>PISX010001486.1:0-185460 GCA_004024625.1 Mellivora capensis
CATTTAATATTACTAAACATATAAAAACTACTAATCTCTGAACTCCCTTTTCTATTACAGTGAAGTGTTGGCATTTTCAAATCTTAATTAAAATTAGATTATATAACACAACTGACCTTAATATAGTGATAAGAGCCCTTAACAGTAGAACAAGATGAACCTTACATTTCACAGAAAAGATTCTGCCTCTTTAAGAGAACCCTTGTTGCTTAAAAATGTACTGCTTTTAGCAAACTGGAATTTATTGTACTATTTTAAAAATCTCATTTAGAATTAAATGATTGAATGCTGTCAAATAAATCTATATTGTGTTACGGGAATTAAATAGAGCTATAAACTTGACTCAAACTTCTGGCTAACTCAATATTTATTCAACAAATATTAACGAAGTACTTTCAACTGGGATGCTGCAAGAAAGACAGATGTTCCCCGTCCTTAAGAGTAATGACAATATAGTGACGCCAGACTATTAAACAAGTAGAAACATGGCAAGCGTTCTAATAGTGGAAACACAGGGTTCAAGCACTGTATCGAAGAGGCTCCATGAAGTAGAATTCCAAGCTTAAATTCAACTTTGGCCAAACAAGCAAAAGATAGAGCACGTGCATATAAATGTGGACGGGAAACAGAACAAACAATTCCCAGGAACTGAAAAGGATTCCTACGGCAGAACAGAATACAATGGGTTCAGTGCCAAGATAGTGAGTGAAGACAAGTTTCCAAAGAAGTTTGCAACCCATGTTTGATATGTACGATTCTTCTTAAAAACCATAAGAAGTCACTGAAAAACTTAAAGAAGAGGAGTGATATACATTGCAATGGTTAATATTCATGAAATATTGGAGCCCAATAACTGGGTGGTGCAGTCAGGTAAGCACCCGACTCTTGGTTCGGGCTCAGGTCATGACCTAGGGTTGTGAGATCGAGCCCCAGAGCAGGATCTGCACTGAGATGGAGTCTGCTTAAGATTCTCTCTTCCTTTCCCTCTGCCCCTCCTGCTCGTGCTCTCTCTCTCTCAAATAAATAAATAAATAAACATTTAAAAATATATGTATTGAGTATGTTCTCAACTCTCATCTGAATGCTTTATTCATCAACTCCTTTAATTTTGACAATAACTAAATGAGGTAGAAATGAATATCCTCATCTTGCGGGGGGAAAACTAAGAAAAAGTGAAGTAACTTGCTAAAAGTCAATTAACTAAGTTAGGGAAGAACCAGGGTTCAAATCTGTACATTCTGACTCTAGGGATGAAGAAAAGATTCCACAGGCAATTTAAAAAATTTGTTGATTAATTAAAGTCAGTTGGTAAGGAAAATAAACGCAGTGCACAGAATTTGAGTGCAGGCAACGAGATGGCACTCACTTAAAGTGGAAATAAAGAGAAGCAAATTTTTGTTCATTAAAAGATAGAGGGTGCCTATTTTGAGTGCAAGGTACTTGAATGGAATCAATTTAAAAGGTCTACAGAAGCCTGGTAAGGAAGGAAAAACCTTCCCTCTACTCTACCTGCTTAGGGTATATACTGATTTAATGCCAGGACCTGAGAATTAAACCATCAGATAAATAGAAAAAAAGCATTAAACTTTTATTTAATATTTTTGGCCAAGTTTATAGCTCTATTTAATTCCTGTAACACAATACAGATTTATTTGACAGCATTCAATCATTTAATTCTAAATTTAATAAATTTAACATTATGTGCATATAGGAACTTATAGAGGAAAAACAAAGGCTTAAAGAAGCAGTTAGGACTGCAAGCTTATATAATTTTTTTAAAAATTTTATTTATTTATTTGACAGATAGAGATCACAAGTAGGCAGAGAGGCAGGCAGAGAGAGAGAGAGGAGGAAGCAGGCTCCCCGCTGAGCAGAGAGCCCAACGCGGGGCTTGATCCCAGAACCCTGGGATCATGACCCGAGCTGAAGGCAGAGGCTTTAACCCACTGAGCCACCCAGGTGCCCCTATGTAATTCTTTAAACAAAAGAACAACACATTTGGGAAGAAGTGGCAAGATAAAGGAAAGCATTTAAGCTTTCAGGAATGGTAAACTGTAGGAAGGTAACTGGGAAATATATAGGGGAAACTAATGGAAGATAAGGGTTAATTTCATATGTCTGTTGCTGTTAGCTTAAAATAATGAATAAGGCAAAGTGGCATATTTGGAGCATGTTCTTACCCCCTCAGCTGCAGCTTACTCAAACATCTGTTCTTGACATAGGTTTAGGCACAATGCAGTTAAATAAGAAGCAAGCTATTGGTATGTCTGAAATTACCCAGATAAACTTGTAGAAGAAGAACCCAGAAAAACTAATGATAGGGGAGGAAATGTAGAAAGAATAGTCAACATCTGAGGTGAAGAAAACAGTCCCAGAAGAGTGTGGTATCACAGAGGGTTAGGGAGGAGAGTTACCACCGGTTTCAAAATGAACTCGAACGTAAAAATGTCCAAAATGCACTTCTTCTTGAAATAATAATGACTCTAGATAGTTTTTTCTGAGAACTGGCAGAATGATTGTGAAACAAAGAGAAAAAAAAAAACACACAGAGAAGCTGTTCTTGAGGGACCATCGGTTCAGTTTTATGAATTTTTACTTTGAAATAGGACATATAAATATATAAAATTATGTGTATTAGTTTAAAAAAACCCTAAAAAAGTATATGCTTGTAAACAGTATTGTTTAGAAGTGTATAAATTAAAACCTGAGAGTCTGTTTATGGGACAACAGCAGCAACCTCGCCCAAAGAAGAAATCACTTCAAGAATTTGTTGTGGATCCCTCCAGACTTGGAAATATTCATACGTACATGCCAACAAATGTGATCATATATATAATCTTATCATGATATCATATATAATCATGCTGTTATCTGTTGGTTTTTGCTTGCCTGTTTGTTTTCTCCTCTAACACAGCATACCCACCTTTCTAAATCAACACAAGGTCTACCTCATTCGTTCTGCAGCCTAGGGAGTACTCCATTATTTGGTATGACAGTTTATTCAGCCCATGTCCTACTAAAAGAGTTAAGTTTTTTTGTTGGTGTAAACCATGATACGAGGCTACTTTGCGATTCTTGCTTATTTATTTATTTATTCCTTTCTGAGGAGGAATGCTGCCCCACTGTGTGGTTCTACCACAAGTTACTCCCAAAGTCCTTACTGGAAGCAGAGAGAACCATACAGAGAATAATACTGTTCTATGGTTTATAATAAGATCCATGAAAAAAAAAATTGTAAAAAC
Organism: Mellivora capensis; assembly: GCA_004024625.1. Taxonomy (NCBI): domain Eukaryota; kingdom Metazoa; phylum Chordata; class Mammalia; order Carnivora; family Mustelidae; genus Mellivora; species Mellivora capensis. Next base: position 3,243 of record PISX010001486.1, read on the forward strand.
ATGGATAAAGATAAACATAGTCTTCTCTGGTAGGATATTTAAGAGGCTGATAATAGTGATTGCTTTGAAGGAGAGCTGAATGTCTGGGGAGAGAGAGGGATGGCAAGATTGTGCTCTACAACTCCAGGAGGCAACTTCCAACTAGATCCCACTGTGAGGGGCACACCCCCGTTGCAAGGCATGGCCATGGCAAGTGGCCAAGACATTTTTATTATTCTTACTTTTTGAATTTTAAACGATGTGCCTATATTAGCTTTTAAAAAGCAACAACTACTACTACTACTACTACTTAAAAAGAAGAAAAACGCTATCTGAAAAAGGTATGAAATAACCTTTTTTCAAAAAAGATTTTATTTATTTATTTGACAGACAGAGATCACAGGTAGGTAGAGAGGCAGGCAGAGAGAGAGGAGGAAGAAGGCTCCCTGCTGAGCAGAGAGCCTGATGCGGGGGTCGATCTCAGGACCCTGGGATCATGACCTGAGCTGAAGGCAGGGGCTTTAACCCACTGAACACCCCTTGAAATAACCTTTTTAACAAAACGACTGCCTAAGACCATAACTAACAGAATCATCAAAAGAGAATTTTAATTGGTAGTTAGGGTTCAAAAGTAAGCCTATATGGTTTTAAATCTATGGTAGGTTATTATATCAAGACTGGATGAAGATATCAATATGTACCATTACATGAGAAAAAGAAGTATTTTTGGTTGCCTCTAAAAATGTTAGCTGCCCAATAACACTCCTTGACTTAGACACAGAATCACTGGACACTGCCCACCTATGCATCTTCTGGAACATTCTAAAAAGAGATGAATCTTTTAGTTACTTGTCCTTCTCCGTCTTCAGTGTAGAGATTAGCATGAAGAGATGACTGGAGCCTAAGCCATCGTCTCATGTTGAGGATGGAAGTCCATGTGTTAAAGATAATAGAATAGAAAAACAGAGGAAGCCTTGGTTTCTGAAGTGGAATTTTCATGCTAATCCTGGACTAACTACATTGTCTGCATTTCTTTTTCATGCATGTGAATAAAGCCCTGGTTTGTTTAAGCTACCTAGTTAAGTTTCTGTTACTACTAGCTGTATAAAATTCGTACATTAGATAAAGGAAAATATGAAAATTATAACTCTGTTGGGAGCAGTACTAAAAAATCATTTGTTTGGTTCCAAGCCATCAGGCAACTGCTTTGCTGTAAACTATACCTTAAAACTTTCATTTCTTTTCTGACCTGCACCAGAAAAGGTAATGATAACTTCAGAAAGTAGGATTTTAAATCTGCAATGCTATTTTTAATATCTTTTTCCTTCTGGTTTGCTTATGTGATCATAAAGATACTAAAGAAATAACAAAGTAAATTGATGTATATTCTTTTTGTGTTTACACAGATATAATATCCATTTACATTCCATGTGCTCAAAAACTTTTCTGTAGGTAAACCCTTCAGAAAGCAAGGATGCATTAGAAATGATTTTAAATTAACAATTTTAAAGATAGGTAATGACCCAGGCTCTGATTAAAAAATTACAAGCGAGAAAGCAGCTTGGTGAAGAGAAGTGGGAAAATATTTTTGTTTTAGATGAAAATATTTTATTTAAAAATAGAAGGGTTTTTCTTAACCCTCATAAGAATTACTTCCTGAAGCATTCATAAACCATGTGTATACAAAGAGCAGCTGGAACATTTTGTTTATTTATAGGAAACGTGCAAAATGGAAGAGTCGGAAATGACTCTGGAAAGCAGCCCTCACCGCGTGACCTGACACATTCACCACAGGAATTCTGAGAGATTCCCAGAATGATGTTCTTTGCACGTCAGAATAGGATCTCCATCATCAACATCTGCCATCGTCCTGTAGAGGTTTTTTAATCATTAGGGTTCTAACAGAGAACTGACCTGTCCAAGTTAAATAATGACCTGTATAAGTTACCCTGCATACGTGACATACGGTTTTACTGTCTTTTGATTCAAGGATGGCTTTATAACAGCATTTCAGGACTACAACTTACCGGACAGAATTCTTAGGACTTCTTTATCTACAGAAAACTACTCTGGTTTTGTGGATGGAGGTCACTTTCTTTGATCTCAATGTCTTTTAGCAATAGGTTCAGGGCACCTGAAACACGCAGGGTGCAGATTTATATTTTCTCTCTTACTGACACAAATCAAGTGCAGATTTATCAAGCTGTGAAATATATTAAGTTCACAGGGTTTTAACAAAGGGTTACCAAACCTCAAGAACCTGCTGTGATTCAAACTACTTTCAGATGTCCTTTTAATTATATTAAATGAAAGTTTGGGTTGGCTTTGATGCTTATGGGCAAACATCGAAAGCTCTTGAAAGAGCTGCTCAAAGTACTCCCTGTTGCTGTAGTTAATATACTACATTGTATGCACACCACTACCCAATTTATTCTAGCCACTTTAACAAGGATATCCAGCCTGACAGGCCACACAGAAGAGTATCACAAGTCAGGCAAAGCACAAGTTGTTTGACAAGCACCACGGAGCTCTTTGTCACACAGCCAATTAAGTGACCAAACAAGGAACTTGAAAATACTCATTAATTTCTTCCTAGCAGTAAAAATGGAGGTTAGAATCCTTCTTGTCTTATGCACCAAAGGCAGACAAGTAAAACGGGCATAATTCAATTTGCACTTTGTCAAAGGTGCAAGTAGGAACTTGGGTTCACAGAAAGTCTGCATTAAAGGCCCAAAAATGAAAGGAAGAGGTAAAATGTTCAGACACTTCATACCATAATATAGCTATATGGGCTCTGGGATTTTTTTTTTTTTTTTAATTAAGCAAAAGTTGACATTACTTCTCATCATTGAAAAGCTGCGTCAGCATTTCTGAGCAGAGCCAGCTGCCCCGGGCACGACTTCCTCGGACTCCCGAAGGCCCCGCTCCGCAGGTTTTCCTTGCTCCTTTAGGCTGCTCTTTGGCTTTTCGTTGCTTTCTCTCCTCCCTGACCCCTTCGAGTCGAATCGTGTCCTGGGGCTCAGGCCTAGATTCTTTTCTCTCCTTTCCCTACACTCATCCCCCTGTCATCAAGCACATGGGCTACAAATGCCACTGGGGGTCAACGGTTGCCGAACGACTCTTCCTAGCCCCACCTCTGAGCTGACCTTCATGCTTGTGCATCTGACACTGCACCCGTTAACATCTGCGTGGCCCAGTGGTAGGGATCGCAAAGCGGACATGCCCCAGAGTTGAAGCCCTTGTCGTGCATGTCCCAACTTGGTTGGAGACAGACCATCCCAGTCGTGACTTCTTCCTTCCGGTTGCTCCTGTAAAACACTCTGTCCTGTTTGACTCCCCTCCCTCTGACATTTCACATCCAACCCCTAGCAAGTCCTGTTTGTTACACTTACAAAAAACAAACAAACAAACAAAACAAAACAAAACAAAACAAAACCCCTGAACCCTAGTAACTATGTCAGCATCTCACACTCCTATTCTGTTGGTCCATTATTGTCCTTGGTCACCCTGGGTTTCAGCCCTTAGTTTTCCTGCAATAACCTATGCTTCACTTTTTAAAACAGATTGGTTCATGTCATCACTCTGTTCAGAAACCTAGAGTGGTTTACGGTGTCTCTGGGAATAAAAGCCAGCGTCCTTACGATGCTCTATCAGATCTGGGCCCTTGCCATCCCGCAGATTCATGCCCTGTGACCCTCTTCTCTTTTACACCACACCAGCTGCATTGGGCTTCTGGAACACCACCTCAGAACTGTCTCTCTGCTAGAGTGGTTTTTCCTGCCTAGCGGCATACTTCACTCCTTCCTCCTCCAGGGTTTTGCTCAAATATCGCCTCAGTGATGCATTTCTTGCTTTCTTTTTCTTGTATTTATCGTAATCTCATATGCCATATTTTTTGGATACTTATGGTATTATTTATTTTCTGCCCCTAGAGCGTTTACCCTAGGAGGGAGAGCAGGATTTTGCCTACTCTGTGCATTGTTCTATTCCCAGTGTTGATAAGGCTATTGGGCCCCTGTGCTCAACTATTAATTCTGAATGTTTCTGTTGTTAACCACTACATGGTGTTTTTTCATAGTTGAAGAAAGATACTGTTTTTTCAGGCTGATGCCTAGGATAGAGATCTCTAGTGGATAATTAAGGTAAAACAAACAAACTACATTAGTAAATAAGCAGTGCAGAAATCACAGTTCCAAACTGAAATAAACAGATGGCTTGTTTCAACTACTCTGTAAGCTTTAAAAAAAATTTTTTTTGAAGATTTTTAAAATGTATTTGAGGGGGGGGGTAGGGGCAGAGGAAGAAGCACACTCCCTACTGAGCTGGGAGCCAGACACAGGGCTTAATCCCAGGACCCTGAGATTTCAACCTGAGCTGAAAGCAGACGCTTAACCAGCGGAGCCACCCAGGTGCCTCCAGATACTTTGTAAACTTTAAAGAACACAGACCATCTGCCTTTGAAGAAGGAGAAGAAGAAGGCAGAAGAGGAGGAAGTGAAGTAGGAGGAAAGGAAAGAAGGAAGGAGACCTGGGGTGTGTGTGTGTGTGTGTGTGTGTGTGTGTTCGTTCATTTGCATCTATTTACCGTTTTTTTCTGATCAGTTCTCAACCTGATGGTGTAGGTAATAGCAGATTCCAAAGAATGACTCAAAAGATTCATATGGAGAACTATATGTACTTACAGCTTTCATTAAGAAAGGTTGACCACAGACTCTCCAGGCAGCATATGCTGCCTCTGAGATCTGGAGAACAAAAGGAATGGCTGGTAAAAATTTAAAAACATATATTTCTTTAATAGGAAAATGTCCTGCTTTTAAAGCCATGAAGAACGAATGCCAGTATTTCTTAATATTTCCTGCTAACGAGGAGAACTACTTAAAAAATGAGGGGAAAAATGTAAATCTAAGTTCTGGTAACATTTATAGAACATGAAAGCAATTGTTCTTAAGTGGTTTGAGGTCGTACTCTCCTCCCAGAGTCTCATGAAAACCATGCATCTCTTTTTGGAGCCATATGACTGACTTTGCACTGGTTCCTGGACTCTGCTCCCTGCCCCCACTGCATGACTGGAGCTAAGGACCTCACAATTCACCTGTACTAGAATGGCTATTATCAAAAAAGACAGCATAACAAGTGTTACTGAGGATGCAAAGGAACTAAACACTTCATGCATTGTTGGTTGGAAATGCAAAATGATGCAGTCACTCTGGAAAATATTTTGATAGATCTCCTGAACAGAGAGTTACACTATTTTCTAATTGCTTTTTTTCCCCCCTCTGTTAATAAGATAATTTTTTGATCACAGAGTTCTCTGAAAGGCCCTCAAAGCAAATTATGTGTGTATTTGCGCTTAATCAACAGTACAAAAATGATTACTATACAGTCATTTGAACTCAGTCTCAAACAAAAAGGAAAGGAAAAAACTAGTGTATACTATCCCTGAAATATAGTAAAATAAATCAATAAATGTAAACCAGAAGATATATCCCGCCTCCTAACTCCAAATAATGAAGTCAGTTCTGTAACAGTGGCCTCCTAGGGACTTGGAGCATGAGATTCTGAGTCAGGAAGTCCCACCTTTGAATTCAGGACCCCTTCAATTACTGTTGTATGATCTTGTGAAAGTCATTTAATTCCCCCAGGCCTTGTTTTCTCTACTTTAAGTTAAAAATAGCAATAATTATATCATAGGATTGTTGTGGGTATTAAATAATAATTTATACAAACTGCCTCCTACAGTGATGGCTACATTATTACTACTTAATAACTGCATTTATTCTTAATAATAAATCATTGTTGATGTTGGGAAAGCATTGGAGGCACGTTAGAATAGCAGTATTAGTGCCATGGGGGCTAATGTGTGACCTTGGGCCAGTCATCTCATCTCTCCAGCTAACTCATGTTCACCTTTAAAGTATCTTCTATTTATACGTGACATCATGGTAGTTATTTAATATACCTATGTAACACAAACCTTACTTGTCTTCTCTGGCATAAAACATAACACTCTCTTCTTAAATGAAGGTATTTGTTTTGCTTGACATGGTAATGATTTTTTTTTTTTTTTACTATGACTCATATCAGTTTCTATCTTTTGATAGTAAACTAAGATTTTAGTGTGATCTAAGTTAAAACTAAATGAAAAAAATATTGGACCCTATTGTTTGTTTTTTTGTTAAAATTTTGGAGGTGCAGGCATAATGAGTAATGGGTATTAGGGCATTCACATATTATTTAAAAAATCAAAGCAACCACCTCTTGTTCACCTATATAGATCAGTTAATAGTTATCATGGCTGGTAGATGATGGTCCAGATTTTACTATGCTTCTTTGGTGAAAGAAACAAATGTAGGAAGTAAGAAATAAACAAATGTAGGAGAGATGGATCTAGACAACTCATAGAATAGACAGTGTACCTCTAAATAATTAAAAGCTAAATGAAATTGATGGTCAAAAATCAAACCTCTAAGAATCATTATGTGTACCAATGGAAAGGCCACATTTTTTTTAAAATCTCATGATTCCTACATAATTATATTTTTTCAAATTTAATACATAAAGCACTTCCAGTATATCTTAGACTTATTTCATAAATAGTTCAGAATGTGCTCCAAACATAAAAACACTAGGGACATTAGGCAAGTCTTTAAAATTCTAATAGACTAAAGTTTAAAGTATTATTCACCCTAGAATTTCATAGAGTAATAATTTACATTACAACGAATAGAAGTAATGCCATGTCTTAGTGAGCAGAGCATTTCTGCTTCACAAATACTCTGTATCTTGTCTTATCAGATGTTTAGTCAATAGCTGAAACATTTATTCACAGACAGTCAATTACAACACCAGGAAATCAGCCATTGAATAAACTGTGCTATTAATTTTCCATCAGAGATTCATGTTTGAATGACCATGCATTTATTAAATCATAGATTTAAATACCGAAAGGCTAATTATCTCCAAGGCCCCATTAAGGGGATAGCATAGAGTGTAATAAAAAACAACCCACATATTGCTCAAAAATGATCTTCAGCCTTCATTGTTGAAGAATACTTCAACTTCTGTACCTACTGCACATACCAAGAGGATAGGTTTTCATATACATATATTTATGTATATATATACATAAATATGCAATTCCCAAAGACTCAGAAGAAAACAAAACAAAAACAATGGAATGTTTCTTATACACAAAGATTCATTAATTTATAAAGTAAAATGTATATTATCTAACATCTGATGTAAATTATTATTCTCCCTCTTCTTTTTTGAAACCCCAGGCCCCTTTCTCATTTCTTACCTCAGGATGATATTTAAGCTTCAACTGCCTGACTGCCCTTGAGTCGCATATCTTTAGGGGATTCCTGTACATATGGAATTAAATTTGTTTTCCTCCTGTTCATCTGTCTTATGTCAATTTAATCACTAGACCAGCCAAAGAACCTAGTGGGGAAAAAGGAAAATTTTTTCCACCTCTACACTGCCTTCCTGCATTTCTGCCTTATAAAAATAACTATAAAGGTTGTTTCTGGGATTCTTTTCACACAGAACCCATAAACATAGGAATGGTTTTTACCCTGCTTTGAAACAAATTGTAACATGTTAACTGGAGAAAAATTACATTTATATCAGGACTAAAATGTTTACAGTGAGTGGGAAAGTAAGAGAGTCCCAGCATGGGTTGAACATTTTGGTACAGAAGCACGATATTCCAAGTATTCTGGACTATTCTTTGTCTTACAGGATTTTGATTCAATGTCATTTCTGAATGATTTGCTATTCACTATTAACTGACCCAATGTATTAACGAAATGTTTTCCTATGAAGAAATGAGAGATTTACATATTATACCCAACTCACCTTTCAGTTGTGATCAAAATTGCCACATACCAAGTTGCCCCTCCTTGTTGGTCTGTGTTCGTTTTGCATGACAGAGCATGCACGCTGTCACATTTATTTTCAGCACATACCCTTGCAACATGTCTCTCTCCCCACCCTCCATGCCCTCCCTGAAATCCCTTTAGCTCAACAGGGTACATTATCATTGATCTATCTGATGCCCATACATGGTACCACCAACAGAGACAATTCAACAACTTAACACATTTATAAAAACGCAGAAAGTACCTGGACATAGGCTCTGCAAGAGCGCTCTCTTTTCTGAAGCTGAATCCATTAAGACAGCAGATTAAACACAGAATAGAAAAAACAAGTTAGTGACAGAAGAAAACAAGAAAAATAAAAGAACACATCTACACAAAACACCTTATTTTGTTGTGCACTACTTTCTAGAAGAGAATGAAAGCTAAAGCAGCAGCAAAATGTAAGCAACGGCTTGAAAACTAGTTGCCAGCAGCCTTTCAGAGCAACCCAAGTGAAAACTGGATGGTATAAAGTTGTTAATGATGGGAGGAAATTGTGGAATAAATTTGGTAGAAATTAGTAAATACCATTATCCTTCAGTTGTTTGAAATGATTCATTGCACATCAGGTTAGTTGTTAATTCATGAGCCACAAATGAAGACATAGGAAGTTAAGTATACTATATCAAAAATTTGGAACCCACATTGTTTGTGGTTTCAAGATTATGTAGATGGTTAATATGCACCACAAACCATATGTTCAAACACAAGAAATTTTGTTTGTCGGAAAAATAGAATTGCCCATTCATTAAGATTATTTGGTTCCAAGGGAAAAATACCAACAGATAAGTAACTTCTGATTAGAAGAATGTAATTAATCTTTTGATTTATCACTGCTTTTATGTCTTGAATAATTCCTTTTCACAGTTTTGACCAAAAAAACACAAAAAACAATAACAAAAAATCTTGTACATTTTAGAAACTTCTTTGGGATAAGAAGCCTGTTTTTGTTTATTTGTTTATAAACAGCATGATGTTTTTGTGGGCAAAACAACTCATATTCAATCCCAAACAGTTTTTTTTTCTAGCGATAAAATAAGCAATAAGTTTAATTGCCCTGTCTGAATAAATGACACAAAATTTCATGGATTGTGATTTTCTTCCTCTTCCCGATTTTTTTTTTTTTTTCCCTTCAGTAGCCTTGATTGTTGAAGGAGAAAATTACCCAGGTTTAAGAAGCAGTTACTCTGATGCCTTTTGTATGGCTAATACTCTCCCAACTTCAATTCATGCAGTCTTCAATGAGCATAGAGCAGTTACTCCTCTAACGAATTAAGTGAGGAATGAGTGCAAGTAAATTGCCAACGCTGTCATTTGGATCACTGACTCGCATCTTGGTTTTGCAGGACTCTAAACCCTTCAGAATTTCAGTGTGGAGTTCAATTGATTTGTACCAACTTGACTTCTGCAAATCTGATGGGTTATAACTGCTTTAGGAAACAGTGGGAACCGCAGGAAATGAGAGCAAGCCAGCGAGCATGTGAATAACCTTTGCCCTCCCATCTCCTTACCCCATCATGCAAATTAACATATGACAAACCACATTATATAAACAATTGAAAAGAGCCAAATGGGAAACAAAAGAAAGCATTAAAAAGCTTCACAAATGGAAATTTGCCCATTATGTAGTTATTTGATATTCAGAGTAGGCAAGCTGATTAGCTGTAGCCAGTTAGAATGTGACATTAATCGCCAGCTTTACCTGATACTGTCAGACATCAACACCATTTTTAAATAAAGATACAAAGTATTGCTATAACAAGTAATGTTATGGATATGTAACATTATTAGAAATTATTACTTCCAGTACATTAGGATAACAATAGCTGGCGGCAATATTCGTTAATAGCATCCAGTCAGCCTGGGTAATAACACATTAAAATCACAGCATGTCCAGATTACATAGGCAGCTGTGGATTACATTTTATCAGGGACTTGGTTGTGATTCTATCAGGGGCATAAGTGACAAAAATAACTCCTTTATGCTCAGCATGAAAAAAAAAAACCTTTAATAATAATTTAGATCTACTAGATAAAACTGAATCTGTTTTCTGAGGATGAAATTGCAGGAAAAACTGTATTTGGCAGATAAAATGTCAGGCTTTCCTGTATCTAACCATCATTATTTGAAAAATTTCTTCCATCTTGATCAGCGAGACTCTTCGTCTAATGAGACACGAAAAAAACCTTAACATATTAAAAGACCACTCTCAAAAGTCATTTTTCATTCTAAAGGGGAACATTCATTTAGTGAATTCCTTAGAGGACTGGTCTGTTACTGCCAAATTCTTGCTTTTTAAAGTAGGAGGACTATTATGACATTCAAGACCTTAAAATTCAGTTTCAGAAACTGATCACTTCTGCTACACAAATACCTTTCAGGGAACACACGTCATTTGATGTAGCAACCCTAGTATCTTTTCATCGTGGAGTCGATTTGCCATGTGATCTTACAAGGAATAAATTATATTCCTTAAAAATATGAAAAATATACTTTACATATTTATGTAAATAAACTGCTTATATAGTGGATAGGTTATGTACAGTAAACATAAAATGGTTATATATGTAATATATCATATATAAGTATATATTGTATACTTATAAGTATAAATAAGAATATAAAAATGTATCTTTGAAATTTAAAAAAATGAATTATTTTCATTATTTACAATTCAAATTTGCTGCAATACAATTAAACCTATGTTAATATAGTGAAGTAAAATCATGGTAACTTAAATATCAAAAGGAAATATAAATTAAAACCTAATTACTTATCCTATAAGTTTTTAAGGGTAATATTAGTAAGATTAAATTATTTCATTTTTAAACATCTTTAATGAATTGCTAATATTCTTTCTCATTGTTGCCATTTTCTAAACTTCTACTTATTGATTAGGCATTTGCTTTATTATAATTATTTTGATATAAAAGTTCAAAAGGAAAAAAAAGAAACAAAATAAATCTAATTTACTCATATTGACCTTGCCAGAATTTAGCATTCAAAACAGTAAACACCAAAGAAAATAAAACTGTAAATTCAAAAAATATAAGGACAGAGATTATCACTTATTATGTTTTTAGATTAGAGGCCAAATAGGGTCACCAGTATAATAAAAGAATGAAGCAGATTGAATATAACTAGTGATGCTCTTTAGAATGATTTGATTTTATAGAAAGAGAAAAATTAACCAGAGCAGTTTCCCTGATTTTATTGCAACTTTAAAGATATACATATGCAAAGTCCTTACCTTGTTCAAACTCCGTGCGGCACTGTCTTTTCCACCTGGGGTCAAGTTCCGGAGTTGTACATCTAGGAGGCCTACCAGCTGGTCCATGGCACGGACTGAGTAGGTGATGTCTCCAGCATTCAGATGATTTCTTGTTTGTTCAGCCAGCTCTCTAGCAATGTTGGCAGCTGTCTCTCCAGATTTCAACTGCAGTTTTGAAAACAGAATAAAAAGGAAAGAGATCTTCATTAAGTGACTTTATTGGTCTCTGTGAACAACTGATTTTGTATGTGAATCACAGTCACCAAGCCAAGAAATAGTTATTAAAATCCATCTTCACCTGGAGTATGTTCCCTGAGTTTTCTGGTTAATCCATTTTTTTTTCCAACAATACCTAACTTGAGACTTATAGCTTTAGGAAGGTCCTCCCTGAGGAATCTTACTTCTGAAAATTGTTCTCACCTTAATTATCCGTGTGAGTGGTCAAATCTAAGGTTTGCCCTATGATTTCTCTGGGAGTTTTTAAATCCAATATTGGTGAATTTGTGTTGTGACTCCGCGGCCATATTTTAAGTTCTCAGAGGCAAGTACAGATTTTCCGTTGTGCTTAAATTAGTATTTAGTACGCAAAAGACACTAACTGGCTGCTAAGCTCTGTGAAAATTTCATCCTAAATATAATCCCTGCTTTTCAAAGGGTCTTCAAGTAAGAGATTTTGATCCCATTGAACTAGGTAGTAAATTATTGCTGTTTCTAGCATCTTCCTTTTTGGAAGCGACATGCTGATTTTTCAAGTATGTTCTATAAGAATATATCAAATTGGGGTGCCTGGGTGCCTCAGTCGTTAGGCATCTGCCTCCTGCTCAGGTCATGATCCCAGGGTCCTGGGATTGAGCCCCACATTGGGCTGCCTCCTCCGCAGGAAGCATGCTTCTCCCTCTCTCACTTCCCCTGCTTGTGTTCCCTTCTTTGGCTGTGTTTCTCTCTGTCAAATAAATAAATAAAATCTTAAAAAAAAAAAAAAAAATATATATATATATCAAATTGTCAACACTCCAAAGATATTAAAAAACATAAAGACTAATAGCCCATGCTCATGTTAATAAATTTGATAGCTTTGGGTAATGAGAAGATAGGGATATTTTACCCTATAATAACTTAAATATTTAACAGTGTCATCTTTAGGAAACTTTTTTTTTCCCCCTTCCCTTTTTTTTCTTTTTTTTAAGCAAAGTCCAATATAAAATTTAGGGTCACACAGAGAAAAGTCCTTTCTATGACGCTATCTTCCTAATGTATTCGAGCATGACTAAGACTCTTAGTCACATAAGTTATCAGTATCTTCTAACGGATACTTAATAAATGTTTTTAGCAGAATTGAATGCTAAAGAAACAAATAAATTAGGGCTATCAGAACAGCTAAATCATTAATAATCTCATCCTCAAGTATACAGAAAATCCAAAATAAAAGCAAAAAAAAAATGTAGTAAGAAAATGTTGGCAAGGATTTGTGGAAATGTCTATCACCATCAGAAACTACTATTGGGCATATACCTGTATAACCCTCACACAGAACAATTTACGAGTGTCCATTAAATTTTGAAATGCTAAGACTATAAAATTGAGTGATTTTTGTTATCAATTTCAAACATAAGAAATAAAATAATCCCACAGATCTAAAAAAGAATTGTTCAAACATGTTCATTCTAGCTTGTTTATAATAGAAAACAAAATGGATTATGAATTAAAGAAAACTGCTCATGTATATACATACCATGGAATATTGTACAACAGCTTAAATGTATAAAGGAGATCAATATTGTTAACATCAATTTTCAACATGCTCAGTTGAGCATGTTATTATTATTATTAAATAATTATTAAATTATAAATTAAAATTAAATTATTTAAAACATTTTAAAATTTAAAATTTTTTTAATTTAAAAATTTTTTAAATTTAAAAATTTTAAAATTATTTTAAAATATTTAAAATTAAATTATAAATTAAAATTAAAAACAAATAAATAATATTAATTATTATTAAAATAAATGCAAATATAAAAATTATTTGCATATGCTAATATCTATTGGCCTGGTATTTGTGAAATAAAAATGCAAAGCAATAGTAGCATATGAAAGAGAAATATAATACATAAAGCATGATATTTTTATGTGTTTATTTTATATATATTTAAGCATACAGAACAAAGTTTGAAAGATGGGAATCAAAGGAAAAATCTTTTCTATAATGTTTAGATATTACAAGAAGAATATGTTAAAGTATTTACTATACAATTAGTACTTTTTAGAAATCCTTAGAATAGAAAACATCTGCACTAACTTTAATAAATTTGTAAAATATGGTCAAGGACTACATACTAAGATGCCTGAAAACCAAATGGAATACATTATAGGGTTCAAGGATAAGTACGGAACAAATTCAATGTAGATCAAAGGAGCATTCATGGTCCACTGATAGGTCATGAGTACTTTTTTTTTTAAAGAGGTGCTATGGAAAAGCACGCTTTTTTTTTTTTTAAAGATTTTATTTATTTATTTGAGAGAGAAAGAGAGAATGATAGAGAGAGAAAGAGCATGAGAAGGGGGAGGGTCAAAGGGAGAAGCAGACTTCATGCCAAGCAGGGAGCCTGTTGCGGGACTCAATCCTGGGACTCCAGGATCACAACCTGAACTGAAGGCAGTTGCTTAACCAACTGAGCCATCCGGCGCCCTCAAGAAAGTACTTTTAAGTGGTCACCAAGTGAGTGACACAAATGTGATTATAATCCATACATTTTAATTTTACATACAGTTTAAGGCTGCTTACTGGCCATCTAATAGCCAATGAATGATTTATAAAATTTGGTATTCATTAATTAAATTAGTGAGATGCTAGTATTCACTAAGTATTCAAATTCAGTAAGTCTAAACACATGAAAGAAGCGCTTGGTACATTTGAAAAACTCTTCCTGTGTATATGAATATCCAGTAGCTGGAATGCCTATAATTTTCCAAGGCAATGTTCTTTTAATCAATTCATGATTTTAATGTGCTGGCATTTGTTGTAGTTTCCATCTATGCTACTTTTTAAAAAAGATTATTTATTTATTTAATTATTTGACAGAGAGAGACACAGCAAGAGAGGGAACACAAGCACGGCGAGTGGGAGAGGGAGAAGCAGGCTTCCCGAGGAGCCGGGAGCCCCATTGTGGGGCTCGACCCAGGACTCCAGGATCACGACCTGAGCCGAAGGCAGACGCTTAATGACTGAGCCACCCAGGAGCCCTCCATCTATGTTATTTTTATAATAATGAATATATTTATAGAATTTTATGGTTTTACTTTGTTAATCATTGTACTGTATAATTGTTCTCTAACCTCTGTTTTGTTGTTATATTGTTTTCTTCTATGTCTTCATTACCATATATTTTTCTTTACTTTTCTTTTTTAATTTTTTAAAAAGATTTTATTTATTTGACAGAGAGAAAGCAAGAGAGCACAAGCAGGGGGAGCAGCAGAGGGAGAAGGACAAGCAGCTGGCTCCCCGCTGAGCAGGGAGCCAGATGCCTGGTGGGGCTCAATCCCTGACCTGAGCCAAAGGCAGAAGCTTAACCAACTCAGCCACCCAGGCGCCCTTAACACGTGAATTTCTAATAGCACTGGGCTAAAGTCTGAGGCTCCAATACTGAATAAAAAGGTTCCCCACAAAAAGGAGCTTACATTCTATCAATAGAAAGGGTTTTAAATAAATTAACTAAAGAATTATTTAATTTTAATTTTGTTGAGTGCAATACAGAACCCAAGTTGAAGGGCATTTTACCCTAGTGTCTGTAGTTAGGGAATAATTTGGGAAGGGCTTTTCCAGGGAATAATGTTGAATATGAGATGGAATGGAAAGGGAATTGGGTTGAGAGGTAGGGGAAGGCCCCTAGGCAGAGAGGACACTTTTAGGAGGGAGGGGCACGGGTCCTAGGGGAACTGCACAAAGGGGGCTTTACGTGGGATTTAGGCCGCTGGAGAGATGAGTAAGGGGCAGATTAAGCCGTCCCCTTCAGAAGTCACGATGAAGACTTTGGGAACACGCTAAGAGCAAGAGAAGGTGCTAAGAGCCCACGCAGGAGTGGTCTAATCAGAGTTGTATTTGAAATCAACTCAGGAGAATGGACTGGAAGGTTCCAGAGTGGATGAAAGGGACCTTGCTAAGAGGCTCCAGCAGCAGAAGCTGTGCTGGATTAGGGTAGCAGCGGCGAAAAGTGGCCTGATTTGGGAGAGATTTATAAGTACAGCAACAGGCTACTGTCTGATTGGCTGTGGGAGAGGAAGGACAGAGAGGGACTCCAAGGTGGTAGGTACCATTAACTGTTTCTCCAACAGCCATTGTGACCTCAACATTCCTAGCTCAAAGTTTGCCTTGCCAGACCAAGCTTTCTCTGACCTTCCCTCCCCCCACCAGTGGCATCCAGAGGCTATTCTATTGCCTTTCTAATTGCTCTTTTTATTTCTCTCCTCACCACAGCCCTCAGACCACAATTATCTTATTTCTGTACAACAGATATACTTGAATCTGTGTTGAAATAATGTTACTCTGCATATCCTCGCTTACAGACCTAGTGAACATGTCTGTTCTCTAACATTTCTTGCACTAAATTCTACTAACCTTCTTTCTCAGAAATAAGCACATGCACACTGAGAAATCTTCCCAGTTCTATGAGGATTAGTAAATTACTGCCTGTATTGAAATGGCAGGATTATTTCCAGGACTTGAAGGGGGGGAGGGGAACCCTGCAGCTTTAAAGATAATAATTATGACAAAGATGGATACTATTT
This sequence comes from Mellivora capensis, assembly GCA_004024625.1. NCBI lineage: Eukaryota > Metazoa > Chordata > Mammalia > Carnivora > Mustelidae > Mellivora > Mellivora capensis. Next base: position 19,200 of record PISX010001486.1, read on the forward strand.
ACATTTCAAATTTTGACACATGTGAAAACAATTTTCTTTGAAATGTTTTGACATTTTATGAGATTATTACATCAAACATTAATTGGGTGCCAAAACAATTCATGAAGGAGTTTTTCATAGTGTTTAAGTATATAGCTATCATTTCTTTGAAAGATCTACTTATGTTATTTTGCTATAAATCAGAGTCAGGAAGGATATAAACCATTAAATGGTTCCATCTCACAACTGAAAGTCGGTTAAATAAGCCCGAAGTCCTAGAAAGCCTGCCAATCTCTGAAAAATTAAGAAGGAATTTGCTTTCATTCCATATTAGCTCTGCGGAGATTAAAAGAAGGGAGAAATTAAAATCTGGGTGATAGGATTCAACCTAGTCTTCCCTAGCAGAAAATGGGCTTATTTTACACTGTAAAATTCCAACAATTCTGGATCTTCTCGTCTTTAGAAAAAGCAGGAAGAACTCTACTTATCTCAAAATTGGTCAGTAGCCTGTGAACAAACAAAAGACAAGGCTCTTCAGTTTGCTAGAAATAGAAAGACTGTTTTCCAGTGACAGTTCACTCATTTCTTTTCCATATAATAGTTGAACCAGGTAATGAAGTAGGAAGCATAATTCACTTCATATGCAAAGAAATATGGAAGCTATTCAAAACTGTAATTTCCAAGATTTTTAAATTGCAAAAGAGTGGAGGGATTTTAAAGTGCAATAAGCTCTTTAAAGGTATGCAACATAGAAAATATAAACTCCTTTTTGAAAATCTGGTGTAATCTAGAGATCAAGCTAAAGCTGGAGATTATATTTTAGTAAGCAGTAATTAAGGTGAAGAAATAGGACATTTTGCTGTTTATGATTGAGGAGCCCAAGCTCTAAACTAAATTCGTTGGCTTTTTCAAGAAGACCAATCTGTCTTTCCACCCATCCATCCACCCATCTATCCAGCCAGCCAGCCAGCCAGCCATGCAACTGCCTACCAATTTTTCTATCTCCTCCCTCTCTCTTGTTACTGGGGCAAAGGCTCCTTTGTGTATAACTTTTGCCTTTTTCTTTCTGTACAAATTATGCTTTTTATTAAATCTCATCCTTATGAAACGATTCTGGCTAGTTTGTAATAAATTTCTTCGTGAAATTCTGACTTTAGAGGCTTACATTTTCTCTAATAAAATGTAACCCGCTCTTCATCATCACACAAAACTTAATCTATAATTTCACCAGTATGTAAGTGGCCTGAATTCATTTGTGAATCAGAAGCCATCAAGATTCTGTGCCTGTTTTCTTCCTCCTGGCCTGACCCCAGGGATGGGAGTAGGGAGGCAATACTCGTTTCTTATTAACAAACATGAACATGTGATTTGCTTCTTCAAACTAAAGTAAGCATCCCGATCCATTTATTTGTGTATATTTGCTGTCTACAGTGGTGCCAAACACACAGCGGGTGGACAGTATTATTGATAATGAAAAAAATGACCCTCTCCATGGTATATCGATGTAGAGACTGTGATCAGGGATATTCTTTCCTCGAAAGCCCTCAGCAATTCCCCAGAAAAACTATGGAGTCATAAAGGAGGCACGTCCCATCCCAGGATGCACTCACTCATTGAACTATTGAGGAGGGGAAACTGAATACACTGTTTACAGAAAATCACTCCCTCCTTTCTTTTCTCACCTCTGCTTTCAGAGGGCGTGAAAAGTGTTCTTTCATTTTAAAATTTTAAGTTCACAGGACAATGGAAGGGGGAAGACAGAAGGAATGAATCATGAAAGATAGCCATTTTACTTTAATTTTTCAACGTGACCAAAAACAATCTACCAGAAAAAGAGGGGAAGTTCAGAGCAGAGCAGAGGGGATGGGGCATGGAAAAGGAAGAAGGGGGAGTGGCAGTGCAAGGAGAAAGGAGAAGAGGATGGGAAAAGGAGGAGGAATAAGAGAAGGGGAGTGCAAAGCTGAGAATTACACTTTCCAATTCTTGGTTCAAGGTCCCTTTCCATCCTGCTCTTTGCTGTACATGGTGAACTTAGGATGTTATTCAGAGCCCCCCCACCCCCGTACCCCGCCTTCTCTGGCTTCCACTGGGTTTGTTCAATGGAGAGGGTGGGCAAGGGAATGGAAGGAGGAGGGAGAGTGAGGTCAGGGTATTTAATCCTTTACATCTCTCTGAAAAGTTGCCTGGGGCTAGGCTGGGTCTCTCCTCTGTAGGTCAACTTTCTTCTCAAAGACATTCGCTTCCAATTTTTAGTCACTCCTTTGATCCAGCAACCACAGGCCTGGGCTTGGGAACAGTTTCACCCCTGTTACTGGCACTGGGTTCCTGCTCAACCCCTCCCAGCTCAGCTTTGCTCTCCCAAGAACACTGTAAACAAACCCTTTAATTCGATTGCTCCATCTGTTTATTGTTGGGACTCTGGTACTGACAGAGGAAATGAGCAAAGGTATGAATTCTATGAAAGATGCTTTGGAGAGAAGGGAGATAATTTGGACAAATCATTCTGTGAATACTGCATACAAATTCTCTCTTGGAGGTTTACAATGTTACTATCTCAAGATTTTGGAGTTTTGTGGTAAAGAAACCTATTCAACTACCATTTCTAGTCAATGAATAGCATAATATTTGGAGGTATGAAGGACACACCAGGTGAAAGGGTGAACAAAAGTAAAGAGAGACTAGGGAAGTAAGTAAAAAGTAAGTCAGTCAAAATCTGGGCACAGTTTAACCAGTCTTGTGGCCACACAGCATGTCTTGATAAAGGTAGACCCAGCCAAAACCCTAGCTCCAACACTGACCTTGGGCTAGTTAAATAATCTGATTCAGGGTGCTCTAAAGCCTCCTGTTATAATTTTGAAGATTTTATAAACTTGTAAGAAATGAAACTAAGGCATTATTATACATTCCAATTGCCTAAATGCTATAATCTTAAAATAATTATAATATTACATAATTTTACAGACACTATAGGATTAAACAAAAAATGCTCTGGAATAATGGAACATATTTGTTATATTAAAAAAAAAAAACCACCCATCCATCAATCAAATGGGCAACAGCTGTCTGGTCTTTGCAAAGAATTATCTCTTTTGTCATAAGATTAGGAGGTCTGCAGAGGAAAGAAAAAGAATTAAGCATCATTATCAGTTAAAAGTCACCCAGTAATTCCTGCAATAAAATAGCCTAACTATATTCAGGAATTATCATGAAAACACTCAGCTTTCTAGGTGAATTATTACTGAATTAATATTACCCCCTGGGCTAAGTATGCAGGGAGTATTTTTTAAAAGTTGCTAATGTAAGAAGATATGCTACTGATCTCTTAATCTGATCACATCCAGTAAGAGTTATTTGCCCTGGGGTCTGAGCTACATTGTAATAAAATCAAAGGACATAAAAACTGTGGCAGGAACAGTGCTGAAATTGGAGAAGCATCATTATGAATAGCAACAAGTATGGAAATGCATATGTGAGAGGGTAACTAGAGTCAATATAACCACTGTTCTTCCATGATTTAGGGTAAATAGATAGTTATGGCTCATCTGCTAAATGATCTACTGGGTAGATATTTATGGATTATTATACAGTATATTATTGAGGATCAGCCCGGTTAAAAACAAATAGAGAAAAGAGCAAATGGCACAGACAGGCTTTTAGTAAGGCCATCATTTGTAATATTTTTCAGGAAAAATCTCTTTCAGAAATTCCTCAGCCTAGCTAATGTGCCATAGAAGGACTCTTCACTTTAGGAGTGCATAAATCCACACAAATTGCTATAATAAGGATTCATCCCATAGCCCTTTTGGCGTAAATGCACATCTGGTCTCTGTTTGTAATGAAATCAATTCAAAGCCCCACAGTGCATTAATAATAAAAATGCTCAACATACTGCAACCAAATAAGCCCTGAAAATTTGAGTCTGCAAGATTCTGTCACACATATGTATACTTCTAACACTGATAAATGATTAGGTTACAGAACATTCATCAAATAGCCTAAGATTCCAAAGGTAGACTTTTTCTGCTAATTATTATTTCCAAAGGAAAATCCATGTGCATGTATGCTAGAAGCTCTTGCTAGCTTGATTTATAATGGCTCGTGGACTTTTATATCTGGAGTTCACAATAGCATAAAAATTTTATTAATAATAAAATTATTATAAGCAATACTGCTTAGCTTGAGGAAGTTCACAGATTTGCCCTTTAAGAACAACAAAATTCTAAATTAGCGTATGACATATCAAAGGTTGCCACTAAATCTTAAAGAGAATTAAAAAGGGAGAGTATTTCTACATTACTTAAAAAAAAAAAATCTTAACTGTTTTATTTGCCAACAGCTATAATCCATAACAGAAGATCTAGGTTTGGGAAAACCTTCCTGGTCAGTCACTTGATTTACCTTTTGTGTTATATGGTTGACCCAAGGAGAAGAACAGTTGCTAAGATCTGGTCCTTGGGGATCCCAGATTCCATCAGGAGCCAGGCAGAGATAAGTTGATACTCCTAAAATAATGAGAAAAATAGGTCTGCTTTAAATATTCAAACCATCTTGCTTACAAAGATTTTCTATCTTTGTTATGTTTAAATATGAACAAAGACAAAATTGAAATCATTAAACTATGATGATGTTTATTAAAACACCACACACAGCGTCTGGCAAACCACAGACATTGGAGAAATGCAACAGAACAAACAAAATCATTCAGTATTTTTAAAGTACTTGCTGGCAACTACACAAGGTACAGAAAGCAATTTCATAAATCCCAGAGATGTGGTATCTGGGTCTATGGGGCTGATGGTGGGAGTTTTCAGAGGCAAGGCAGCAGCTGAGTCTTAAAGGAATCAAGTTTGCAGGTTTTCGGGAAAACAAGGTAGGAAAGGGCATTCTAGGTGCAGAAAAAAATATGTTGTCCTTGGGAAACTTCAAATGTTTTAAATTGAGGTCTACTGTATAGGGGAGTTGTGTTTCATGGACTTGGAAAGGCAGGCAAAGTCAGATCATAAACTCCCTTGTCTGCCACCTGTGGGTTCTGGAAAAAATCAATGAACATTAAGCAGAGGAGAGAAATGAGCTGATTAAGGTTTTAGAAAGATAACTGTGGCAGCAGCATGGAGGGTGAATCTGAGGGGAGATGTGAAGCTTTGGGGGAAGCTATTACAATAATTCAAGTGACAGCCTGTGTGTGTCTGAACAGGACTACTGTGAGGGGACAGAGAAAAGGTGAAAAATAAGGTTGTAGCATAGGGACGTTCACCTGGGAGGGCTCCAGAAGGTTTGGTTTCCTTTAAAGCTCTCTCCCAACAATAATGACATATTTCTGTAGTGCTGCTCTGTAGCTTTCAAATAAAGTATTTCATTCACTTACACAACTAACATCTGAAGTGGGGGTGGGGGTGTTATTATTTCTCTCTTAGAAATGAAGGAACTGAGGCCCAGAATGAAGGGGACAGTGCTAAGAGACAAGGTTTCAAACTGTTGGAATCAAACTGATTTCAGCACCACAGAAAACTTTAGAACTAAACATTGCACTCTTTCATAAAGGGAAGAAAGATTTCAGAATATTTTTAAACACGTTGCTGAAAAAAGAAATTAAATGTGCACTTTTATAAAAGCCAATATTCTTTTTGGTCTTTCTACCACTTCACATACTACCGGATTCAGAATAGGTCCACACTGGAACTGTTCTAAGACAAACCTATTTAAAGTAACCAAATCAGTAACACCCAAAGACATAATGCTGATTGCCTGTATAGTGACATCTATCGTACATTTGATTTACATATTTTATGGGATAAGGCAAATTTTATTTAGTGTACCAAATACTAGTTTTATGAAGATAAGTGTAGTAACAATAAGAAAACTAGGCTATTTCTGGCATAAAAATTGTAAATAATAATGTGGTTAATACTTGGGGATATCATGAATCATCACATCAGTAAAAAATAAAAGGTGGTGAGAAGAAAGAACTATTTAGTTCTCAGCTATCTCCTAGAGAAAACAATGGATCTTGCTCATGCTGAGTAATGGGAGACTGGCTCCTTCCTATGTGAAGAGCCCTTGGCTATTAAAGGACAGCTACAATGGCTTATCAAAAGGATAGTCAAACTTTCTCTTTTGTGAAGTTTTAGGTAGTTTTGATGATCATCTTCTAATGGAGAAGTCCTCTACCTCCTTTTCTGCTCTCAGCATTTGACAGTTGGTAACAAGCATGAGAATTGGCTCCCAGCAATCCACTGATTTGCTTGGAGCTGCTGCAGACGGGCTTGGCCTGCTGGAGCAGCTGGGACATCCATAGCCTAACTGTAACTTCCCCCACAGCCCTCACATCAAGGGCAAAAACTACTGGCCTCATGTGTATATGCACCAGATCCTTACTGGTGACTTCCCCAGAATGTATTTTCAAACTCTGAAAATACACTGCTTTAAATTGTAACTCGGCTGAGCTCAGAATTCAATCAAGTGAAGTTGCAAAAATATGCAGTAACAAACAAACAAAAAACTAAAGGAAAAAAACTGCAAGAAAAGCAAGCTAACCTAACAAAAGACCCTCAGCTTAGCTCTGCAAAACAGACTTACCAATCGTTCCTGCAGGGCAAGGCTGCTTGGCCATCTGTCCTTGACGGGTCTTAAACCACATGATTTCTCGAGCTTCCACAGCTTCACAGCTCTCTTCCAGAGCTGGGATTTGGGACGATGCTGATGGCAGATGTGTGGTCATGTCATCAAGCACCTCCACAGCTGGAGATGGGGTGCTGGTACTCCGGTTTCGTCTTCCAGACACGGATGGGGTGGTACTCCTGCCTGGGCTCCAAGTTGTGGTCCGCAGGGTGGTGCTGGTGGTGGTGCTTCCCATGCCAAGAGGTCCTGTGGTAGACATTTCTGAAACAAAATTCAAAAGAAAACACCTACATTGCTTGTCATCATCTCAAGTGTGCTAATACTTTAGAAACCATTTTTATTTGACAGTTCAAAGAACCTTCAACATGGAAAAAAGTAAGCAGGTACCAAGATGTCTGAATGCCACCTCAGTGTCATGACAGCCATCTGACCAAGGCCAAACATTGGCTTGTTCATGGTTCTGTTCAACTCAAATCACAGAAAACACAATTATAGCATAGCCCAACTCTTCGGTAAGCTTCCTCATGCTTCAGGCCTTCTTAACAGTTAGAGGACTGATACCTGGAGCCCTTACCTGAGAATATTCAAACTTACGTAGACTGAAAGAGCGCTAATGGAACAGTATTTTCACATTAAGTATCACATGAATTTCTAAAGATGAAGCAATTAGGGGAGAGGGATCAGGAAAAAAAAAAGGGGCATCAAGATTTAAAGTGCCCTCAAGCTAAAAAGTAAAGAACAATTCTGAATATGGACTCTTTAACATAAATTGAAGTAGATTGATGATCTACCTGACGCTCTTAGAATTGACTCATTTTAACAACTTTCAAACATGACATTTAGTAGTATAAAGTATAAGTGGTTGCCAATTTAGTTGTCTCATAAATTATTTTCTAACTAGATTTCTTAAAATGGGGAAATGTATTCCAAATTCCATATAAAACTGATAAGGTGACTTGACCAGATATTAATAGGTTATTAAGCCCAGAAGGTTCTGGAATGTTCTGGAATGTTCTAACAATACCATGGAAATGACCACTGCAGAGAAGCACCTTCCTGGGGAAAACATATTTCCATCATAGGAAGGCAAGAGTATGCCAGTCCTCCACATACATACGTTCATTCCTAACCATAAGTTTAGAAACTCCTCTTAACCTCATTTACTGGCAATAACCCCAGGGGCACTGGCTCTAGCCAGATTCAAAGTAGCTTGGATTTATGGAGCTCAGGGAGTCCTGTGCTGAGCCTCCAGCTGTCTGTCATTCATCGTCGGCTTTCTTTAACATGTCATCAACTTGATTCTGCTGCCCCAGAAGGGATGCCACATCCATCTTCTGTGGTGGGCATGTATAAAGCTTCCAAAAACAAGAGAGATGGCAGTAGGAAGGGGGTATGTATTTTCTGAACATTCAATTACTGAACTTGTAGCATTTTCTGAAGTAATGCTATTTTTCTAGCTGTTTCTTTACTTGTTCTCTTTCCTCTTCCTTTCTTCTAAGCTTTCCTCCTTCCTCTTGGGGTCTCTATGTTAATGTGATGTTCATAACCTCATTGATGCCAAGTTCATGGAGGAAGAAACCGTATCTTTTTTTGCCCTTCTTCCACTGATACCACATCTCCCCAAATCTCATTGATTCTGCCTCATTTCTCTATTTTTCTCTCTTCCCAATCTTCACTAGATGCACTCCCCCTACCCCAGCATCAATGGATGACTACAGCAGCTTTTTAACATTTTTGCCAGGAAAAACAATACCAGGACAAAATGGTATTACTGGGATTTCAATATCAATGTTTGCAAAAATCAAAATTCAGAATTCATAAAAATTGATACTAACGTTTAACAACTCAGATATAAAATTTAGCAACAAAAGTAAAATTGAATTTCTAAAATTATAAACAATAGAAATGCTTCTAATATTGTCATTTTTGCATTTGAATTTGCTGAAATCTCTCAAAGAGAAAAAAACACAATGAAGAAATACTAATAACTTGAAATTAAATATTATTTAATATTTAATTTAAAAAGGTAATATCAAAATTAAACACTCTTTTTTTTTTTTTAAAGATTTTATGCATTTATTTGACAGGCAGAGATCACAAGAAGGCAGAGAGGCAGGCAGAGAGAGAGGAGGAAGCAGGCTCCTTGCTGAGCAGAGAGCCCAATACGGGGCTCGATCCCAGGACCCTGGAATCATGACCTAAGCGGAAAGCAGAGGCTTTAACCCACTGAGCCACCCAGGTGCCCCAAAATTAAACACTCTTTTTCTTATTAATATTAAGTATCAGCCTTAAAAACGTGTCGATGATGTCATTGCTGGGATTCAAGCACATTTTTTGTGCAAAGTTTTCTGGCTGATGGAAAAATTCTTCTCCACTTTATACCACTTATAGACTAGTAAGGCATTAGTTAAAAGCTGACTCCAAGCATTTCTCTGGCTCCTTCAATTTAAATAATGCCATCTCTCATTTGTAGTTTCTTCAGAATTATATAGATACTGAAGAATGCTTTCTAAATGAATGCACTTTTCTTCATTTAGATATTTTAATTAGCATACAATGCTCGGGGAGGGAAGAGACTTGTTTTGCAAACATTTTTGCTCTGATAAACTGCATAATCCCACATGCAGTGAGAAGACCGACTGGCCTATTGTCTCAATCACACAAATCATACACAAGGAGCAACGACAAACTGTCACAAGAGGCTTGTTTGCTGTGACTCTGGCCTTGCCAACTTTGAATAAATTTGTCTTTTAGCATAGATTTAATGTATTTATCTTTGTGCTCTATAATGATCCAGATTTCAGATTTTTAAGGACTACAGTATCACACCAAAATGTATTTAACAATACCACATAATGGAAATCAATTTTCATTATTTTTCTCTAAAATTACCCTATTGAAACAATTCTCTACCTTTTGCCAGAAGCATCTTGTAGGGTATAAATTGGAATGTGTTACTCTACAGATTAAAATCCCTTAAATCACTTCTGTCTGCCTTCCAAACAAAGACCGGACTCCTTTTCTTTGTGCCTAAAGCCCTTCACAAGTTTATTTCTCTAGCTCATTTGTAATGCTTCTTCATCTTTCAGGTCTACTATTAAACCATACAAAATTACCAGTAATTTCCCAACAGTACCCTGTTCTTTCTGCCCCAGGGCTTTTGCACATGCTTCAGTGTTCCTGATCCCATTTCCACCTGGCTAATTTCTGTTTAGCCTTTGGGGATTGCTTGGATGCCATCTCCACCAAGGAACCTTTTCAAATTTACCAAGACAAGGTTACATACTATGTGTTTTGTTCATGATTATTTCCTCAGCTTTTAGCCTTGTATCTGACCTACGTAGTAAATTAGCTCCCAGTCAAAATAGATGAACACCAGGGGTAGGTCAAGGGAGCAAGGGAGGGTCCAGTTGTGAAATATCACACAAAAAAAGGAAAAGTTTTTTTTTTTTTTTAAGATTTTATTTATTTATTTGACAGACAGAGATCACAAGTAGGCAGAGAGGCAGGCAGAGAGGCAGGCGAGGGGCGGGGGGTGGGAGGGAAGCAGGCTCCCTGCTGAGCAGAGAGCCCGATGCGGGGCGGCTCAATCCCAGGACCCTGAGATCATGGCCTGAGCCGAAGGCAGAGGCTTTAACCCACTGAGCCCCCCAGGTGCCCCTCACACTACTGTTAAGAAAACTACCAGATAACTCAAAACAAAAAGAAACAGGGAGAACACAAAGCCTCCTCTTACCAAAAATAATCCTATGGCAGAACATTCATGTTTAAACTGAATATGCTCTTGTGAGCAATGATACTGATAAAAGAGATTTTTTTTTTAAAGTTGGCATTGTTACATATTACATTGCAAGGACTTAGTTTAATACAGACATACCAATGTTAAGGATCAGAACTTATTTCTTTGGAATTGTGCTGTAGAGAGGTGTCTACAAGCAGGGCAATTTCATTCCATTTGACTTTTAGCAAAATAACAGTCAAATTGATCCTCCGTCCCTTCTATGCCATATAGCGCTATGTAAGAGTCCCAAGAGTTCTGCTCAAGGTCAGATTTTGGCAGAGTAAGTACTAGTGATATATGTGTTGTTGCCAGTGCCCAAGAAAGAACTTGCCTTATTGACAGATACTGGTGAAGAAGATGTAGATTCACTGAAAAGTTATAGCAACACACTTTAGCCAAGTTCCAGCCCATATCACACGCCATAGGAGTTGGCTTCCTCTATCTTTCAGGAAGGGAGAAATGATATGACACTTTTTTTCAGTGTATTTTCTTATTGAGTCTAACCATGATACAGCTAGTTTAATAAAACTTATGTTATTAAGTGCCTCATGTGGTTGTGGTTGTGTATCAGGGAAAGATTAAAAGAACGTTAAAGAAAGTACATTTGAGTGACTATTTACATAACACTTTATCAAAATTGTGTAATTTTCCTCACCATTCTGTCATTGTTACTATGCTCACTGTGCTTAGTATTTTCATAAAAGCAACTAAAGAAAACTCCGTATTAATATTTTCCCTCATAATTAACTTATTTCTAGGGGAAAATTTCAATTCTCCTGTCCCCTGGTTTATTTCATTCTTGTATTTTGGTTTATTTTGTTGAATTTATTTTTCCTTCAATCTGCCTTGAAAAGAATAAATATTATTTTGAATATTACTACAAGTTATAGTTTGTGGACTATACTAATGGGAAACAGTGAAAATAACCAGTATTTGTATAATGCTTTCCTTTTTTCAATGTCTTTATCTTTTTTATCGAACTGAATTCACTGTCGAGTAATTGTAACTACGAATTTCTAATTTTACAAATGAGAAAACATAGGCTCAAATGGTAAGTGAATCATAATCATACATACAGAAAGTAAATCAGTGTCCCCCAATTCTATATTCCATGTTTCTATAATAAGCTATCAAAAATCACATTCTGAATTACCTCATGCATTCTACAACTGAGTCTTCCACATGCTTTAAGAAGGGACTGAAGAATACAATTCTAAGAAAACATTACTAGGCTTGATCACAAAACATATTTATTTTGGGGGAGGGACATTGTTAATTTTTTTCCCCGAAAGTCATATGTTGAAGCCCTAACCCACCTATAACTCTATTTGGAGTTGGAGCCTTTATAAAGATAATTAAGGTTCAATGAGGTCCTAAGGGTAGGGCCCTGATCCAATAGCACTGCTGTCCTTAAATGAAGAGGGAAGAGTTGGCAGGGACACATGCTCAGACAGTGAAGGCCATGTGAGGACATAGCGAGAAGGCGGCCATCTCTACGCCAAGGAGTGAGACCTCAGGAGAAACCAACCTTACCAGCACCTTGGTCTTGGATTTTTAGTTGCCCAAACGGAGGAAATGAATTTCTGTTGTTTAAGTCACCTTGTCTGTGGTATTTTATTGTGGCAGCCCTAGCAGACTAATATAGGCATCTTCTAAAAAACTGTGAAATTTAAAACAGAATATAAAACTTCACAACAGAAGAACTGTTTACCTTCTATTCATAAACTACATGGACTTTCTTCTTGATTCTCCTTCATTGTTTTCCTTTCTTCTCTAAAGTATGTATCTCCCCTCATGGTTTTCCCTTTACTAAACTTCTGTGTTAACTTCATACCAACATATGATGTTTGGGCTGACTACAGAAACATTTCCTTCTCCCCACTTGCTAAGTATTTATTTAAATCCAAGGTCAGTTACTGAAGAAATCTTCCCAAGGGCTTGATAGAGGAAATAAGAAACCTAAAACTGTACCAACTCTGCAAGTGGCTTTTGGTATTTGTGCAGTGCGCTGGGTAGAAGAGAGAAATTCTGCCTGATCCCCATGGATATCAGCTGGTCGCGGCAGATTTGATTTCTCCTACTTTTTAAAAAGAAATATTAACTTTACCTGTCAGGAAATTATCCAGTTCTTTCAGAATTCATTTATAATATTTGGCTTTATGGCTTCTTAAGATAGTCAAATTCCACAATTTGACTATCTTAAGAAGCCACGTGAAGGCATATTTATTTTTGTAACTTAATCCATTTATACTTTCTAATCTCCTCATAGCATATCATGCTTATTGCAAGTAGAGGAAAACATCTGTTCTAATTAAACATGAATTTGTAATGACCTTATTATATAAAATAATGAGCTAAAATAGGGAATTTAGGGACATTTTATTAAAATTACCTGCTACATATTTAGTCCTACCGTGCCAGGAACTGTGCTGCATGTTTCATATTTGCTCTAATTTAGTGCTCTATTTGCTCTAATTTAAGCAGATATATTTACCTTCACTTCAGAGATGAAAGAAGTCAAATCAAGTAATTCTCTGAAGTTCACATAACTGCTGAGTGATAGAAACAGAATTTCCAACTAAGTCCATCCAAATCCCTCCCGTTCCATTAGGACTATGGGTGGTGGTAAAACTTTAGACAAAATTTAAGGATGGAAACACATACGTAAAAAGTCTTCATGCATTTGGAAATTAGTTTGTCCCAAACACAGCTCACATGTACCTTTACTGGTATTGCTGTGGTTTACTGAACACTTTTATGGATCCGACACTATTCTGAGCACTTTACAGGAATTGGCCTATTTAATTCTAACAACAAATCTGTTAGGAGGTACTCTTAATTACTTTCATCTTATGGATGGTGAAGCTGAAGCACCAAGACATTCAGTGATTTTACAAAGGTTAAATGTTCACAGGTAGAAGAACAGAAAAATAACCGAGGCACGGTTACAGAGACCTCACTCTTAAGCATACTAACTGGAAGGGAACTCTGAGAACCTCATCTTGATCCACAAGGAAGCAGCCTGCCCACTGCTGTTAAGAGTGGAAGAAGTAGGGGCGCCTGGGTGGCTCAGTGGGTTAAAGCCTCTGCTTTCGGCTCGGGTCATGATCCCAGGGTCCTGGGATCGAGCCCCGCATCGGGCTCTCTGCTCTGCGGAGAGCCTGCTTCTTCCTCTCTCTCCCTGCCTGCCTCTCTTGCCTACTTGTAATCTCTGTCTGTCAAATAAATAAATAAAAAATCTAAAAAAAAAAAAAAAGATTGGAAGAAGTAATTGTCTTTGAGCTAATTTTTGCTTATGGCATTTCTAATTCTCCTAAAGTAAAAAGTGTAGAATCCACAAAACTCAATACATTGTTCAGCATCTAAGTGGACAATAAACAAGTAGCAAACAATAATGTGAGATATTAGTTGGCTTTCTTTGAGCATATATCATATACCAGGCAGTGTGGTAATGCTTTACATGCATAATTGAGGTACAGAGAAGTTACATAAATTTCCTAGCTTCACACAGTCCATAAGTGGTAAAGTCAGCATTTAAATATAGTCTGGGGCGCCTGAGTGGTTTAATCAGTTAAGCGTCTGCCTTCGGCTCAGGTCATGATCCCAGGATCCTGGGATTTGCCTCGCATCAGGGTCCCTGCTCAGTGGGGCATCTACTTCTCCCTCTCCCTCTGCCTGCTGCTCCCCCTACTTGTGTGCTCTCTCTGTCAAATACATAAATAAAATCTTTTAAAAAAATAAATAAAAATAAATACAGAGAGTTTGACTCTAAAACCCATGTGTATCCATATTATCCCACAGAGGTTTGAAATCTTTTTTTTTTTAACTATAAAATATGGCATATATTTTGTGCCTATAAGAGAGTTCGGTTCTAGGAATTACAAGATTAATTTATTCTATCCATATTTATTAATCAACTATCATGTAACATGAGTTGTATTGGGAATAAAATGTTGGGTATAGTTATCATGTTCCTTGCTGTCATGAAGCCCTCTTTAACAAGCTTTATAAAACCTACTGAAGAAGATAGGAAATAGAAAGAAGAAAATACACTAACTATATTTTTCATTCAGTATACGTTTATTGGTGTTTGTCTTACACATTGTACTAGGTATCAAGGGTTCAGAGGTGAAGCAGAGAGTACTGACCTCAACAAGGTTTTAAAATACACTGTTTTGTTGAATGTACAATATCATCAATTATCCTTTGTGCCGCTAACAAAGAAAAATGAAATACCTGCTAACTAAACTCTGACTTTGACTTTAATGTCTTTAATTGTTAGGTGCATTCTAATTTATGAAATGCTAAAAGGTGAAACGATAAGAATCATAGAGTTTGTAAACACTATAACAGCAGAAATGTCTTCTTATAACACAATGAGATAAATAATCACTTAAAAGGGATCTGACTTTGGGGCACCTTGGTGGCTCAGTGGGGTGAACATCTGACTCTCAATTTTTGGCTTAGGCCATGATCTCAGGGTCATTAGATCGAGCCCCATGTCAGGCTCCCTGTTGTGTAGAGCCTGCTTAAGATTCTCCCTCAGCCTCTTCCTTTGCCCCTCCCCCATTTATAAACAAACAAACAAATAAACTAATTAATTAAATAAGATGAAAGAGATGTGACTTTGAACAAATTATGATACCTCTCTGTGCCTTAGTTGGGTTTTTTTTTTTAAAACTACATGGAGATAATAACATATATACTTATTTGAGAAAAAAAAGGCAGTATGGATTTAAAGTACTTAGAAAAGCAAATGACAGAGAATAATACATTAATAAGTGTTTATTATCAGTGATAATATTGTTATTTATTTCTTGGTTCAACCAAAAATTACTGATTGCTTACTATGTGCCAATGGCTATTCTAAATGCTGGGGATGCAGAATTGAACAAGAAAAATGACAAAAATGAAAAATCTCTGCCCTCATAAAGCTTACATTTTAGTAAGAGATAAATAATAAATAGGACAAATATTAAAATATACAGAATATTAGTTATTAAAAAGTGCTAAGGATAAAAAGAACAAGGAAAGCAGGACAAAGTAACAGAAAGTGCTGGGTGAGGGCCACTGCAAGGGTGTCAGGCATGGCCTTGCTGGCAGAGTGAGAAGTGGCAGAGTGAGTGATGGAGATACTGGGGAGCCCTCAGATCCAGGAGCCAGTGTCCCCAAAGGCCCGGGCACAGTGAGGTGGCCAGGGTAGCTGGTGCAATGTGTGTGAGGGAAAACCACTGTGAAGATTAGAGAGACGGCAGAGACTGTCGCACATAGGACTTTACAATTATGGTGAGACTTCGGTATTTATCTGCTGTGGGAAGTCACTGGAAGGTTCTGAGCAGAGCAGTGACATGATCTAACGCAGGTTTACTTGGGTGGTTAACAGCGGCCGAATGGGGACACCTGGGTGGCTCAGTCAGTTGAGCGTCTGCCTTTGGGTCAGATCATGATCCCAGACTCCCAAGATCAGTCCCACATCGGGCTCCCTGCTCAGTGGGGCATCTCCTTCTCCCTCTGACCCGTTTCCCCTCTTGTGCTCTCTCTCTCTCAAATAAATAAAGAAAAACTTGGAAAAAAAAAAAAAAAGAGTGGCTGAAGGGCGAAGAGCAGAAGTACGAAGAACAAACGCCTAATTGGCCAGACATCTGAGGTGCTGGCGGTGATGAGAACGACTAGAAGGCTGTGGGATATACATACATCCACAGGAGCACGGGTTTTGAGAGAGGAGGTGATGACTTTTCTCACTGACACACAAAGTAGGCCTTCGATAACCGTCAACTGAACTGAACTATTTGTTCCTTCACTTAAACAAAAGAAGACTTGGTCCTGGGATGCCTGGGTGGCTCAGTTGGTTGGACGACTGCCTTCGGCTCAGGTCATGATCCCGGAGACCCGGGATCGAGTCCCGCATCAGGCTCCCAGCTCCACAGGGAGTCTGCTTCTCTCTCTGACCTTCTCCTCGATCATGCTCTCTCACTGCCTCTCTCTCAAATAAATAAATAAAATCTTTAAAAAAAAAAAAAAAGACAAAAAAAAAAAGACTTGGTCCTTCTCACATAAATTCTCGTCCAACTCCATTCAATTATTATTATTTGTTTAAATTTGAAACAACCACAGAAATATATTGATTTAAAACCGTACGAAAATATTCCTGAGGACTCCTGAGTTATAATCAACAGAAGCATGTTGGTCGACTCATTACTGTTAACATTTCTAGAAGTTTTAATTTATGAGAATATTAAGTAAACTCTGGTCATGAGGAAACCATGCAAATAAACAAAGGAGGAAGGTAAGTTCAAGCAGATTTGAGTTTCCTGATTTCTCAACAACAGTAATACATTCAAGGAGGGGAAGTAGTTGAATTGGTGTTAGGAAACAGAATAATTCCTTACTTCTGGTCTCAGTATTGTGTTTTGTTCCCTTAGATTTGACATCGTTGTTATCCAGTTACTGGTGTTATTGCCTAATATTTGCTGTGACATATGTTGTATTATTAACTTGTGAATTGTAGTTTACCTATGAAGATAAAGTGATACTGAAATATAAGGGTTATACATGATTTATTTATAAGTAGAAAGTTAAAATAAATTCAAGAAAAATAAAATTATCCTCTGTTTGGAAATGACACACTCAAGTGAGGAGTAAAGAATGAAGAAGAGCTCATCATTTAAGCTTCAAGTTCTTTTTTAAAGAAATGCAATTTTAGTAACTTTGATCTATTGCAGGTGCTTGAAAAATATATATGTGCTTGTCCTTGTTACATCTGCACAAGTTTCTAAGAATCTGATAAAATGTAAGTCTCTATATTAGGACAGGTACTGGTCTTGGTTATTTGCTTTGTTGTTTATGTTCAGAGTCTGGAAAAAAGGGGTATTATATGACTTTTTAAGTACTTCAAAATATTTCTTTCAAACCAGTCCCCTCCCCCCAAAAATCTTTAGCATTGATTTTTTATCTAATAAATCTAAGAGTGACATGTGACATGAGAGTGACATGAACTAGAGCTCCAATTAGCTGCTAGAATGGGACTACTGGGTTGTATAAAACATGGTCCCTTTCTCCTTAAGGAGTTTATGGGATGGGCAGTCTAATTTTACCATAGGTTGTAGAAAGTTAAAGAGTGGCTCTTCAGGGCACCTGGGTGGCTCAGCGGGTTAAGCCTCTGCCTTCGGCTCAGGTCATGATCCCAGGGTCCTGGGATGGAGCCCCATATGGGGCTCTCTGCTCAGCAGGGAGCCTGCTTCCCCCTCTCTGCCTGCCTCACTGCTTACTTGTGATCTCTCTCTCTCTCTGTCAAATAAATAAATAAATCTTTAAAAAAAAAAAAGAGTGGCTCTTTACTGTGCCCATCAACTCTCACACTGGTGAGTTACTAAACATTTCATGTATTCAGGTAATTTAAATAATAAAAAGGAAAACAACTGTAAGATTGGCATATAAGTGATTCTTAATTTCAAACCCAACCACAACGATATTGTATGGTCTTCTAAAGGACTTAACAATAAAGATTATAGACTTGAAACATAAATGAAGTCTATCTGCCAAAATCACACTTAAACTCTACGACTGTTTCCAAGTACAGGGAAATTTGACATTCCACTTTGTTTCCCTATAAATATACTTCTTGGGATACATTAAGTACTTAACCATGCATGTTGGGTGAATGAGAATAAATATGCTTTATTTTGAAAAGTATTTTCAGAAGATCTATGTATACTACTGTATCTCAATTAACATTGACATTTTGGATTAAATAATTTGATCACCTACTCTAGATGACATTTTGTAAGATTTGACATACAACAGTTTCAAATTTTTACTTACATAATATTCAAGAGTCAAAATACAAGTATCAGAAATTACAGACCTAAACTCTCAAGACACTTAAATATTTAAATAGATGCTATTTAATTTATGATTACTTCCCTTTAAAATAATTAAAAAAAAATAGACCCACAATAAAGTCACTTGGGGTTAAGCCCCCCCATCAGCAAATCAACACATAAATCTTAACTCAATTGTAGTTTCAGCCTCTTCCAGGAATGTAACCTTTAACCAGTTACCTGGTCAACACTAGCTAGTAATCTGCCTGATGGACCCTTCTCTTCCCCAAAGGAAGGTGACCTTGCCGAAAACAATCGACTCTTTGCTAGAAATTTCCTTTTCCTGCCCCCTTCTAGCTACAAAACTTTTCCATTTTCTGTAGCTCCTAGCAGTCCCTTTCAACTTGCTAATAGGATGCTGCCCGACTCATGAATCATTGAATAAAACCAGTTAGGTCTTCAAATTAACTCAGTAGAATTTTGGTTTTTTACAAGGAAAGGGTAGAAATAGTCTATGTTGAACTGAGAATTAGGTGATTGAGTAATTAGGCCAAGGTATTTTCTGTTAGCAGACTCAGGAAAAGAATCCAGGGCATCTAAGGCAAATGTTTTCAACTAGTCCTTATGTCGAGAATTTGATAGCTTCTTCTCACTCATTTATGCACCAAACAACTTGTTTTCTTTGACCTATCATGCCAACCATGCTTACCCATCACATTCCAAATTAATGGAGTAATATATAAAAACCTCCCCCATTTTGTTTTCTCCTGGCTATTATTATGATCATTTTTTAAAAACATTCTTTTTCTTTTATAAAGATTTTATTTATTCATTTTTCAGAGGGAGAGAGAGAGAGAGAGCACAAGTCAGGGGACCAGCAGGCAGAGGGAGAAGCAGGCTCCTCGCTGAACAAGAAGCCCAATGTGGGGCTCCATCCCATGATCTCCAACCCTGGGATCATGACCTGAGCTGAAATCAGCTGTTTAACGGACTGAGCCATCCAGGCTTCCCTTATTATTATTTTTTAAGAGGATGAAGTCATGTATTCCATAAGTAGTGATAAGTACATCAGAGAAGCAAATTTCTTGGGGACAAACTGCCCAGAGGATAATGATTTCCAGGTTTCTCTACTAAAAACAAAAAGAAAACACACACATATACACATATATATGTACAAATACATGCACATCACACATATATTCCAAACTGGGGAAAATAAGTAAATAAAATGGATACTGATGCTATTGGGCTCCTCTACTTCAAGAGAATTATGTTCATTTTCAGAGACTTATAAAGAAACCTCAGAAGCTTCATAGAAGTACATTTACTGTATTATTAATAAAATAAAAGGCAGTGAGGTATCCTGGGGAAAGTATTGATTTTAGTTTCAAACATTAGATTATCATCTACCAGCTATTTGGCTTTGGGCAAATTAATCTTCCAGAAATTCAAAATTTTCTTATCTTTAATAATGTGGATTCCTATTATTTACTTCAGTAATACTGACATACAATAGACATTCAGTAATAATATGACATTATTATAATCAAATTCAGGATATCCCAAGATGCCCTCAACTTTCTTTCAGGAGAATTATAAACAGCCATCTAACTTACAAAGGTGAAGTAGTTTTTGATTTCTATAACAAGAACAGAAGGTAGGCCAGCCTGAAATAAAATTATAAAGTGTATCTTTTTCTCCTCAATCTCTGAAGGACATTTAAAACTCCAGTGGTGCTTTACCACCCACTTTATCCAAACCAACTTTGGAAAAGAAAGTGATATTGTTAGTTGCAGTCTCATGAGAAATAATATTTTTTAAGGAAAAATAATGTGAATAAGGAAAAAAATATTTCTTCAAAATCATTTGCCTGCTCTGTGGTATATCAAAATTTGAGATGATAGGATTGCGAGCATACAGGATATTTCAAAACTTTTTTCAAAAAAGTATTCCATATTTAGCTTTGAAAGTAAAATGGGGGGACAGATAGGAAAGAAAAGGGCCATTAAATCAGTATTGAAATATATAATATGAATGAAATCAAGCTATTATGGATTCAAAATTGTAGATGGTCCACATAATTTAGGAGTCCATAAGTGATCCGGCCTGTAGTCTGATCTCTTGGAAGCACAACCTGATCTTCACGTAGAAAAGTGTCAAAAATTTGTATAACACTTATAGGCCAAGCTTTAGACTCATTTTGGTAGCCCAAAGGCCTCTTGAAGACAAATTATTGCTGTTTTGCTCGGCAATAATCCTCAGTGACTTGAACAGCATGTGACACAGAGTAGGGGCTCAATTAATAGTTATTCAATAAATGAACTCTCACATCTACTGCACAATTCACTGCAAGAATATTCATAATAGGACTTGCAAATCTGATCACTGATGCACTGAGAATATTGCTTTCCTTATTCTTCACCACTGTTCCCATTCTTTAAAAAGCCTGTTCTATTATCATAGCCTTAAAAAATAAACTTTTCATGTTAAAATAAGTATAGACTCACAGGAAGTTGCAAAAATAGTAGAAAGAGCCCCTCCCTCAGCTTCCTTCAATGGAGAGATCTTATATAACTCCAGTAGAATATCAAGCCAGGAAATGGGCATTGGTACAGGACTGCATCAGTTTCACTACAGACTTTATTTCCTTTCCACTCGCCTTCATTTACGGGTGCATGCTTATGTTCTTTGAGATTTTATCTCAGGTATGGATTTGTATAACCACTAACACATTCAAGATGCAGAACTGTTCCATCATACAAAAGAACTGCGTTGTGCCACCTCTTGCCTTCATGCGCTCCCACCCCCCCTATAGCTATCTTCTGGCAACCACGTAACTATTCTCTGTCTCTAGAGTTTCATCCTTTCAAGACTATTATGTAATAGAATCACAGGCATGGCACCCTTTGAGATGGACTTTTTTCACTAAGCATAATGCTCTTGAGGACCACCCAGGTAGTTGTAGCTATCAGTAGTTAAGTCATCTCCCTGCATCATCAAATGAGTACCTATAATCTATCTTTCACTTTGTACCTTCCGTGATCTTTGAGAACTGCAAATCTGATGTTGTTGCTCTTTAAACGCTCCCAACTGATTTACTATAAAGCAGAATCCTTAAACATGGCATAAAAAAGCCTACTAACCCTCATCCTGCTTACCTCTCCAGTCACCGCTTAAGCCTCCCTGCCTTTGCTTTCTATCTTCTCACCATCCTGGATTCTTTCCTGTGTGCCCAGAAAGGCCCCTTCTCATCTTCAAGGATGTGAGTATGTCTTTCTGGAACACTCTTCTCAACCTCAACTATTCTTCCCCCTTGTGTCCCATTCCCTGTACTTGGCTAAATCCCTAATCCCTTTGATACCTGGGATTTATAGTGATTGTAAGCAGAGATGGGAACCAATTAATGAAATTGTTATTTTGGATTACTCTTACTTGTGCTCAATATATGTTTATTATTTCTAGGATATAAATTCAGAAAAAGAACCTAGGAATCCGTTCTTTCTGGGACTGGGCATTTATTACACCCCTAGTTAGATAGAACCACATGAAGGGACATCTGCCTATGAGTACTAGCTCCTGCACATTCTAGTTGTGAAACTTTGGACAAATCTCTAAACCAGGATGAACATTAGGTCTCCTTAAAAAAATTGGGTAAAGTAGACTTATGAAAGATAATGCAGTATTTCACATCCAGTAAAGTTCTTGGCACATAATAGGTGCTTAATAAATATTTTGTGTATTTGTGAATATCCATATAAGATATGCAAATGGTGAAAACATAAAAGGAAATTATATGAAGAAAACAAAAAATCTGTTTGACCGTATATTTTACATGTCCTCTAAAGTCATTCATTACAAATACAAATGATATAAAATAGAAATTCTGAATTCTATGAAAGTGAAAAATTCACTTGGTATCTACCATAATGCAACTTTAAGTCATCACATATGTATTAAATATCACAGACTATGTCTTATAGTATATCTAATAGATCAAATGGTATCTGAAAAGAATTACAGTTATTTGTACATCTTAAGAGGACACAAATGGAAAAAAAGATTCAATGTGATCATAAAACCCTTATTCATTAATATTTTGCTTCATTGCTTCATAATGAATCTCTTTAATATTATAGCCTTTGTGGTATTACACTCTCACTGATAAAATTAATTTCCAACAATGTAGAAATTAATCAGGCTTATATTAAAGGCAAAGGGAAACATAGTGGCATATCAAAGAATATAGATTCAGCACACACTTAAAGTTAACAGAAAAAGTTCCCCAGCAAGTATCTAGTAAATAAAAAATTTATTATAACAAGATGAATTTATTATAACAAGATAAACTTAATTTATGGTAACAGAGATTCAATGCCTATTTTAGTGTTATATAACTCACAGTACTTTCAGTTATTAGTTATTTAATTTATCCTACTTATAATTATATATTTTACATGTAGAAGAATCTTCACCTATCACTAGCAGTGATGGACCCAAGATAGCCTTTCTGCTCCCCAAGCCTCCTACCACCAACCACAAAATAATGTGAAAATTCTTAATACAGAGAATGAAAATGAAACAGAGAGGTGAGCAGTGTCAAAATATAGGTCTTCAGAAAGAGAGGACTAAATAAATCTACATAATTCTGTGGGTTGACTATAGACAGAGCACTTTGACGTTATTGCAAATATTCTACACATATGAAAAAGTAGTCATTAGATGATTGCCACTACGTGACAGTCATCACAGTCTCCCTTCTATTTCTCTAATAGGTATATTTTACCAGCAAGTATTTTATATTTAGCTAGTTAACTTTTAATGAATAGAAACACTTTTAAGATGCAAAAATAAATAGAAGATAACTTCCCTTTGGCAGACAGACTCCTAGGTGGCCCCCATGATCCCTAACTACCGGTGTTCACACTTTTGTGTAATTTCTTACTCTTGAGTGTGGGCGAGATCTGTACTTGGTTCTACCATGTAGAATATGGCAAAGGTGGCGGAACATATGTCATCATGTGCATGATCTACATTACATATTTTGTCTGTCTTATGAAAAGATTTACCATTCTGGCTCTGAAGAAGCCAGCCGCCATGTTGTGAGCTGACTACAGAGAAGTCACAGGCCAAGGAGCTGAGAACAAAAGTTAGCAAGAAATGGAGGCCCAAAGAATATAATGTTGCCCACGACCACGTGAGTTCGGAAGTGGATTCCACCAGTCCAGCATTCAAATGAGAACTCATCCCTGGAGGCACTATAATTGCAGTCTCATAGAAGAACCACCCAGGGTAGGCCAGGACTCCTGACCACAGAATGTTTGAGATAATACACGTGCGTGTTTTAGGTGACTAAGTTTGTAGTAGCACTGTTATATACCAGCAGATGATACAAGTCCTAACTCTGTTCTCACTGTTTGTGAATTAGAATGCAAACTTCAGGATATGATTCGGCTTTGTATCTTTTTTTATAGCAGGAATTCCCAATCTTGGTACTATTGACATTTGAGGACACACAATTCTTTGTTGTGTGGCTTTATGGGGTGTCGTCCTGTGCACTGTAGAATATTTAGCAACACCTCTGGCCATTAGATGCACTAGATGCTGGTAGTACTCACTACCCACACTTGCGACAACCAAAAATATCTGTAGAAGGTGCCGAATGTCCCTTTGGGACAAAGTTACCTCTGTTTGAGAACTCCTGGTGTAGAGGAGTTTCTTCAGTTACCTATAAGCTGTGTTTATTCAATAAGAGGGCTACTGCATGCTGATAGTGGCTTTAGGATATTTTAAATATATATTAATCTCAACATGAAATGGCTCCATGGTTGCTTTTCAACTTGTAAAATGGCTCAAAGGCTGTAAATAAAAGAAAATTGGGTGACTTTCAAAACACAGATTCTGCTTTTTCAACTTCTAGTAATTCCATGCTTCTAAGACACATTTCTACAAATCACACATTAATATTTTAAAATTGCTTTTATTTTGTGCTTTTACTTAATGAGAACATGCACAGCCACATAACAGGAATCCAACGAGAAATGCAAAACACGAAGCATCCCAACGGTGTGCGTGAATGTGGTCCAGAATGGGGGTAGTTAATGACAGAAAGAGAAATCATGGCAGCTTCACGTTTTCTGATTTCAGAGAGGACATGGCACAGACTGAATTCTGCCAGCCTCTCGTTTGTTACATTACATCTGCCTTCCAAAGATGTTCAAATGCCTCCAGAGTCCAGTGGCTTTCTGAGCAAGAAACCTGAGAATGGAACTTCTTGCTTCATTGCCACTCCAGTCAATGATCACAAATGATTAGCTCTCACATAAGCATACCTCATAGATGTGTTCTCAAGTTAAACATTTAAGGAAGAAATCAAGAAAAACAAACAAACCTGCTCTCTGAAATGAGTTTCTATCTTCCCCTTTCCATTTATTATACAGTTGGATTCACATCATTAACATGCAAATCATACTGCACTACAGTGCATTTTAAACAAAGAACTGAAAGCAGGGCTTGTAATTTCCTTATGGGTTGATAAATAGATTATGCTTTAAGAGCGTATAATAAACTGTGATCATTTTGCTTACGTTTTTTGGGGCTGAATAATAATTTCAAAACTAAGCCAAGAGAATTACTACTTTTCTCACCTTGCGTAGGGTCACTGTTTCAGTTACCCCAATTTTAGTGTGAAAATCTAAAGATTGTGGTAACCAAGTTAAATCGGAAAAATACTGTTTTTGTTGTTGGTGTTTTTTTTTTTTCTCCCCCCCCGGGAGACGAAATGTTTTATCTTATCTGAATTTCTATTCTTCTTTTTTAAATAAAGTGAACTTTTTAAAAATAAAGTTAAAAGACGAGAAACCGACTTGCAAATGGATTAAATGAATGTCTGATTTAAGCCATAGGGAAAGAAGTCCAAATTAAAATAATAAATAAACAAGTGTAAATCACGTTATACGTCATATATCTTTAGTGTTACCTATACTTCTAAGTACATTATGATATAAACTATTATGGATAGGGTGGGGGGGACTTTTCAGAGACACCCTCTTACTTGAAAGAAAGACAGGGATTGAGGGAGAGAAAGAGAAAGGTGGAGGGGGGACGTAGGGGAGAGAGAGAGAGAGAAATTTTTAAAAAGCAGACCAGAGCACATTTAGTTAAAACTCACACACACAAAAAAAACAGAACGAAACAAAACAAAACAAAACAAAAAAGGCCCACAACTGCCTGCCTCCAAGAATGTGATACAACTTACAATGATAATCACATTCCCCTTCTCACCTCCCTTCCATGGTTCTCTCCTGTTTATAGCATGTAAGATTAAATTCCTTAATGTGTCTGTAATAGATCTTTTGTAGCAATGGCTTCTCCTTCCTTCTACAGCCTTATTTGTCACCACACCCCATTAGCTATCCTCCAATCCATCTCTTTAAGAACTATTTGTCGTGTCCAAACACACAGGCTGTCTGAGATCTGGATATATCCGTCATTTCCTTTATGTGAACAAATATATACTGAATATCTACTAAGCGTCAGGCATTTTCTAGGGGCTAGAGATAAAGCAACAAAATCAACAAGCAAAAATTCTTCCATTCATGAGAAGGCAAATAATAAACAAGATATGTAAGTAAAGTATGTGTATGTTAGACAGTAATACATGCAAAGGAGAAAATTTTGAAATTGAGGTTGGTGATCAAAGCAGGCCTAACTGAAAGGTGACATTGGAAGGCAATGAGGCAGTGAGTCACACAGAGAACAAGGAAAGAACATTCGATACAGAGGGAGTAGCAAGTAAAAGGATTTGCCTCTCTACATCCTTCTTTCTTTAAATTAAAAAAATAGCAATAGCTTTAATGAGATACCATCCATGTACCACATAACTCAGCCACTTAAACCATTCAACAACTGAATGGTTTTTAGTATATTCATTGAAGTGTGTATCTGTTACCACAATCTACTTGAGAACAATTTCATTGCTCGAAAAAGAAACCCCATACCCATTAGAAGTCACTCCCCATTTTCCCCCATGCCACAGCTTTAGAAACAACTCATCTGCATTCAGTCCATATAGATGTGCCTGTTCCAGACATTTCACAGAAATGGAATCACACGATATATGTCCTTTTGTGATTGGCTTACTTCATTTAGCATGTTTTCAAGGTCCATCCATGTTGTAGCATAAATCGGTACGTCATTGTTTTCATTGGTTAGTGAATAAAATTCTGTTTATGAATATATACCACATTTTATTCATCCACTCATCTTTTGGTGGACATTTGGGTTGTTTCTACTTTTTTCAATTATAAATAAATGCTGCCATGAACACTTCTGTACACTTTCTCACGTGGATATATGTTATAATTTTTCTTGATTATATACCTAAAAGTGGAATTGCTGGAGCATACGGTAGCTCTGTTTAATCATTTGAAGAACTGTCAGACTGTTTTCCAAAATGGATATACCATTTTATAATCCCACCAGAAGTGCATGAGTGCTCCAACTTCTCCATATCCTTGCCAACACTTAGAGTTATCTTTTTGAATATAGCCTATCAAATGGTTATAAATTGGTATTTCATTATAATTTTGATTTGTATTTCCTTGATGGCTAATGATGTTGACCATCTTTGTGTACTCTTGGACATTTGTATTTTGTTTTTACAGAATGTCTCTTTAGATTCTATACCTAATTTTTAATTGGGCTAATTGTCTTTTATTATAGAGTAATACGGCTTCTTTATATATTCTGAATATAAATCTCTTATCAGTCATATAATTTGCAAATAGTTTCTCCAAGTCTGTGGGTTGTCTTTTCACTTTCTTGACAGTACCCTTTGAACAACAATTGTTTTTCATTTTGGTGAAGCCCAATTGATCTATTTTTCTGTGTTTTTTGTGCTTTTGTTGTCATAGCTAAGAAATCATTGCCTAATTCAAGTTTATAAAGATTTATTCTTATGTTTTCTTCTAATAGTTTCACAGTGTTAGCTCTTAAAAAAAATATTCTGCCAAATTCTGTTCTTTAGATTTTGGTTCTTCATTGCATACAGTTTGCTCCAAGTTAACGAGTTTGTGGTTGTCATACATGTTTTATCTAGACAGACTATAATGAAATTAATTTGGTTTATGTTTACTGGATTAAAACTGTCACTTACATAGGTCCTGGAAATTATTCCTAAATTATTTTAGTTGGAATTAAGAGTGATCCCACCTCTTAGTTCCTTTACATAGAAAGTTAATTATTAAAAAATACATGAATTTTACTAGCTAATTCAAATTGGTCAGTTTATTTTATTTACCTACATGTTCCTCAGGGAATTTCACTGTTGTTCCTACATACTTTCAACAAAATGAATTGTTATGGGGACTAAATGTCATGGTATATATGAGAAACTATATCTAGTATATCAACTGACATGACTACCTTGCATACAGTAGACCTTCAGTAAATGTGAGATACTACTATTATTTTATTTTAAAAAATAATAATCACAACACCTATCTCTTGGTGTTATTATAATTAAAATATGGGTCTTTTCTTCCTCCCTCCCTTCCTTCCTTTCTTCACTCTATCCCCTCTTCTTCTTCTCCTTCTCCTTTTTTTTTCCCCCTTTCTTTTCAGACTGCGGAGCTACACAAAGTTGCTCCAGTCATCAAAATAGCATGACATGTCAAGAGACAGTGGTGACTGAACTGGCTTGGACCAAAGCCCAAGTGCCACCAACACAGCAAACACAATATCTCCGTACCTTGCAGAGCTAGACAATAGCTTGCTCCCAACACTAGCTGGGCTGAAGCTTCTGATTTGCCCTGTGCCCATTCCTTCTTCAGATCACGTGTTATCTTCTCAGTGAGGGCTTTTCTGGGCACATTATCTATAACTGTCACACAACCCATCTCTCTTCCTTTCTGGCATTTCCCTATAGCTGTTATCATCACATAACATGTTTTAAGATCCATTTTGAGTTCATTTTTGTGACGAGTAAGGTACGAGTCCAACTTCATTCACTGGCATATGGATGTCCGATTGTCCTTCCATGGTTTGTTGAGAAGACTATTATCTTTTTCCAGCTGAATTGCCTTATCCTTAAATTCTTGTGTCTGGTGCACACCGACTCATCATTCAAAGCAACTCAAGTTCCATTCATGCTGTCAACAATTATAGAATTGTGCAATTTTAAATCTCAAATCAGTGCAATTAGTTTCCCAAGAACAGGAACTATGGGGTTTTTGGTTTGTTTTTCTTTCCTTTTTGAATGTCTCAGTGCCTGCTACATAACTGGCTCTTAGTAATGCTGGGTAAGTTAAAGAAGGACATTTCAGATGGATCCCAAATGTTGGTAGTATTCTGATGACTAATGGTACCAATGAAAGGCATTTAAATTTAGGTGCAAAGTTACAAAAGTGGGTTGAAGGGATACTTTCCAGTATCTTGAAGGATTTTAATTGCCTGCTAAATTAGAAAGATTCTGTTCAGGCTTTTGAGCAGAGAATGAAGTTCTGTTTTAAGAAAATTAACTTGGCTACAGAATGTAGGATATGAGGGGAAAAAAAAGACGAGGTAGAAACAAGAATAAGGAGGTGATTATAATAAACAGCAGAGTTAAAATGTAGACAGGTCACAATGGCACGGTAATGAAAAAGGTAATACACATTTTAAAATGCATTCCTATTATTAGTTCATTATTGAAACAAAGATATCAAACAGGGAATTGGAAATTCACAACTAGAGCTCAGAATACGTTTGTGTTAGATGTGCAGATCTGGTAATTCTCTATTCAAACACGCTAGCAATACATGTGAGGACAGGTGAAGCTAATGAGGAGAGAAGAAGAGAAGGAGGGAGGGAAAAAGAAATCTCTTGGTGTTTAAAAGAGAACTGGAATTTAAGATTTCCTGAAACCTAAAGGGAAAGAAAAAGCCAGAAAAAAGTGAGAAAAGCTAGAGAATCTTATTGAAAGTCTTAATCACTGAATTGCTTTCATATTTCTAGGACATTTAAAAATCAAAGACATATTTGATCTGTTTATAAATAAAAGAAAACACGTATATGTTTCCCTGGGAACATATATGTTTCTTTCTTTTGTCTTTTTTTAAGATTTTATTTATTTATTTTAGAGAAAGAGAAAGGATAAATATAAGTGGAGGGGGGATGGGTGACGAGAGAGAGGGAAAGAGATAAGCAGACTCAGCACAAGTGTGGGGCCTGACTTGGGTCCCGAACCCCCATCCTGAGATTATGGCCTGAGCTGAAACCAAGATTCAGATATTCCACCAACTGAGCCACCCAGGGGCGCCAACATACATGTTTCAATTCACAGTTTTTGTTACTTATGCCTATTTCATATATTAGCTAAGAAGGATTTTCTCTAAGTAAATAGGATTAAAATAGGATATTAAAATGTTTGAAGCAAAGAGGAATCAGGGCTATATAATAAATGACAACATACACAGAATGGAAAAAATATATAACCCTTTCTCTTTATAGTTCCAGTTATGGGAATATGTTATAAGAGAATTTTATGAAAGATATCCATATATTTATATAAAGTGCTGTATATTTGTGCAGCATATTAAGGGGAACAGATGAAAAGAATACAAATATGTAGTTTGAAAGTGGCTGAAGAGGCCTATTGATTATTGCCTCTTTCAAAAATGCAAAATATGCGGTGATAAATATAGAAGCTACACAAATACATCTGAGAGTTCATTTAAAATTTAAGAGGAAAAAGAAAAAAAAGTATCAGACCCAGCAGTATATGCCACAGTATTGTAAACATGTTAAATACATGATAAAAGGTATAATTTGCGGGGCACCTGGGTGGCTCGGTGGGTTAAGCCTCTGCCTTTGGCTCAGGTCATGGTCTCAGGATCGAGCCCCGCATCAGGCTCTCTGCTCAGCAGGGAGCCTGCCTCCTCCTCTCTCTCTGCCTGCCTCTCTGCCTACTTGTGATCTCTCTCTCTGTCAAATAAATAAATAAAATATTTTAAAAAAGGTATAATTTGCATTTCTGGATTGAATTATATAGATATGCTATATAGGCAACAGACCAAAAAACTCTGCATAGGCTATCTCATATTCTTTGATTCTATCTCAAACTCTTCTATTGGGAACACAATATATGGATATATTTATGGATATAACTTTATATAGCAATGTTATCAGGCATATTGCATTTGTCAAACCAATTCTGTAACTTACTTATAGCATGTCAATTATCACTTAATATCCTATATAGTGAATCAGAAAACCATACAGCAACAAAAATGTCAATCTTACTCCTACATATTATACTGACCTAAATAAAGGACTGTCATTTCATGTAAACCTACATTTTACCAAAGTCACTTAAGTTGTAAAAATAATTTGGGGCGCCAGGGTGGCTCAGTGGGTTAAAGCCTCTGCCTTCGGCTCAGGTCATGATCCTGGGATCCTGGGATCCTGGGATCAAGCCCCACATCCTGCTCTCTGCTCAGCGGGGAGCCTGCTTCCTCCTCTCTCTCTGCCTGCTTCTCTGCCTCCTTGTGATCTCTGTCTGTCAAATACATAAATAAAATCTTAAAAAAAAATAATTTTACAAGGTTCTCTGCTGTATCTCCTTATAAAATAAGTTCAATTACACCCTTTTTTGGTAATATGGTACATACTCATATGAATAAATAATTGTCGTTAAAAATGCACAATGGCAGCTTTCAATTAAGTAATCTTTCCCATAAACAAGAAAAGGTATAAATTCACCTTTATCACAAAAGCAAAAATCATTACCTCTCATCAAGTACTCCAAATGTATTTAGTAAAACTCTAACATAAGATAAAGAACTTAAGAAAGAAAAAAACCCAAAAAACCCAAACACTGCTCTTTCTCACTAGAACAACTTCAAGTAACAAACCCAAACTCTTTTCTCATCTGTTATTATAAACATGTAGTAGTTCAATGTGCTGCTTGAAAGAGTCTGTACTAGGACGCCTGGGTGGCTTAGTTGGTTAAGCCTCCGACTCTTGATTTCAGCTCAGGTCATATCTCAGGGTCGTGATTTCAGGGTCCTGAGATCACAGTCAGCCCAGAATGTGCTGGAGATTCTCTATCTCCCTCTCCTTCTGCCACCACCCCCATGCATGGGTGTGCACTCTCTCTTTCTCTAAATAAAATCTCTTTAAAAAAAAAAAGACTTTATATCATTAATGCATGAATCAAGTTGCGTTTTATAGCACCTACTTTAAAGAATATATACACTATTTGATCTTAGACTCCACTGTCTCCTCCTTGAAATCAACTTCACTTAAATTCATTTGTTTGATAATGTTTGGGGGGGGAAATAATTCCTGCATCCCTTTGAAAGGCAATGCTAGTAACTAGCAAAAACGACTACCTAGGAATATTGCAGGGAATCGAAACAAATTCTGTCCGACTCCTAAGGTGGCTCTTCTCCACTCAACTGGGTGAAATTTCTAAATTCCTGCTCAAATTTTATCTGCCTGAATATCTTCTTGCAGGCTTACCTTCTCTACCTCCTGTCTTTCTGCTGCTCATAAGTCCTTTTTTGGTAATATGGTACATACTCATATGAATATATTTATTTGCTCCTCTTTCCCTTTTAAGGTTAATTCTTTAACTTACTACTGAGTGGTAATATGAGTAGCTCAAGAAATTATTTCCGTGTAGATGTAGGTTTCTGTTTGGTTTAATCTAACCAGTAATAATGCAAATATTCCTTAGCATATCTGTTAAAGAAAATAGATATGGGCTAATATATTATTCCCTTTACTAGTTTTTTTTTTTTAAAGAATTTATTTATTTATTTGACAGGGAGAGAAAAGGAGAGAGCACAAGTAGGCAGAGAGGCAGGCAGAGAGAGAGGGGGAAGCAGGCTCCCTGCTGAGCAGAGAGCCCTATGCAGGGCTCGATCCCAGGACCCTGAGATCATGACCTGAGTTGAAAGGCAGAGGCTTAACCCACTGAGCCACCCAGGCACCCCTAGTTTTTTTAATCTCAAAAAAACAAAAACAAACAAACAAAAAAGGCCACGTGCATAAGAATGTTCAATGTTGTGATCAAAAGAAGCTTGCAAGGAAGTCAGTGTGATCCTCATAGAGTCTGTCCCTAATCTCTGCTATGCCTACGGTTGACTCTCAGAGTACAGACAGCTAAATGCCTTCAGCTACTAAAGAACAGGAGTTTTTCTTGTTTAATTTTGTTATTTAACAACTACTCCGGAGGATTGACCAATGTGACACTACCTTTAATCCCTAAAACAGAATTACAACAGAATTGAGAAAATAATCTTCCCTCAAAGAGGGCTTGAGGGCACGCTCAGGGGAGAGAGCAGTTTAGTTCATGACAGAATGTAAAAGGAGTTTTCAGTGAAAGGACTGAGGATAGGGAGTTCCCTAATTATGAAGCCTCAGAAGGCATTCTGAAATCTGAGTGTTTTCCTGACTCACTGTTGATAAGAAGAAGAGAATGGAGTCGCTTTGAGCTGACACCCAAGGCCTCTGACTTTGTCCTTACACGGAGCACAGGCTTGGTTGGTCAGGACAGGCTGCCCGGCCCCAGGGCAGACAAATGGGATGTCACGAAAGACTGCGGGCAATCCTGAGGAAGTTCAGTATTTTTTTTTTAAGAATTTATTTATTTATATACTGCTGGTAGCTGGTACCCATGGTGGGAACACGAAGAACGTAGTGCGGCAACAGCGTGAAACACACCACTATCGAGACAAAGTAATCCGAGGGTTCTGACGTTGGTTTCCCCTTGGTTTAAACCTAATGAGAGAGGGTTCATGGGAGCTCTGTATATGTGCTCCAGAGTTTGGGGACAAAACAGAGAAAGAAAGGCCAAGATGCACCAAGAATCAGCTATAATTCTACTCTAAAGATGAAAACCAGGCTCCATGAGTTTCTCAGGGACCAAAAGGGGAAGGGGCTGTCCTGAAAGTAAAGGGTGACTTTTTGGAGGCGAAAAGTGCTATCTAGATTCCCAGGCGCATAAAGAGGAAGTGTAAGTGGTCTTCCAGCTGGAATAGGCATCATTCATTTTCATAGGAAGGACAGTCAGATATTTTCCATTGAGACCATTTGGTTTTCAAAAATCTGCCCAAACCATAGATTCACTTTATGTGTCTTCCTAAGAGAGACCTATTTTGGTAAGGCCTTTCCTGGGCCTTAGCTCTCCTCTTCTCCTCCCCTCCTACACTTAAGCATTTAGGAACCGACGGTGGGGGCGGGGGAGATAAGTGGAAGCATTAAGTGAACAAAATGGAGAGAAAGCCTCTAAGCGCCATTTTTCATGGCAAGCTGCCCACCTGAGGCACTGAGGAGAGGGCACATTTTGAAGAAATTCTTACTGCAAATGAAGTTCAGAAATGTTGCTACATATGAAACTATACATTAAAATTTTAAAATACTGTATTATTCTTGGAACTAAAAGTTATGATCAGGGAGCAAAGGGAGCTATAAGGACAGGGAAAGCATATGGCAGGATTAAAATAAAGGTGTTGTACGACTGAACTTGGGATCCTGATTTAATGTGGTGATTACAGTCCATTTGATTATTCTGATAGAATGAAATGCTGAGCCACAGCCTTTCAGACATCTATGGTGTTTTAAAAATCCTGTCCCAGGTACTACTGGCTCTGAGTTGATAGGAGATGAATGCCTAATAATATTGTGAAGCTACTGAGACCTGACATTTAGTTCGTTCGTTCGTTCCTTCCTTCCTTCCTTCCCTAATGTAGCTTTGGTTGTAGGATGGGGATGGGAAGCAATTGTTAATTTCTTATATTTATTAGTCAACCAACATATCTCAGATACTCTGGTCCAGAGAAAACTAACAATAAAAATAAAGATCCACAGTATCAATTATATGTCAAAAAGCAAAAGAGAACAAAAATCACATCAAAAAATAACCACTATAAAAAGAAATGTTATTAGTGCCTTGACCAATCTTCCTCTATGTGAAATT
Organism: Mellivora capensis; assembly: GCA_004024625.1. Taxonomy (NCBI): domain Eukaryota; kingdom Metazoa; phylum Chordata; class Mammalia; order Carnivora; family Mustelidae; genus Mellivora; species Mellivora capensis. The sequence goes on from PISX010001486.1 coordinate 53,359, forward strand.
TCTTTTAAATAGCTAAAATGTTTTAGCAAATTTATTATTTATTTTCATTAAGAAAAAAAAAAGAGAGAGAGAGGTTCTTCTTTATATACAGTCTAGTTCAGCGGGTCTCTGTAGGAACAATGGTGTCTCTTAGGGGATATTTGGCAATATTTAGAGATATTTTTGGTTCTAAGAACTGGGAGGGAGGGATGATATCCAGTGGATAGAGGGCAACGATATCCCACAATATTCAAGATTGCCCCTTAGAAAAAAGAATTATCCTGTCTCATATGTTAAAATGCCCAGTGGGTACCTGCCTAGAGTGCTGAGATTGAGAAATCTTGAAGTAGGCAAGAGGGAGGAAAAAATAGGTATATGCCTTTTGGACTAAGTTTTGCCATCAGATAAAATGTTTGCATGCGTACACACGTGTGTGTGTTCTTTCAAGGATATTTGACAAGCTGAAGTGGAAAAATGTCATATCAGTAAAAAAAAAAAATTATCCTACATTAGTACAACTAAGAAAAACTAATTCCCACTTTCCTCTCTGTATTGAGTATGTGTCATCTTTGCTTTCCTCTTCTTGGGTAAGTATCGCAATTTTGTTTTGAGAAACTATCCAGTTTCATGTGCCTACAAATGTACAGGATGCCATGGAAGATGCTCTCTCCTTCCCTGGTCCAGAGGTGGGTCTGCGAGTCAAGCTAGACCCAACTAGATGTTCTGGAAATCTAAATCTTGGGTGAAGCAATATCAGGGTACAAGATACACTAAGGTCTTGAAGACAAAAAAAATTCTATTCTATTTTGTTTTGTTTTCCCTTGGATGGTTTCAAGTTTCTCATCTAAAATATTCACTTAATTCTTTTTTTTTTTTTTAAGATTTTATTTATTTGACAGACAGAGATCACAAGTGGGCAGAGAGGCAGGCAGAGAGAGAGGAAGAAGCAGGCTCCCCGCTGAGCAGAGAGCCCGATGCGGGGCTCGACCCCAGGACCCTGGGCAGGGGCTTTATTTAACCCACTGAGCCACCCAGGCGCCCCTCACTTAATTCTTAAGACCAAAAGTTGTTTTCATAGTTTCTGCCTTGTTTAAATCAACCCCATTCAGTGAAAAAAGGTAAAATGCTTAGCAAATTACAAGCATTTATACATAAATAATATCTTCTATATTCTTTTTTTCTTTTTAAATACCTTCTATATTATATCCTAACAATCTAAAAATCACTAATTTCTGCATCGTTTTTTAGATATTTGGGCCATTTTGGATCAAAGTAACAAACATGTGACAGTGGATGTCTGCTAAACAAAACCACAAAATACAATTAAATGACATTATATTCTATGCTTCTGATTACTGCATTTTAGTTCAACATTTTCACAATTTTATGTTTTTCTAATCTGTTCTTTTTATATGTCTTTGTAACATTATTCACAGAACCCTTTCAGTTCAGTAATGGAATACACTTTTTTTCCAGTCGTTCATCATCAGATTCAGAAGAATCTTACTTAAAGATTTTATTTTTTGTTCCAGGTTCTGCTGGTGACCTTAGCTTTATTTGATGCCTCATCAGTATAAAGTTATTTTAACTACAAAGAAAGGGAATCATAGATCAGAATTCCAACCTTCTAAAGCCAGGATTATTAGAGTTTCTGCATGTGTTTTAGGTAGGGACTGACGGCCACAATAACATCTAAAAGCTTGGCTTTCTGGTAAGATCGGTTTAACATAAGTATCTGATACGCTGATTTGAAAATGTTCAAATCAAGCAAGGTAAAGAAGAACCAGGATTTTATGTTGGACATGCCAATATTTACTGAGACTCATGAAAGCCCTTTTGCACTGAAGAGAAAACTAGTTAGTTTGCCTTCTTGCTCTGATAGCTTGAAATTAGTGGGGAAATCATTATTGGCTTAGAGAAGTTATCTGTATAGATCAATTTCTAATACCGCTTGCCAATTTACTGATGAATTAGAATACATGACAATTATTCATGAGTAAATTGATTTGAAAACAAGATCTAAACTTACTGTTTAAATTTTTAAAATTAAGGACTCTAACTCAGTAAGTGAATTCTCAAGAATAAAATACATAGATAAAGCTCCTTCCTATAACAGCTTAGTGTTGACCATCTTTCAGTTAAATATATTAAGACTATTTTCAAGGTTTTAATGACAATCTATTATTTATATGAAGTAGACTTTGTAATAAAGTATATCTATATGCCAACCCTCCTTTCACTCTCTTGAAGAGCTAGAAGTTCAGAAGAATCTACGCTGTCCAAACCTTCACATGGATAATTGCAATATAGTGCTTCATTCCTAACACCTGTTAGAGCACAATTAAAATAATTTAGAGGTAGCAACCAGTCTTTTCTAAAATGATGCCACATAAAAATCAACGTTTTTGAAATGCTGCACGTATGATTTCAGTGGTTTCAAACTGTGTCCTCATGCTGTCAGTGAAGTTTTGTGTCTTCGTTGCAAATAATAAATTACTGCCCTGAAGTTACAAAGTCTCTTCTTTCCTCCTACAACTAATGTGATATATTTGCAAGATTTGCATTAATGTTTGAAAACAAAGTAATTTTCTGTATACTACTTATGTGTGTGCTTGTGTGTATGTTGGTACTGACAAAATATCTACCTTACCTCACTTCCCTAAGGGGGGGGGGGTTGAATTTCTGAGAATAGATATATCCAGACACTGTGCAGTAGAATGGTTCCTTGTCAATAATGTTCTGGTCTGTGTTAGTGAGTTCAGGATATGATGTATACTGCAGGATGCCAGAATGGGAAAGGGTCATAGTGTTCATCTGGTTCAACTTGCCCTTCTCAGAGAGGAGTTCACAATACTTAAGGGTCAAAGCTGGACTGAAAAATACCAGTTTCTGAAATCCAAGTCCTGTGTTTTTTTTTTTTTTTCTTTTGATTTGTCAATGCCACCATTTCCCCAATCTACTGAATCAGGATCATTTTGGTGATGAAATCTAGGAAGCTGAATTTGCCTGATATAAACCCACCACCGCCCCCACAAAATGGTCTGGATACAATCCTGGGATGAAGACTGCTAACCCAGTAGTTGTGTTGCAGCAGTGTCTCTTAAACTTTAGCAAACGCAAGAACTGCCTGGAGAGCTTGTTTAAACAGTTTCCGGGGTCACCAACCAATGCTTCTGATGTAGTCAGTCTGGCATACAGTATGTGAGTTTGTAGTTCTAACAAGCTCCCAGGGGAGCCTACTGCTACTGGTCCGGGGGTCACACTCTGGAATCACACTGCTGTGAAGAGCAAGGCTGTTAGTAGAGGCAAAGACTTGGAGCAATGCTTTCTCCAAGGTAGTGCTGGCCGTGGTGATACGCATGACACCAAGGGCCATGAGTGAGGGGACATCAGTAGGCTTTGTTTTTACCCACGGCCAGATTCCTCGACATCCTATCATAGGCCAGTCTCCTTCCTTTTTTAACCCACATCTGACAATGCCAACAACTCTAGTAAAAAGTGGGTCAAGCCAGCTGAAACATGCAAACGCTTGTGGGTTGGCTGATCCAGACTCTGGCCTGACATAGTTACAGCTCTGCTCCATAGTTTCCATCGTTGGTGCAGACTGTATTTTGAGCAACAGTATTTTCTTCCCAGGGCTCTTCTGAATATGATCTTGCCATAGAGAAGATAAAACTGGGGTTTCCCAGTTTTAAAACTGATAGGAATTTTTCACGGTAACTCCCCAGGTCCTGGGGAAACCAAGAGGGTTGGCCACTCTATAGTGCCATTTCCCCATCAAGTCTAATTCAGTTCCCTGGAATCTTAGCTGTCTGTCCTTAGTGATTGCCTTGCACCAACAAAACGTTCCTGAAGCCATGCAGGAAAAGGTATCTGGCTTCTATTTTCTCTTGGCACACCTGTTGTCTAGAGGCTTTATGTGGGCCACTCTCTTTCACAAAGCAAAACCATGCTGAGAGAAGTCAATTCCACAGGAAACACTACATGTGGATAGATGCTCCAGCTGTCAGTTTCCAGTGGGTTTGGACTGCAAGTAATCAAGCTCCAGTAGTAGACAAGTGACTGAAGAAGCTTCTAGATGGCTCCACCCCAGTCTTTCAAGCCATCTCTAGGGCTCAAGTCTTCTCAGACAAGACGACAAATGCTGTAGAGGCACATGCAAACCTATTCTACCATGCCCTGCGTGAGGTGCTGACCCCAGAATTCATGAGCAGAAGAAAACAATAGTCTGTGCTACTATCTTTGGGGTAGTTTATTATGTACCAGTAGGTAACCACAATCCCATCCAGTCCAAAAGGTATCATTCTCGTTTCTATTTAGACTTGATTCTGTGAAGACTGTTGCCCAAGCCTGTAGCCTCTCTGTTGCATTTAATCTTCCATCCTTTTGATTCCTTGATTTAATGTAATTCAGTGCTCTAGTCTTTCAGAATTCTGTTCTAAACATTAAAAGCACTAACTATTCACTAGACAATACCCTAAATCAATAACCTATATTATTTTCTGTCATCCCTCCAACACCCGTTGGTACCACCAGCCCCATTTCACAGACACTCAAGGGAAGATCTTATAGGCACTGGATTCTGAATTTAAATATGTGCCTCATTCCAAAGTTTGCTTTTAACAATCATCTTAACAATCACCGTTCCCCAGTCCTTTCCTAGTAATCCTGAAACTCATTTTCTTAATTGGACCTATGGTTTTTTGAAACAAGTGGACATAATTGCCCTTTACACTTCCTATTTCAAAACTGTGTCTTCTGGTACAAAGCAGCACCCCACATGCACACTACACTAGGAAATAGATTTTAATATTTCAGATGTAGAAATGCTTTCCAATTGGATACAATGTGATGAGTGATTTAACACAGTAATATTTGGCAGATTGGCTCAGGGAAGAAAGCAAAGGCTAGACCAAACAAAGTTCTCATCTTGGCTCTATCACTTTCTACTGTGGGATAAGTTACTTTACACCTGGTGAGACTCAGTTTTCTTCTATGTAACAGAAGGATGATGATGATGATAGTCATAACAACTACCTTGTAATTTTGTGATGATCATCAAATGAGAAGATACGTAGTGTCCCAAAGAGTCCTGTTGCCGCATGTCATTGGGCTCTCCTGGCAGTTATTAATAACAAGAAGGAGCTCTGCGAGATGACTGCACTGGAATGGAGCATTTCCGGGGCAACTCTTAGCCCTACACCCTGGGGAAGAAACGCAGATGGAGCAGAGTGGATGAGAAGATTTGTACGATGCTGGCATCGACAAAGGGGCCCAGATATTGGCATCAGCACACTGTACGGACGCCAGCGTCATAAAAGTCTCTGCTCCACCCAGATTCAGAGAGATAAAAGGATTAGTTGGCAGCTGCTGTTACCCTGTCTCTGCTTGTGGGCAAATTTGTTCATTTTCCGATCAGTAAAGCAAATAATTCCACATTGCATTCCAACTCCGATAATTTGATTCTGGACAATGCCAGTAAGTAAAGGGGTCTTAGTGTATCTCCATATTGTTCAGGAGAAAGAAAAAAGAAAGGAGGACAGAATGGGACTGTTCTTCCAGTTAGCTGTCCCAAACTAGATGCAGAGAAGGAAGGGCACACACACACACACACAATATGCACACATACCAGACCACATCACACACGTACCACAACACACACACACCACATCCACTACACCAGCCCATCTACCCCACTACCATGTTTCTTAACTTTGAGCCACATGTTAGAAGGTACCTGGTTTTACAAATTAAATGCCCTGCCACCCCCATCCTACTGATTCAAAACTCTCTGCAAGTAATTCTGAAGTATACCCAGTAACTAGAAGCTTTGTTTCAAAAGCCGGGAACAGAGATATGAATCTTTATTTCTATTTTTTAAGGTAATTATAAGGATTTCCCCTTTGAAAAATATCCACTAGCTTTTAGGATAGTGTTATTAACATAAAAGCAAATGAGACCATATTTCTCCAACTCAGACAAGCTTCTGAAAAAGATAATGTCATTTATTTCTTTAATATAAATAATCAGGCACTAACTTGCCTCCCTTAAAATTGGTTTCAGTGATAAGATAACTGGCTGTCTTTAGGGGATGCCTCTTTACTGAAAATAATGCCACTTTCATACAAATACTGCAGAAACAGATGATTATCACAGATTACTAGTCACAGTTATGTCCCAGCATTCAATCAGAACTAAATTATAATATTTTCTAATAGTGTTTTTAAGTTTTTTGACCTTTGAATTTCTTCTCTGTCTTACAAAACTGCATTAGGTTACTGGTGTTTCTGTCACGCTTTTCAACAACTTAAACTTTGAAAAGAGAAAAACAGTATTGAGAAAATATAGAGTTTGGTTTAGTAAAACTTTATGATTAGGGACTTAATAACATTGAAACGTCAAAAAACTATGAAAAACAAAAACATTTAACACTATCACAGATTTGATCTGCACGTTATTGCAAAGATTATAAGAATTTTATTTTGTTTCCCTTTTCCTGCTTATCTAGTAGGTAGAACAAAAACAAAACAAAATAGCTCAAAACTTCAGGTGTTAAATCCAACAATTCTAACCACTCACAATCCATTTCTTAGACATCTTTCAAATGTCTCTATTGCAGATGGTACACAAAGCACTGACAAATGCATGAAAGAATGAACCCAGAAGTGCTGACAGTACATTTTATATAGTTAATATATAAATATATATTAATATTTATATATAATATATAGTTATATATATAGTTAATATATTTATACAGTAATGATTATGGGATTATCCATTACAAGATGGATTTTTTTACTTCCCAAATCTCTTTTATAGATTCTTACCCCTTAAAGGCTGGGGATTCCTTAGCCCTATCCCAGAGAGACTCCTTTCCTCATCAATCCATGGTGAGATGGTTTTCACAACCATCACTGAAGATGTGTCCTTAAATGCTGATAACAAAACTGTTCCTTTTTCTAGGCCATACTTCTTTGTTGTTTTTTAAGATTTTATTTATTTATTCAAGAGAGAGAGAGAGTGAGAGAGCATGAGTGGGGAGGAGAGGGAGAAGCAGGCTCCAGGATGAGCAGGGAGCCCGATGAGGGACTTGATCCCAGGACCCTGGGATCATGACCTGAGCCGAAGGCAGACGTTTAACGGACTGAGCTGCCCAGGTCTCCCTAGGCCATACTTCTTTGTTGCTCAAGGGTCAGCCAATGAAGGACCCTGGGTCAAATCTGCCACACTGCCTGTTTTTGTACAGTCCATGAGTGCAGAATACGTTTTGTTTTGTTTTCATATTTTAATAACTGGGAAAAAAAGAATACTTCAAGACATGTGAAAATGATGTAAAATTCAAATTTTAGTGTTCATAAAGTTATTGTGGAATGTGGCCCAACTCATTTGTTTACATATTTCCAGGGCTGCTTCCCAGCTACAAAAACAGAACTGAGTAACTGTGATAGAGACCTTATATATAGCCTCAATGACTAAAATATTTACCATCTGGTTCTTTACAGTAAAAGTTTGCCAACTGCTGCTCTAGATCATTTTATTTACTGCCCTTTGGGCATGTTACCCTGCGTCCCATAGGAAGCTCAAATTCAATATGCTGAAGCTTTTTTTCTCCTTTCTTTTTTACTGTGTTATGTTAGTCACCATACAGTACATCATTAGTTTTTGATGTAGTGCTGAAACTTAATTATCTTCCCTCACAAACCAAAATCTGTACCTTTCAATAATGAAGTCATTTATGACATCTATCCTCTTACCACTTACCATGGACCAAGTTCCAAGTGATTCTGTCTCATCGAACTTTCTCACATTCGCCTTCCTCTCTATCATTATTTCTAACACCTTAATTCAGACCTCTCAAGAGGACTCTTCAAACAGTCATTTAACACTTTCTCAGCTGTCTACAATCTTATCCCCCTCTATGTTTTTTTTCAATCTTCCTGTCCCATCACACTTAAGGGCTGTTGTAACGATACTACTAGATATATTATTCCATCATAGTGGAGGAAATTAGTAGTGTTTGAGTGGTAGGGAAATAAAATATAGCCCCAAGACATTCTGATAGGCAAGTGACCCTCATTGTCCTTGATAAACAGCTGCTAGGATGACCTGATCACATTATTACTTTATTTAAAACTCTAGCCAAGTATATAATCTCCATTATATGTTGGAGTATGTATTTACAGGATTCATTCTCTCTCTCTCTCCTTTTTAAAGATTTCATTTATTTTTTTGACACGGAGAGAAATCACAAGTAGGCAGAGAGGCAGGCAGAGAGAGAGAGTGGGAAGCAGGCTCCCCACTGAGCAGGGAGCCTAATGCACGCCCCCCCCCCCGCCCCCGCCCCGGGCAGACTCCCTGCTGAGCAGAAAGCCAGATGGGGGCTCGATCCCAGGACCCTGGAATCATGACCTGAACTGAAGGCAGAGGCTTAACCCATTGGGCCACCCAGGCACCCCTCCAGGATTTTCTCTTATAGAACCTTTTCTCTTAGAGAATCTCTACTTTCAGCATGACTGAGAAATCTCAAACACTAGCAGTTGCCTATATTTGACATATAGCTTTAAAACTCTGTCTACCCAACTCTATTGGCAAATATACCTACCCACTGGAAAAACCTGTTCACAAAGCCATTTCCCGTTTCCCTCTCCTCTGGAATTGATGACTCCCTTCAATGCTCTCAATGGACCTAGAAAGTATTTTACTTAATTGCCCTTACTGATTATATGCTCATTGTCCTTTACTAGATTCTAACCTTCTTGACATCAGGGACTAACTTTGTATCCCCAGAACCTAGTAATTGGTAGGCATTTGAGAGACGTTGGTTGAGAAAATAAAGGAACTACCTTTACCATCTTTCAGATGACAATTTCTTCATTGAAAGCTCATAACCCTCATAGAAATTCTTCAAATTTCTTAAAATGGGTTATTAAATGTGGGCCAGTTATGCATCTTATTGGTAACAAGTTGCTGATACCTAAATCTGTCACAATATTTTCAGTAGTCTCAGGAAATTTTTTAAAAGTGAAAAATAATCTTTATCAATTTCCCTACTGATAGTTCTATATTTTTTATTCATGGATAGTTCACTCACTGAACGGTGTCTTTTAAATCAGGATGCTTATTTATTGGAAGCAAGTAAATACCATATGCTTTTCAGTTTTTTTCTGGATTTGAATGATTCCAGAAAATATTCTTCCATACAAAAACTGAGTCAGTTATATAAATCTGAGACTTTGGTTTTGTAATTTTATTTATTTTCTTTTTAATTACCTTTTCACTTTACAATAAAAAAAAACCTGGGATCTAGTTTATTACATAAAAGTTATAAAGATAAAATTAGCAACTGGATTACTTTATGTATGGCACTCAGTTTCCCTATTTTTAACATCTTACACTACTGTTGTACACTTGTCCCAACCAATAAACCATGTATGCTGGAGATGTTAACCAGATTGTGGTATCAGTGGTACACAGATATTTATCTTTATGTGGTACACCTGAAACTGATATAATGTAATACATCAATTATACTTTAAAAACTCCTACCAATATTAACAAATTATTATTATCTACAAATGAAGAGGCATAAAGTGCCAGATATGCTGGCTTATACATATGCAAATGTAGAAGATTTCTCAAAAAATAAACCAAGCCATATCTAAAAATGATAACTACATTGCATCAACATGCATAAGTACTCAAAAAGTTAGATACACTTTCGTTGTCAAGCAATAGATCTCTTAAGTACAGGCTACAGCAGAGGCTATAAATAAAGCCAATTATGTTCATTATAGGTCATATTTCCACATCTGGCTCTACTTTGTTGAGCTTTACAAATAAACTTGCCCCTTATGACTATGACTGAGGATCCTGGAAAATAAGAATAAATCTAAAATATTAGGAAGTGTATATAAACATTAATTTAAGGAATGCAAATCATGTGAAGAGAAACTGACCCAGTAGGCAGGTCAGAGGCAAGGGACACAAACATGGTTCTTTAGTGTTTCTAGGAGAGAAATGTTTTCTAACATAATTAGAGTAATATCCTTATTCTGAGATTATGAACTTTATTCTCCCCAAAGGGTCTAATATAGGGTTTAATAGATTCTTTCTTCTTATGAAATGATGCCAGTAATGGTTTCATATAAATACATATATAATGATATAATATAATATAATATAATATAACTAATATGATATAATGATGTATATATTTCATGTCCTTATTTGGCAAAAGTAGAAAGTCTCAATCTTGTGTTTCTCATTCATTTTTTAGGTATTCTTTTTTCTTTTTTTAAGTAGGGGCATGAAGCCCAATGTGGGGCTTGAGCTAATTAATGACCCTGAGATCAAGAGTAAGGATGCTTAACCAGCTGAGCCACCCAGGTGCCCCTACATACTCATGTTTTTATTTGGTCAAGTTTTACTAGTGCAAGAAGTCTCCTTTAGGGACGCTAGGGCAAGCAATTGTTAGGATAGTTCGGGTGAGTTGTGCCAAAGATAATAACAGATTAAGAAACAAGCTGGATTTTAAAAAATCTGGCAATATTTATCACTGAAAGGAAAGCATTTATCCCATTTCTTGAAGTTAGTTAAAAACAGGCAAATCTCAGCGAGGACTATTGATGGCTATGCTCATCCGGGACCATGAAGAACCGCTCACTGCCACAAGAAGGTGCAATTGTGACTTTAGTGAGGGTGGGGACCCAACAGGAAAGCTGTGAAGGTGGTTAAGAGGATTCTTGTTCAATTTTTGCATTAAAAATCATTGCCATTGGGGCACCTGAGTGGTTCAGTGGGTTAAAGCCTCTGCCTTTGGCTCAGGTCATGATCTCAGGGTCCTGGGATCCAGCCCCACATCGGGCTCTCTGCTCTGCAGGGAGCCTGCTTCCCCCACTCTCTCTGCCTGCCTCCCTGCCTATTTGTGATCTCTGTCAAGTAGATAAATAAAATCTTAAAAAAAATAAAAATCATTGCCATTTTAATGAAAGAAATTAACTCATTGTTTAGTAGATATTAGACTGCACACACATGACATCTGTGTTAGTCCAACCTTGCTTATTGCTTTTGTTTGCTTCACTCATCTTGTGAAAACCTCTTGAGGGCATTAATACTTGTTAAATAAGTATTAAAAACTTTAAGGCAAGGGATTTGCATAAATTCACTTATTAGCTTTGCAATTTGGGACAAGTTATTATACTCTCTGGGCTTCAGTTATGCTTTGCCTGTAAAACCGGGACAAATAGTGCCTACCAGATAAAGCTGCTTTAAGAATATGAAAACAGTACTTTAAAAAAAAGTGCATACAGTGGTACCTGGCATATGATGCATATTTAATACATTATTAGTAACACAAGTCGGCAATCATAGTATTAGTGTTAGGCTCAAGAGCAGAGGAATAAATGGGTTATGATTATAAAAATTTCCCAAGCTGTTTGTTAACAAAGCAAATTCTGTTTCACTATCACAAACCTAATGAGTCAGAATCTCTGAGATGGGCACTGGAATCTGTATACCCAGTAATTCTTCTGCACATTAAAACATGAAAACGACCAAGTCCTTAAATAGATACTGGTTTACATTTATTCTACATGTTTACATTTCTTTAAAAAAATATTAATTGCTTGAGGCAGTCCACGAGAACTAGATTATCATATTTTGCCCCTGAGAATCCAGACTATAGACATTGCACTCGTTAAGAACAGGAGTGCAGAGAAGGATAAGGTGCTGACAGGGACATACTTCTCAGGCACAAAGTAAGTTTCTCCTACAGCCAATAGCTGGTGATGATTATGAGAGGGGAGTGAGACGTGTTTTTAAAAAAAAATAAGGAGGTGAGTTCTAAAACTAGATTCTTTTGTGGAAAAAAAAAAAAAACCTACCTGGTAATTCCAAACATTTTGAGACTTGGCTCAAAGATTTTTCCATATTTAATTTTACATATTCTAACTCAATGAACTAAACCGACTAAATAAACTATGACATCTGCATGCCAAAAAGAGGTTTTTTTTAATGATACTAAAGGATGCATCGATGCAGTATCTATGCTAACTAAGCACAGTTTAGAGAAGCAGAGTTTAGAAGAAAAACTTCCATTTCTTTTTCATCTCAAAAAAAGAAAAAAAATGTTCTAACAAGTAAATGAAAACAATAGTATGGCCCCCCTCAAATTTGTTATTTTCCATCCTGGAAGCCTCCCAGTATGTAAATTTTAAGATCTAAACTTCAAATTGCTTAGGAAAAACTTAAACGCTAACAACATATATTTTAGCTATGACCTTCATTTCTACATAAACATATACGTAACTACATAATCAGTTCTGGGCGAACTAAAAGCTATGCTCATCTTTTTTTCTAGGTATATGGCAAAACAAGTCTTTACTATTTTGTCTGTTGACAATGTTACTGGAGATTTAAAAGGTAAATCTATCACATCCCTCATTTTCTGTCAAAAACACATAAATTGTTTCACATGCCATTGAAGAGATTTATTCTGTATCTCAAAAACAACAGCAAAAAAATGTTTGAAATATAATTTCAGGGAACACCAGTCTAGAATGATATTCTTTTTTTTTTTTTTAGATGTATTTTTTTATTTGAGAGAGAGAGAGACCGACCTAGCATGAGCAGGGATAGGGGTAGAGAGCGTGAAGACTCCCCACTGAGCAGGAAGCCCTATGTGGGGCTTGATCTCAGAAACCTGAGATCATGACCTGAGAGCCAATATCAAGAGTCAGATGCTTAATCAACTGAGCCACCCAGGTGCCCCTACAGTGATATTCTTATGACAATTTCTACCAGAGTTACTCTGTATAACTGTCCCCTAGAAATGACACTCAGATGCATTGAATCAAGAACCCGAGTTTGTTATTCACATTATAAGTACTTAATAAATGCTCTTGAAATGAATATATATCCCTTTCTGAGTTATATATCTCACTTAAGTTACTACTAAAGATTTCCATAATTTCTCTGCATAATATGACTTTTAGATAAATCACCGTATTTAAAAAGAAACAGATAAAAGACTTGGATATTAAAGTAATATATGTGATAAAAATAGTAGATAAAGAAGAGAGAGTTACATCTTTTGGAATAATAGATATGAAACATTTAATGCAAATTTCCTTTTTTATGTTGAACGATTAAAAGTGTCATTGACTCACTTTTTAATTCACTTTCATTATTAAGAAATGTGCCTTTTCTTTTCGGTAAGGTAATGCCATTGGGGATGATGATTCCATTTGAGGATGGAATTTTCAATAGTACCATATCTTGATAGTAAGTGATTTGTAATTTTGTTTTATCTGAAGTTATTTTTTGTCTTTTCTGCTTTGTTGTACTATATTTAAATTTCTACTTAACTACAGCCCTTTGTAACATGGAAGAATTTTAATGCTGCTATAAAGAAGTAAGAGTCCTGCCCAAACAGATTATCCATTTTAAGTATAAAATGCTAAAAAAGAAAAAAAATGTGTCTAGAGAGATTCCAGAGAAATAGTGTTGTTACACTGACATCTCCTCTGTCACTAACAATATTATCTTCCTTCATTGTCTGAAAATTTTTGGCCTTGAACAAAATTAAGCAAAAGGGATCTAACATGGATCCGGGCTCTTTACCTAGTTACTAAAGTTACTTAAGTTTATGAAGCCTGATAACAACCCATTCAAGTCTTTTTATTTCACTGATGGTAAGTATGTATGAAGTGCAATAATAGTACTTAAAACTAGGGGCGCCTGGGTGGCTCAGTGGGTTAAGGCCTCTGCCTTCGGCTCAGGTCATGATCCCAGCGTCCTGGGATGGAGCCCCACATCGGGCTCTCTGCCTGGTGGGGAGCCTGCTTCCTCCTCTCTCTCTGCCTGCCTCTCTGCCTACTTGTGATCTCTCTGTCTGTCAAATAAATAAATAAAATCTTTAAAAAAAATAGTACTTAAAACTAGAACAAGAAGCTTGATTATTAAAATTTCCTAGGATTCAATGTCTATACACATAAAATGGAAGAAAAAAAGATAACTCCGCACTATTGTGAGTATAAAAGGAGATAATGAACATAAGCGCCTGGCAAAGTGCATGTCCTTAATAAATATTAGCAAATGTGAACTGACCGTCACAATGTTCTGAGTGAAAGAATTCCTCTACTCATCGTTTTCATCAAGGCCTGTATCAGATGACAGTACGTATATCTACTAAGAGTTACAGATTCTCATGTCCACAACAGGAGAAAGCAGGAAAACAAAATAATGCTGAAAATCTGCCTGAATATGCGATATCATGCCAGAAGACTCAAGTGAATATTTTTAAGTCAGTCTGTTTTGCAAAACCATTGTTTACATGTGATGTGCTTATACTTAAAATACCCAAGGCAATGTTTACTGGAATATGAAAATATTTTAAGCAGTCCTCAAATTAGGAATAAACTAAATGTGTTTGGTTATGTTGATTGCATTTTCTCTTTGTTTGTAAGAAATGAAGTCACAGCTGGCATTTAGATATTAAATGAATGTAATATATATAAGACAGAATTGGAAATTTAACCTAAAGAGAATTAAAATCAGAGACAAGAAACAGAAAATACAGAACTATCTCTACAAGCTACATACAACTTTCATATAAAATGGATAAAAAGATCCTCCAAGAGTGCGGCAGAGAGACTGTTTAATGGGGTTACAGAAGAGTTGATAAGCCAGCGTGCGCCCAGTGAATGAAGAGGGATGCAGTTTGAACCATGTCCCACAAAAATGATATAAAACATCACTGTCATCACAGAAAGTACAAAGCACATCAGAATCTATCTTAATGACACCGGGAGCTTCAGCACTCAGTGAAGCTGAGTAATAAAGGGAACAGACAGCATTTAGAAGTTTATGCCCTAAGGAAGTAATTCATTGGTAATAAAGCCCTAAAAAAAAAAAATCATTAGATTTAAAGTGAAATTCGAGCATCTCTATGAACAGACTGGGGCTTTTACAAATTGCAGCAAGGACCCTAATAAAGAAACTGACATCCCACGATAGGTTATTATGAGAGATGAAAAAATATTAAAAAGAGAAAATAATCAATAGAATGTATAGCAGGCCAAAAAAAAAAAAAAAAATCCAGACTGGTTTAAATTGAATAATTCTTTTAAAAACAGTGGCTAAGACATTTCACTAGAAGAAAACCGGTTATTACTATCATTAACTTCACTGTGTATTGCCAAAAGCATAACTTATTAAAATGCTTATATTGTACTTCCTCTTTATGCAAGCTGATTTAGTAATTATGAACTCCTTAGTTCCGTAAGTTTGTTTCACTCCAAAGTCTTAGTTCCATAAAGCATGTCTTTAAATAGTGGTATGGTTCTCAGAAAATCCTCAGTGTATTTTAACTTTACTATTATTTGTTTATAGGAGGATTGCTAGAACAGACAGTAGCCAAAGGATGCTAAATTAAGCCTTTCAGCAAGTTTGGTCATTTAATTAATTTCTTCTTGTATGAAGTAATACTATTAAAATTATCAACTTAGAAGTAAGAACTATTATCTCATTACCAAAACTAGATCATAATTCACGGGTTTGAATTTAAGATATATGGTGCTATGGGTTGAAATATATCTTCCAAAGAGAGTTTGGTTAAAGTCATAAAGCTGGTACTTAGGAGTGTGGCTTTCATTGAAAATAGCATCCTGTCAGATACAATCAAGTTAAGATGAGGTCAGGTCATACTGGAGTTGGGTGGGCTCTAAATCCAGTATGAGTAGGGTCCAGAGACAGAGACACACGGAGGGAAAATAGCCATGTGAAGACAGAGGCAGAGGTTGGATGTTGACAGAAATCATGGAACTCCTGAGGCTAATAGAAGCTTGAAGAAGCTAGGAAGGATCTTTCCCTAAAGACTCCGGAGAGATCGTGGTCCAGCTGACATCTTGATTTTGAACTTCTAGCCTTCAGAGCTACGGAGAGAATAAATTTCTATTGTTTAAAGGCATTAAAATATGTACTGATTTGTGATAGCAGCCCTAGGAAACTAATACACATGGTTTCAGAATTAGAAGAGTCAACATAACTTTAAGACCAAAAGTAAGACTGTTTTATACGATAAAATTTTAGATACATGATATAATGAAAACATTATGTCTTTCATTCATATATATAGATATATATGTATGTGCATATATCTACATATATCTAGATATATGCACATATCTATCTATATATCTTTTTCATTTAATGAATATTCCCACCTGGAGACTTTTTTTTTTTTTTAAGATCTTATTTTTAAGTAATCTCTATATCTAATGTGGGACTTGAACCCACAAAGCTGAGAGCAAGAGTTACATGCTTCACAGACTGAGCCAGTCAAGCACTTCTCGACTTGGGACTTTTAAGTAACAGAGTTTGATGGTAAAAATTTAATGATTTCTTCAGAAAAAGAGTGTAATATCTACTTTCATGTCACACACACAAGTTCCCCTTAAAGTGGCAAACACTTTCAAAGATTTTATTTATTTATTTCCTTTTAAGATTTTTATTTATTAGACGGGGAGGGGGGAGACAAACAGAGGGAGTGGGAGAGGCAGAAGCAGGCTTCCCGGGGAGCAGGGAGCCCGATGCGGGGCTTGATCCCAGGACCCCAGGACCATGACTCGAGTTGGAGGCAGACACCTAACAACTGAGCCACCCAGGTGCCCCTCAAAGATTTTTTTTTTTAATGGCTCTACAGAGTTGGTAACATTTTGGGGAAAGCCCTTCTCTCCAATATACTGCTGCTTAGATTACACTGGTATAATATTTCTGCAGGACAATTGTCCGTGAATATTTAAAAAGATATTATAGCATTTTGTTATCCTTTAGATATTTCATTACTTAAGATTTTAGTTTAAGGACACAATCACAGATATTCACAAAAAATATAATCATGTAGTTTGCAAGAATATTCATGGCAGTGCTGTTTAGAATATGAACTAACTGCTGTTATCCCAAGTGTTTCCTAATATTAGATTGGTTGAATACATATCTTACACCCATACAAATGAAATATTACACCAGCATTAATAATACTGTAGAAAAATATTTATTGATGTGGACAGTCTTTTCATGACCTATTTTGAAATGAATAAAATAGGTTGCAAAACAAAATGTACAACAGTTTTCCTTGTATAAATAGAACAGGAGGTTAGGTGGCTATGAAATAAGAAGATAATATCAGTAACCTCTGGGAAGTGGGTAGATTAGTAATTTTTAATTTTATTCTTTTTTTGTTTTTAAATATGCTCTACATGAGCGTGTGTACATTTTTAATGAAAAATTAAGACTTTATCTAAATCTAAAATTTCACAACAAAAGAAAAAAGGATTAAAAAAATGTTAGGTCGTTCAATGCTATGAAAACCTGCTGAGCAGTATACATAAACAGAATAGTTCTGGTGGAGGTAACGGCTGGCAAGAATCGGTTGAAAGGCCATCATGTAGACACCTACATTGTCCCAGCTTAAATATTTTACTAGATCCCTCTAATCTCTTCTGATCGTACCCCAAACTGTCATACTTCCCACAAAAGCTATTGATTTCTGTCATTAAGGGTTAATAATATTACTGAGCAAATTCTGGGTTACTAAATAGAGCACAGTGGAGGGATAATTGTTAATAAAAGAGAAGAGAAAGAGATAATGAGAGATCTGACCAATGGTCATGAAGAATCTATTTCCCATACAAGAGACTGCCCAAAAGAGAAGAGCTTGTGAGGGAGGGGGCATTCCAAGAGATTTTATGCCTCAAAGAAATTAAAATTCAAAGAAATAAATGATCAAAATGCAAAATTAAGATAAAACATTTATTGTACATATGAGAATGTATTTGATAACTGCAACTACCCACATAAAACTTTAAAAATGAATATAAACAGGAAACTTGGCTTGCTTAAAGAAAAATGCCTTCCTTCATTGCTACTCAACTCTCCTAATATTTAGTGGGTTGCTACTCTATGACCATTAGTCTAGACACACAAATGCCCTGCAGGAACAAACAGTTCTGTTGTTTTTGGCTGACTTGTAAACTATAACTGCTCAGTGTGTGGTTAAATGTTAAAGAGAGATAAATACACGGTAGTGTAGCGGAAGGGAAAGAGGAAGCTGGTCAGAGAAGGGAAAGAAAACAGGACCAAATCAGTGAATGCAGTTTGAGTCTGTCGAAAAAACACAAACAAGAGAAGGGGGGTTGCAAAAAGGCAAAGACAGTTGAAATAGGAAGGAAGGGTACCCCGATGGCAATATTTACAACAGCAGTTCAAACTATGAAACAGTGAGCTTATTGCCAGCATTCCCTTATAGCCAATCTTTTCTAATTTATAGAGGAAAAAAATAAATGCCCAGACTTAATTTTTTTTTTCTCAAGCATCTGTTGACTGCTAACTTTTGTTTTATTGACAGTGATTGCGATCGGTAAACCTAGCACAGGAAAATAAAGGAAACAAAGATGAAACAGAA
Organism: Mellivora capensis; assembly: GCA_004024625.1. Taxonomy (NCBI): domain Eukaryota; kingdom Metazoa; phylum Chordata; class Mammalia; order Carnivora; family Mustelidae; genus Mellivora; species Mellivora capensis. The sequence goes on from PISX010001486.1 coordinate 71,804, forward strand.
AACACAAAATCTAATTCTCACATTTTGTATGCATTTGAGAGGCAGAGATCCTCATAAATGTGACACAGGTACCGTCTATTAGTGAAACTATGATTGTATCTAGATTGTATGCTAGAATAGAAAAGATGAAGTTTAGCTGTAACAGAAAATCCAGCATAACAAATGGTAACTCAAGAGATCATTTTATATCTCTCTCAGCTGGAAACAGGTTTCTGGGCTCGTATGCAAGCAGGCATCTTCTATCCTGTTCCTTGCTTTCTTTGATACATAAGGGTCTACTTTGTGATCTATAATGGCTCCTCTAGTACACGGCAACCAGCCCAGGAAGAATAAAGAAGAGAAGGAGAATGACACTTTTATTCAAGAACACTTCCAGGAAGTTGCACACATCATTTCCATTTTTGTATTACTGTTTCAGACATACTTTAGCTGCAAGAGAAAATCTCTGTATTCCCAGTAGTCAGTAGTCCAGCAACAAATGAAGTCTCCATTATCACAGAAGAAAGGGCAAACAGATACTGTGGGCATCTAGGTGTCTCAGCTACACCGATTTTGCATATCTATAACTTTATATCATCTATAAATTAAGAAATGACATCGATTTGACCCACTTTCTAAAAATGAAGGAAATGAAACAATTTTATGGCATGAAAAGTGAATGTGTCTCTCTGTCTCTATCCTATCACACCCTCCCACCTAGACCCACACTTTGAAAGATTTACTCCCCTGGTCCTCTTTATTCCCCTTTTCCATTTAAACCACTCAATACTTGTATAGAGGAGGTAATAATTATAAGAATTATAAGCTGCTCTTTTTCTTTTCTTGCACATATTTCCTCATAGCCTACTACTGAAAGCTGTGTATAATAGTCCTTACAAAACCAGTGCCGGAACACCTGTTTCCAATTTCCAATGTATCAACTAAATGTGCAGGGCAGACTACATGCATGCGTGATGAGAAGCCTCCACTTAACTGATCTTTTCAAGAAAATTATACTGAAGTCGTCAGCTACTGAAAACAACAAATGATGCATCCTCATACAAAACACAAGCTGCTTTCAAGTGGAGTTTTTATGGATTCATCCTCTAGCCTCAGGATTATGATAAAATTGATGGATTTTATTCATCTGAAATCAATACATTAATAAGGTTTTGGTTTTCTAGATGATATGGCAGATTTTTTTAAAACCACGAACACCTGAGAAGATGTCTCTTTGGCCAGATGCTTTTTTTCTCCCACGGGAGGATGACTCACAATCACAACTGTCTTTGTGTCCATGTAACCAAGCACAAAAGAACACCCAACTCACTGGCCATTTCGACAACCTAGTCACCTAAGCCTAACCTCTGAACCCACCAGGGCAGAATGAAGGCTTTATAGCCTTTAAACATAGGCCTTTATTTTTCTAAACAGTAGATATCCGTAGGTCAAAAAAATCCATAGACAAGAACAGAATATAAACTTGATTACACACTTAACTGGTAGAAAAATCCACAGGAAACCAAAAAGGGGGGGGGGGTGGAGGAAATTTTTAAAAAAAAAATCCCCTCAGCTAAAATATGATTTTCTTAGCCATCTGCAAACATTTACCTCAGCTCTCTCCCATGAATAATATTTTAAAGTATATAATTTATTTTCACATTTCTCTGTAAGATATTGCTTTTGGTATTTAAAGGTCTCAACCGTACAGTGTTTTATTCACTAGTACCTTTTTTACATCTCTGTATTATGAAATTCTGTCATACATAGAAAAACAGATTTAAATTTGGCTTTGGGAGTTTGCCATTTCATAAAATTTTCCCTTAGGAGTTTCAGCTAATTAAACAAATGATTGCAAAATACCCACAGTGTCAACTTTGCTGGCTCTTACAATGGGCTAAAGCCAAATTTCAGTCATCTATCTCTGCGCATGCTGGCCTCTTCCCACCACCCCCCACCCCCACTCTAAGTACTTACTATAGTAACAACTTGTGCTAAGAGTAAAGTTTAGGCAGCAAGGAATTCAAAAATTTTAAGAAAACATCAGACAGGTACACATGATTTCAGTATTCATATAGGCATTCAGCAATGGAAATCATTTTCTCTTCATGATAATTAATTTTACTCTGTGCAACAAACATTTTTCTCCCATTCTACAATTTTGAAATTATCTCATGGGTTAAATTATTGCATGGATGTGTTCCTTCTCCTCAAAGACACTGTGTCCTTCTTGTATGGCATATTCTTTGAAACAGATCTGTTTTGCCTTTAAAGAGAGGCAAAATATGCCACCCCAAAATGTGCCACTTTGGCATTTGTATTATTTTGAGCTTAAGTCGATTAAGACCTAGCAGACTCAAGAAAAAATTTGCCTCCCTTTAACTACCTAAAAGAATTTTTAATTTTTTTAAAGTTTATTTATTTATTTGAGAGAGAGAGAGAGAGCATAAATCCGTGAGCACACGTAGGGGGAGGGGAAGAGGCAGAGGGAGAAGCAGACTCCCTGCAGAGCAGGACCCTATGATCATGACCTGAGCCCAACGCAGATGCTTAACCACTGAACCACCCAGGCACCCCTAAAAGAATTTAGATAGAGGGTCTACCCAGAAGGAAGGCTAATACCAGAGATAATGTCTTATCTGAAAGACCTTTCTGTTCGGCAAGACAAACATCTAATTATCAAACATAGCTCTTCTCATCACCTTTGAATTACCCACTGCCCTTTGAAGCCCCAGGTCCCTATCTTTTCCATAGCTCAGGATGGCATCTAAGCCTCAACTGACTGACTTGCCATTGAGTTACATATCTTTGGGGGTCTCTGTATATATAAAATTAAATCTGTTTTTCTTTTGTCAATCTGCTTTACATCAAATTAATGATTAGACCATCCAATAAATACAGAAGGGAAGAAATGAAAATGTTTCTGTCCCTATACCTTTTTTAATTTCTTTTTCTCATTTCCATTCTCAAAATCTCAATCAACTATGTGGCGCTGACATCAAGTTTTGGGCCAATTATAATAAGCAGTTAGCTGGAAAGGTATGGAAAATAGACACTTCAAAAAGAAATTTCTTTAATGGCACAGGCTCCTGTGATCTTGACTTGAAAATCACCTGAGAATATTTGTAAGGCCTAAGGATGTATATGGAAATTTAAGAAACTACATAATTTATATGCAAATACGTAAGTGAGCCTCCAGCTTACTGGAAAGTCCTGGGGGAGACCAACAATTTTTAGTTATGCCTAAGGATCTTCATACTTGAATTTTCAAACGTTTAAGGTTTGAACTAGTATTTTTATTGTTGTCATGGTTGTTTTTGTTTAGGCAAAATGAGAGAGAAAAAAAGAAAAGTCCTAGAGGAGGCAAGGTAAGAGGTGAAGAGAGATGTGGGGTGGGGCAGGAGGCTGGCTAATGGCTTGCCTTTCAGGAGAGTGTTAGGTATTTGACTTTTAAAAACCTATACAATGTAAATCTTTAGTTTACACTGATGAAGTACATCTGGAATTTAGTTATTACTCTCCTGTGAGATTAGAGGAAGTTCAAGGAGGAATAGAAAAAGGGAAGGAGAAAGGGAGGGAAGCAATTCTAAAAGACAAAATCTATCCAGAAGCAGCAGCAATTCTTTGAAGGCTTTCCTTCCAAATTCAGATGCAAATTCATGAACGTGGACTGTTTCTCAAATTAAATGACTCATTCTTTTAGGGAAAAATTCTCATTTCAGGAGGGGACAGCAGGTAAATTTAAGCAAACAACTGCAAACACCTTTATTATAACCTCTGAAAGGCCCTAGCACAGTAACTAGTAAGATAACACTAGAAAAAAGTGAAAATACAGAAGTTCAGTCCTATTTGGTCAGATAAAGGAAGGCCATACATAGAAATGTTGATTGATCTAGAAGAGTGAGCTCACACTTAGACTCCAAAGGGTACGCTCAAAATGTGTTATTACCAGTCACAACTGTTAGAGCTTTCCTTTCCCTAATTTGTTAAAAAGCAAGACAACAGGCCCCAAATAGATTCGCTTTTGCTAAGCCCTCCATCACTAAACCAAGACTTAATTATGGTTTTGGTTCTCCCAGAAGTGAAATCTTAAACTAGTGAAGCAGGAATTGCCTGGTCAATACTAGGTAGGTAATCGGTCTGATAGACCCTTGTCATACCCTGCAAGGAAAGTAACTTTGCGATAATCAACCCACTTTTTTGCCAAATAGAGTGTAACCTCCCTTATCTGTGGTTTCTGTTTGTGCAGGGTTGGTTACTCGCCCCTCCCACACCGGTCAGCTGTGGGAAGCAGATGATCCTCCTGACACAATTACCTCACTTTACCTTCACCTCACTTTACCTTATCACTTAGGTATTTTATCATCTCACACCATCACAAGTTGGGTGCGTAAAGTACAGTAAGATATTTTGAAAGAGAGACCACATATAAACTACTTATTACAGTATGTTGTGATTGTTCTATTTAATTATTAGTTGCTGTTAATCTCTTACTGTGTCTAATTTATAAATTAAAGTTTATCACAGGTATGTATAGATAGGAAAAAAATAGTGTATGTAGTGTTTAGCACCATCCACCATTTTAGGTATCTACTGGGAGAACTACAGTGTCATTTCCTTGTTCCTTCTCCCTCCTTTTTATAGAAGTCTGTCATTTTGTACAGCCCCTTGATGCTCCTTTCTATCTGCTAGATTAGATGCTGTCTGATTTAAACTGGATAAACTCGAATAAACTCAATTTTTTTTAATAATGCCTCAGTTTATCTCTTAACATATGTAAACAGAATTTTATATCACTTCATGTGTATTTGTGAAAATTAAATGACATAAATTAGTTAAAGGTTAATTCCATTCAATAAAAAAGGTAACAACATTCTATGGCATTACATGAAAACCTAGATTTGCTATTCTCTTGCAGATTGTAATTTTTCATATGTTTTATCTTCAGAACCTAATACTAAATCAAAAGCAACCAACCAATTTAAAAAAAACTGACAAACTATGGCAATTAAAAAGAAAAAAAATTACCACGAGAATAATTTTTCTCATTATTTAATTCAATAATCACAATTTAACTACAAACTTTATAGTTATAGAAAAACAAAGAAATATACTATGGATACCAAGACACATTTTAAAGCTACCACCAAAAGTATAATTTTAAATACTCCAGCACACACTCTTCCTGCTCCATTCCCCTACTACATCCTACCAACCAAGTTTCTTTAACAGAAGATCACTCTCTTAATACAACTCCTTATGTTAAGTGATAGTGAAGGTTACTTTTGTGTTAGTCTCATTGGGATTCAACTCAGATATTTTAAAAGACTGTTACCATGTGCTTTAGGCACTTAGACATAGAAATGAATGCTAGTTAATTTATAGACAGAGCCATTTATTTTTCATTAGATTGAACCAACCCTCTTATCTCTTCTATTATAAAATATAACAAAGGGAAAAGTTAAATGAATCAGCATCTTCAGACTTATTCTTAAAGATGAAGGACAGAAACCTTTTTTCACTTTCAACCAGAGAAGTCATAGTTTTTCTTGTGATAAAATTTCATTCCTTAATATAATAGAGCTGATGATTCTTCAACTTTTATACTGTGAGATGTTAGATATGTATTTACGTATTAGATATCTTTACCTATAGTTAACCAAATTAAGTAAATTCTACATGTTCAAATGCAGTTCTAATTTACTTCATATAAACAAAATTCAAAGTTTCAACAAATAGAAGAATGTTCTTGAGTTTACCTGCTTGACAATCTTACATTAAACAGAATCCTCAGTAAGACCTATGCTTAACTGCCATGAAAAAGCCTATAAAAATTTCCTGTTTATTTCTAAGTTTCCTTTTTTATAGAGCTAGGTTCATATTGCTCCTGGTAAGTAATTTTAAACCACTGTAAACACACACTTAAAATAGCTCTGCATTTTTCAGAAACTATTCACAAGGTTCCTTGATTTTAAATTTGGTATTTATCTTTATATATAATCAGATGGTCAAAGAGGTTTATGAACACTTCTTTCCCCCTGTGATGAAATCCAGAAAGTGTAATTATTACTAAATATCATCGCAATGTGGTTCACATTTAGCTTCAGCTTGGGATCTGGGTAATGCGACCCACAGTAATGAGAGTTTGATGGGAAACAAACTTTAACAATAACAATAAACAACACAGTCCTAAAGCTTACTCCTAAGTGCATATAAGAACATCATGACAAATGGGATTCAATTCACGTCATTTAACCTTGAATAACAATGCAATGCCATCCCCCCAAACCCTACCTCCGAGAAATAAGGCCTATTGTGGGTGATCTTTGCTGTCTAGAAGCCTATCATGATTTTTATTTTGTAAGTTGTTTCCAAGAGATACTAGTATTTTGCTGCTTTTGTCATATATTTTACTCACTATAAAAACAGTATTACTGTTTAGAATCTTTTTCAGAATCCTAGATCTAGCCCTTAATAGCTGCATAAACTTGGATGAGCTACCTCATCTTCTCTAAGTCTCTGCTTCTTATTTCTATAATGAGCATAATGATACCTCCCTTCCCAAGTGTTCATGAGAATTAGAAATAACCAAATGAAGCACCAAATAGTGTACTAGACTTAAAATTGACATTCAGTCAGTGGTGACCTTTCTTGTTCTTATTTTATTCGCTAATGACATTTCTAATGATATTTCCTAAGTCTTGGATTTCAATTTTTCTTTTATTATTCAGCATTACTCCTATAGTTACAGTTGGATAGGAGCTGAGTAAAAGTCACATTTTAAATTACATGTTTATAAAGGCAAAGATTTCACACGACAGAATAAATGGAAATCACTACCAATTTTTTATCTTAATCGAGAACATATTAAAAAGTTCCACAGAAGTAAATTTATTTCATGATAAATACAGTCATTTAAAAATGAAATAAGTGCTATAATAAGCATTCATGAATAACATTGTTATTCAAGGAAAAATATTAGCATAAGGAAGACATTTGGGTTTTACATTTCTCTTGACTTGAATTATTGGTACTTCAGATTCATATAGTCTTAGAAATGATCAATGTTTTCAATATCACACATTCAGATCTTTTTGGTAAAAGGAACAAGAGACTAAGTTTCATTTAATCATGTAACACTGTCTACTCTAAATCACACAAGAAAAAAGAAAAACTCCAATGGATTTTATAAAGGGAAGAATGCACTTAGATTGTTTCCACTTCTACTTGGCTCTATGACTTTGATGATGCTAAAGTCAAAATTATTTGTGTAGCAGATACGATTTGAACAGTACATACAATAATGAGTTTACATAGCTTGATAAGAATCCTACTACAGAACATTTTTCTCAGAGATCATAGGATTTTAAAACTTAATGTAATGAATAGTTTTTCTACTGTAGAAAATGAACAGAGATTAAGTCATTTAATCTATATGAAACTTAAAAAAGGGAACAAATAGAAACAGTAAAAGTTCTCAAAAAAATTACATTTTTCTTTAGATTAGATATTCTTCAATTTCTGCATATAAATGTATTATTCCCAAATTCCCAGCAGTTAAATGGATCTGATTTAATAATGGTTCTAATTACACCCAAGAGGAAAAAGAAAGCTGCTTACATCTTGGAATTATTCCATTTCTTGCTGAAGTGAAAGCAATTTACATTTAGTTGCCCTATAGCTTAAAATAGATGGTATATCTCAAAGTTTTCTATTAAATTTATCCAACATCCTATTGGATGATTAGTGTTCAAGGTAAAATATGTAAATATCATTATTTATAGTCTTCTCATTGTGACCATACACACCCTAAATCAATTACAGTTGACCCTTGAACAGCACAATTCTGAAATGCATAGGTCTACTTCAACACAGCTTTTTTTTTTTTATTTCGGTACAGTACTGTAAATGTATTTTCCTTATGATTTTCTTAGTCACATTTTCTTTTCTCTAGCTTACTTTATTGTAAGATGATATAAAATACATATAACAGAAAATGTGAGTGAACTGATTATATTATGGGTAAGGTTTCTAGTCAACAGTAGGTTATCAGTAGTGAAGTGTTGGGGGAGTCAAAAGTTATATTCTCAACTGTATGGAGGGCTGGTGGCTCTAACTCCCATGTTATTCAAGAGTCACCTCTATAATTAGACCATAGGCTTCCTCCACATTGCTATTGCAAATGATTGCTATGGTATTTTCCACTCTGTGCTATTTCATAAAAAACATTTTTTTAAAGATTTTTTTCTCTTATTGACATTTTCTCTTTTCTTATTAAACAGTTAAAATATTAAAAAATATCTGCGCTTTGTCCCTTAGCAGGGGTGAAGTCCAGTTTCAGTCTCTTTGACAACTGATACTACTACATGGTTTTTTAAGACCATAAATATAGGTAGAAAAAAAAGACAGTGTTCACCATTGTACATTTTTAGGATGAACCAAGTGCCCTTGCAAGAATTATGTTAGTTTTTAAACATAAAGTATCAGTGTAGCCCATAATTTCCCTACCACTTATTCAACATGATATATGCTTCTATTCTCAATTCAGCCTTGGCATAACCAGTAAAAATAAAATGAATTTGAGGATAAGGGTACAAATAAATGCATAATTTTTCTTTTAATTTCTAGATGGTAATATTCCTTAATAGTTTTTACTTTGCACACCAGAACGCTCGAGATCTTGCCTATAGACACTGCAGAAACTACATGTGGCTCTACATCAAGCTGATGATCAGAAAGGTCAGAAAAACAATGACTCTGGACCAGCCAAGTGACTTAAAAACAGGCTCTCCAATAAGGTTCCTGATGATCAAGGTCGATATTCGACGTGGCAGGTCCAATGAAGCCATGAGATATATATATAATGGGAGAAAGGAGAGTAAATTACCAGAAATCCCTCCTTGCCCAGTATCAGACTGGTAGTTTAGTAAAGGCACTGAGGTCTAGTCAGTGTCTAGGGCTTGAATTGGCTCAGGGCTCTCCTACGTGAGGCTTGCTCTGCAGGTTTTGGAATATTTTGCTAGCCAAATGAGACTTGCTGCCAGCTCCCCTCTGATTCTGGTTATACTTGCCCAAGGTTTCATATCTCTAAAAGAGGCAGTCTTGATCAGTTCATCTCGGGAGCTTGAATCCCTAAAGAGTCTCAGCCAGAGTCACTTGAAGTCATCTTAGTCTGACTTTTCACCAAATAAATCTGAACAATATTTTTGGGGTTGTCATTAAAAGATCATCTGCTCCAAACTGAGTATCTTAATGAGACCTCCAGTCATTCAAGTCAATGGGATAGTCTATAGACTAATGTGTCTCTTGACCACTGGTTTCTACAGAGAAGAAATCTGAGGCCGTCAGGTCCATGCCAATTACAAATTTATTAGTGCAGTGAGACTTTGCAATTGAATTCTTCCACCGTACTAGAGCTTTTAAATTCTTTAGGATATTAGGAATACACTCACTGGTATCTCCCACCTAGCATCTTTCCTTATTTCTCCTTGATGACGTTTTTTTCAGTTGTGTAAGACAAATATTCCAAAATCCATGACTTCCTTAAGCTTCTAACTCCAAGAAAGAAGTCAGTCTTCTGCCATGTTGTTTTCAGTGCAAGTGGCACCATTTATCACACTGAACACCAGAACTGAGTGGCATACAACCAGGTCAGTAATATCATGATACGGACACAACCTTCTTTTTGGTAGCTCTAGCCTTTCAGATGGTAAAAAACAATCCTACTATGGTGTTGGTAGTAATGTAGATTCACTTTCATGCCACCTAAATCTATTATTAGTCCATTAATATTCCCCTGCCTATAACATACAGTTTCCTTCTAATCTGGCAGGTCCAATAGTTTTATTGATTATTTAAGAGTCTTTGAGAGTCCCCTCCCCCCAACAATAACTGGTCTCACCACCACTCTCGTGCTAATATCATTACATAGCACTTAAAACATCTCTAAATGGAACTTTTTAATAGATAATAATTTCAGTCAGAAATCTTCACAAAAACAACTTTGAAGCTCTAAGAGTGATCTTGAAAATAGACATAGTGAAGTCCGGACTGTATGTTCTCAAGTTCAAAAAAAAGGACCCAAAGATTCTGAAGATGACAGCAGAGAACACTAGTTTTAAAATCCTACAAAGTAGTAGTTCCTTGGTTCTCTTTTTATTTCCCTCAGCTTCCCTCCCATAAATCTCAGCTTTTCTTTTCTGTTCACTCTCTCTCCTGTACATATAGCCCTGCTGGCCGTGCCACGGTTGAATACACTCTTGTTTGTGCTGTCCAATGAGGAAGTATTTTTAAACTGGGGTAAAGAACACATATGAAATTTACTCTAAACCAAATTTTAAATATATCATACAAATTGTTCACTATATGCACACTGTGGTACAACAGATCTCTAGGGAGAAGTCCTGTTTTGTTTCCCCTGCCCCCCTTAAAAGCATTGTCACTTTACCAATATCGAACTGGAGTTCCTTGGTAAAGGAAACAAAAACATTTGCAGTTATTTTGGACAGATGTGTGCATTAACATGTAAAATTTTATGCCATATGTGGTTCACATTTACCCTTTTCCCAAATTTGATAAATATAAACAAAATGTTTTATATTTTAAAATCCCAAAAGGATATCAAATTATTTAAACGTGTTGGAAAAAGAGGCCAGTATTAGGAGAAGGAAATTTACAGTAAAAGTGGCATGAATGGACCATTCATTTGTATGGCCACTAACTCCATAGGGCAACTGATCATAAATTAAGTGCCTGACATTCAGTAATAGATGATTATATCTGACATAATGAAGTTATAATGGAAGGTGTTCGCATACTGCTTGACTATTAAGTGCCCATTTATTGTCCCTGCACCAGGTGTGATACTGATAGGTTATACAAATCATCCAGAAGAAATGTCAAAATAGGCTCCTTTGCTGATAAAGCACCACACATGTTTATTAATATCGCAGCTTGTCTTAGAACTGGCCCATCTGCTCATTTAAAACAAATCTTTTTCCTATAAATATTTCAAAGTTAAGAGCATGACCACTCATAATAGTTTCAGAGTAGTAGGGATGGAAAGGGAAGGGAAGAGAAAGGAAAACAGCCGGACCTTTAATAAAATATTGTGCTCTTCCTTTTACCTTAGGTACGTTTAACAGAAGAAGGGGTAGGGAGGTAGCTTTTAATGTGGCATTTGCTTTAGATTAGTGCTGCATGAGTGTAGGCCATTGAAAATGGTCCAGGCTCCAGCTGCTGCTGGTGCCAGGTGGGAAATGGCAAATTTCACCAATGTCTTCAAAGTACACATTTCAATAAAGTGCAAAATGAAGTACTCAATTAAGAAATTCTCCAGAGCAGTAGTTCATATGCACTTAAACTCATCAGAAAATATTTTAGCTGGGTAGATTTTATAAAGAAAAATAATACCACAAATTTTTCTTGGGGGCAGGTGATTTTACAACTCAGAGCATTCGCTTCTAAACCCATTTTCTCGAAGATACCCTGTCACATTTTTATATAACAGGAAAAAAAAAAAGGAAGCAAAATTTCAATGTTTACCTCCCGTCCTCCTTTTTTAACTTTAAGAAATCACAAGTACAAGGCTACGATATTCCCCATCTGGTATTCTTGGTGTTATATGCTTGCCGAGCAGCCTGTATGTTCTGTGTTCTATCTTCAAGAATGGTTTTATCTAACCAACAACGAAGTATGCCCTGAGGCGCCCCTCTCAAATGAACACACACATTTGAAATGAAGAAGTACAATTGTTCAAAATAGTGAAACACCGGAAAGGCATGGACCATTTGGTAACCACAGGTGGTTTTCACTCTATAGCCTTGGCTTCATTTATTCATTCATTAAAACCTAAATAAAGTCTGGCAGGCATGCCTTTTAGGTTCTAGGAAAGAACTTTATCAGACTCAGTATCACATAAATCCACTAGTCATACTTTTCTAAATAAATTACATCTTGTGATAACTAAGCACCTGGTGACCAAAGGGCCAATTCAATTACTTGTAAAAGGCTAAAGGTCTCAGATACCCTTGAAATTATTATTTTTTTACATCTCCCACAGACTGAAAGGAAACAATTTCCAATCATATTTCATGTTACACATATTTTCCAAAAATTAATAATAGGTGATCTTTAGTTCAGACATGAACTACCCTTGCTTACAGAACACTATCAACATTCACCCATTTATCCAAATTAGTAATCGAATAATTACCTCTTATTGCTCTCTCATATCCAGTCACCAATCTCATTTTTTAACTACAATAGCTATGGATCCATCATATTTCTTTTACTCCCCTTGCTATTGTCTTATGGTTTATACTTTCAAGAAACCTTTCTTGAAATAATCTAATTCTCTCTGCTCCCAATCCATCCTAAGCATTTCAATCAACATTTCGATGCAAAATAGTTGCATTAATGCCTTCTATGCCTGAAGTCCTTTGTAGTTCCCCGATGTCCATAGGTAGGACACTTAGAATGGCTAGGCTTAGTCCACAGAGGTCTGTTACAATCTGAGCTACAAGTCCTTTTCCCAGTTTCTTTTTTCTCAGTTCCTACCATATTAATGGTGGACAGACACTTAAGCCTTGCCCAGTTCCAAAGGCAGTACAGACTAACCTCACCAAAAGATGAACAGCCTCACAATCACCAGCCAAGAATCTCAAACGATGCCTATTTTAACAGAATCAATATTCTGCATGTAGCTTGAGAATCTGATCCTTAAGGTTGAGCAAATGCAGTCTTTTCACTGGTTACATGTTAGGAAATGCTCTTCCTCCCTGCAGCACTGTAACCCCTCCCTGGGCACTGAGTGGAGTCTAGGCATGTGTTCCTTCAGCTCCTGCTTCCAAAAGGCTCAGCACTCTTTCCCACAGCAGTCTGAATTTGCCTGTTTCCAAATCCGTTAGCTACTTCTGAATCAGAGATGAGAAGTCACACATTACCCAGAAGCTAGTAATGTGGAAAATGGAAGAGACAGAGGGAAGAGAATTTACAGAGAATTTAAGTAGCAAGAGAGAATTCTGTAAATGAAATTTTAAGGAGAGGCCATACCTAGATGATTGGATTTACCTCTCTCTAAGCCATTCTCCATTTTGAGTCATCTTTTAAAAATCGAAATCAGATTAAGCAGTATTCTGTGTAAAAACCCTTCAGGGGCTTTTAAACCTTCATATCTCTTAAATCCCAACTCCTTTCATGGCCTACTAGGATAACAAAGACTCTTTGCTTGACCAAACTTTGATTAGGTTCCTGAAACTTCCCTTAGGACCATCTGTACACTTGTGTAAAAGCCAGTTATAGCAAGGAGCCCTACCTACTAAGTTATTTTATTTTATTTTATTTTATTTTATTTTTATTTATTTATTTGACAGACAGAGATCACAAGTAGGCAGAGAGGCAGGCAGAGAGAGAGGAAGGGAAGCAGGCTCCCCGCTGAGCAGAGAGCCCGATGTGGGGCTCAATCCCAGGAATCTGGGATCATGACCTGAGCCGAAGGCAGAGGCTTTAACCCACTGAGCCACCCAGGCGCCCCTACTAAGTTATTTTAGCCAGAACCCCTCACACTCCATAACTGATTGCCCTCTGTAGGTTTCTTATCCTCTACCACCCCCTCAGTGATGTCTGATCACTCTGGCTTGTCCTTAGCGAGAATCCCATCAAGTTAATCCCAGAATCCCCCTGACATTTCCTCTTAGTAACTTTCCATCCAGTGACCTTCCACCCTGTTCCTTGGCTATATAGTCTCACTTATCCATGCTCCGCTTGGAGTTGATTCCCATTCTGTACTGAGGTCTCTTTTCCCTTACTGCAAAGGCTCTGAGGAAAAAAAAAAAATCTGTTTTTACTGTTTTAACACTTGTCCATCTCTGTTTTTAACTTGAAAAAAAAAAAAAAAGGTGCATTTTCTGAATCTTATATAAGTACTCTGCCTATATCCTTATTTCCTATCTCAGTTTGTTCCAGAAAGTATTATGTCCATTTATGTGATTTTTAAGCCATTTTATCTTTTTTTTTTGTATTTTATTTTATTCATCATGATAAGTCTATCTTTCTTCCTCATCCCTTATTTCATGCATCCCCTCACCGATCTCCCATCTGGTGACTATCATTTTGCTTTCTATACTTAAGAGTCTGTTTCTTGGGGTGCCTGGGTGGCTCAGTCAGTTAAGTGGCTGCTTTCAGCTTAGGTCATGATCTCCAGATCCTAGAATGGAACCCAACATTGGGCTTCTCAGCAAGGAGTCCACTTCTCTCTCTCTCTCTCTCTCTCTTCCCCTTCCTTTCCCCATCACTCATTCTCTCTCTCTCTCAAATAAACAAAATTTAAGAAGAAAAACCATGTTTCATGGCTTGTCTCTCTCTCCTTTTTCTCCTTTGCTCACTTGATTTGTTTCTTAAGTTCCATGAAGATTGAGATCATATGGTACTTGTCTTTTTCTGACTGACTTATTCCCTTAGGAAGTATACTCTAATTCTATCCATTTTACTGCAAATGGGAAAATTTTTTATTATTTTTATGGCTGAATAATATTCCCATAATATATATGTATATATAAATATAATGGGAATAATAAAAATAAAAAGGGAATATATATATATTCCCACCAAAAGTGCAGAGAGTTCCTTTTTCTCCACATCCTTGCCAATACTTGTTTCTTGTGTTTTTTTATTTTAGTCAATCTGACAGGTGTGAGGTGATGCATCATTGTAGTTTTGATTTGTATTTCCGTGATGTTAAGTGATGTTGAGCATATTTTCATGTACCTGTTGGATATCTGCATGTCTTCTTTGGAGAAATGTCTATTCATGTCTTCTGCCCATTTTTTAATTGAATTATTTGAAAAGAGAGAGGAACAAAATAAACAAAATCACTAATGAAAGAGGAAAAATAACAACCAAGATCACAGAAATAGAAACAACTGTAACAGAATGCTATGAAAACCTACATGCCAACAAATTGTACAATATAGATGAAATGGTTAAATTTCTAGAAACATAAAATCCAAAATGAAAGCAGGAAGAATAGAAAATATGCACAGACTGATTACCAACAATGAAATTGAATCAGTAATCCAAAAATTCCCAAAACACAACAGTCTAGGAATGGATAGATTTAAGGCAAATGCTACCAAACATTTGAAGAAGAGTTAAAGATTTTATTTATTTATTTATTTATTTATTTATTTATTTATTTATTTGAGAGAGCATTAGCTGGGCAAGAAGGAGCAAAGGGAGAGGGAGAAACAGGCTCCTTGTTGAACAGGGAGCCTGATGTGGGGCTCAATCCCAGGACCCTGGGATCATGACCTGAGCCTAAGACAGATGCTTAACTGAGCCACTCTTTTTGGTTTTTTTAAAGATTAAAAAAATTTTTTTTTGTATTTATTTATTTTTTTTTTTTTAAGATTTTATTTATTTATTTGAGAGAGAGGCAGTGAGACAGCATGAGCGAGGAGAAAGTCAGAGGGAGAAGCAGACTCCCCATGGAGCTGGAAGCCCAATGCGGGACTCGATCCCGAGTCTCCGGGATCATGACCTGAGCCGAAGGCAGTCGTCCAACAAACTGAGCCACCCAGGCGTCCCTTTTTTTTGTATTTAAAGAAGAGTTAATACTCATTTCCTCAAACTATTCCAAAAAAAAAAAAAAAAAACCAAGAGGAAGGAAAACTTCCAAATTCATTTGTTCTATGAAGTCACATCACCTTGATATAAAGCCAGATAAAGACAATACAAAAAAAGAGAACTACAGGCCAATATTTCTCAAGAACATAGATGCAAAAGTCCTCACCAAAATATTAGCATACCAAATCCAACAATACATTAAAAAAAAAAAAAAAAGATACACCATGATCAACGGGGATTTATTCCAAGGATGCAAAGGTGGTTTAATATTCACAATACAGTCAACATGATTATGTCTCATCAGTAAGAAAAAGGACAAACACCATATGATCACTGTCAAAAAACATTTGACAAAGTACAACATCTATTCATGATAAAAACCCTTTGCAAAGTAGGTCTAGAGGGAACATACCTCAACATAATAATGGCCTTATATGAAAAACCCACAGCCAACATCATAGCCAATGGTTAAAAAAAACAGAGAGATTTTCCCCTAATATCAGGAGCAAAACAAGGATGTCCACTCTCACCACATTTAGTCAACATAGTACTAGAAGGCCTAGCCACAGCAATTAGATAATATAAAAAAAAATAAGAAGCATCCAAATTAATAAGGAAGAAGTAAAACTCTCACTACTTGCAGATGACATAACACTATACATGGAAAATCCTGAGACACCACCAAAAAAGTACTAGAACTGATAAATGAATTCATTAAAGTCATGGGATGTAAAATTATGTACAGAAATCTGTTGAATTTCCTATACGCTAATAATGAAGCAGCATAAACTGAAATTAAGGAAAGAATCCCAGGGGTGCCTGGGTGGCTCAGTAGGTTAGGCATCCAACTCTTGCTTTCAGCTCATGTCATGATCTCAGGGTTGTGAGATAGAGCCCCACACCAGGCTCCATACTCTGCACCGTGTCTGTCTGGGATACTCTCTCCCTCTTCTTTTGCCCCTCCCCCACCTCAAAATACATAAATAAATCTTAAAAAAAAATCCCATTTACAATTGTACTAAATCAATAAAATTACTAGGAATGAACTTAACCAATGATGTAAAGGACCTATATTCTGAAAACTATAAAACACTGATGAAAAATTTCAAGACAGTACAAAGAAATGGAAAGACATTTCATGCTCATGGGATAGAAGAACGAATTTAAAATGTATATACTACTCAAAGCAATCTACAGATTTATTATAATCCTTATCACAATAACAAAAGCATTTTTCACAGAACTAGAACAAATAATCCTAAAATTTGTATGGAAGCACAGAAGACCTTGAATAGCCAAAGCAATATTGAAAAGGAAAAACAAAACTGGAGGCATCACAATTCCAGATATTCAGTTATATTACAAGATGGCAGTAATTAAAACAATATGATAATGACATGAAAACAGATGCATAGATCAATGAAGTAGAACAGAAAACCCAGAAATAAACCTATGAATATATGGTTGATTAATCTTTGACAAAGGAGGAATGAATGTACAATGGGAAAAAGACAGTCTCTTCAACAAATGATGTTGGGAAAACTGGACAGCCACATGTAAAACAATGAAATTGGACCATCTTCTTTCACCACACACAAAAAATAAACTCAAAATGGATTAAAGACTTAATGTGAGACCTGAAACTGTAAAAATCCTTGAAGAGAGCACAGACAGTAATCTTTTTGACATAGGCTGTAGCAACATTTTTCTAGATAGATCTGCTGAGGCAAAGACAACAAAAGCAAAAATAAACTACTGGAACTATATCGAAATAAAAAGTTCCTGTACAGTGAAAGAAACAATCAATAAAACTAAAAGGCAACCTACTGAATGAGAGAAGATATTTTCATGTGACATATCTGATAAAGGGTTAGTATCCAGAATATATAAAGAACAGATACAACTCAGTATGCAACTCACCTTCATTCTTCAGAGTTCAGCTCAATAATCATATTCCTAGATGGTTTTTCTTTCTCTTCTCTTTTTTTTTTTTTTTTAAGATTTTTATCTATTTATTTGAGAGAGAGATAGCAAGAGAGAGCACAAGCAGGGAAGAGAGGGAGAAGTAGCTTTCCTGAAAGCAGGAAGCCCAGCATGGGGCTCGATCCCAGGACGCTGAGATCATCACCTGAGCCAAAGGCACGTGTTTACCCAGCTGAGCCATCAAGGTTCCCCTAGAGAGGTTATTTTTGACCATCCACCATATATTTCTCCTTTACCTCTAACCATAACCCATTCATAATCTTCTTTCTGTAATATATAATTGATCTATTGTTGACTTTCTCCAATACAGGGTAAAGCCCACGAGGACAAACATCTTTCCTTTCTTGTGTATCACTGCATTGCTAGTCCCCTGTAAAGTACATGGCAAATAGTGGGCATTCAGTATAGTACTGTCACAGCAAAATTAATTTTTCTTAAATTCAACTATATACATTCAGAAAGCGTTTGGGAAAAAATTTCATTTGGCATTTTAATCAATGAGCACATGGCCATGAGTGAAAGGAGGATAGGGACACTTCCTTCAGTTCTCCATTTCCCCACGCTGTTCATCAAATAGGTATCGCCACAGACAAAGGGGTTTTAGGTATTAAACTCACTGTTGGATATACTGTATTTTGTGGAGAGTTTAGAGGATTTCTGAAGGTGGGCTTTGTTTTTGTTTTTGTTTTTTGACCTTGCTCACTAACTTCAGAATCTAACCTATGCATAAGATGCAATCACTTAGAAAATACTTATTGAACACTGACTGAAAGTTAGTCTTTTGGAAGAGCACTGAAATAAAGCTGATCTATAGATTTTTGTTTGATACATGTTTGAAATTAAATGCATAGACACTCACAGAACAAACTGGTTATTTTTAATGTAATACTGTATTATAATTAAGCTGGTAAGATTTAAGAGGATAAGAACATTGTAAACTCTCTGGAGGACTTACTGATCTTAGCATGTATGAGCTACACTGAGTCTTAGACTGGAACAATAAAGATTGCTGCTATCTTATACTAAGCAATATTTACATAGCATTTTATACGGTAAGAAAGCACTTTCACATATAAATTATATTTAGTATTTGATACTTAAACAAATTTGGGAAATAGGTTGTTGTGGTGGTGGTGATGAGATTTTTCCATGATCATATAGTTAGCCACCTGGGGTGGAGTTAGCAGATTAAATGCAAGCATTAGTATTTAAACCTCATACTTTCCTGTGATTCCATCTAGGAGAATGTAATGCCAAATTTAACAGGAGCACCTGCTCCAGTGAGGGAAATTGTTTTTTCCTGGATTCTTAAGAACTGGAAGTAATTGGGGTGCCTGGGTGGCTGTCAGTTAGAGTGGCTGTTTTCAGCTCAGGTCGTGGTCTCGGGATCCTGGGATCGAGTCCCGCACGGAGCTCCTCGTTCTGTGGGGAGCCTGCATTCCCCTCTCCCACCAACCCTGGTTGTGTTCTCTCTGTCAAATAAATGGGTAAAATCTTAAAAAAAAAACAAAAAATTGGAAATAATTGCTAGACCCAGAAATACAACTAACAAAGAAAAAGGTGCTTCTCATTACACACTGAGGGAGCCGAAGGCCTCTTAGAGTGAAGGTAACGATTTGGGGTGTTTTAGGATGAATAATTGCCAAAGTCAACACTTCCCATAGAGAAGAATAGGCTTTTTAGCCGCTGTGGAAACAAGATCCTCATTCACCAATAGTGATGTGTAAGGGAATGTTATGTTGGTAATAGTCCCAACCCTTACTGTCCTTACTGTCAGGCATATAAACCTATCTTTAGAGAAAAGAGATCTTTATCTAATCTTAGGCAGTTGACTTTAAGAGTAAAAGATACTCTAAAATTTAAGGATTTATCCTATATAAATTTTATCCTGCTGTCTTTTAAATCGATTGCGAAGTAAGAATAATTACATTAAAGATACTCCTGAGAGGCATTGGTGTGTGCGTGAGTGCACATGTGTGTGAGTACACGGGAGAATTAGAACTTTGCAGCTGTGAATATTCAGTAGGTGGGGATAAGGGTGATTATTCCACTTGGAAGTCAGAACCTCCTCCGTCACCCCACCCCAGGCTTTGGTAGTAACAGTCAACACATTTATCAGCTAGCTGTCTCCTCAAGGCAATAAGATAATTAATTTTTAGTATACTGGTATAAAATTATTTTCTGGTGATTACACAAATAATAACCATTTGTGGGAGAGAATATTGAAAACTACAGAAATGGGATATTTTATCACAATGCCTGACTTCTTTTTTTATGGTATGATTTTCCATACTTCTTTTGAGAGAAACAATAAGATTTTATGAAAAGAGTAAAAAGTAATAGTGTAACAGTACAATGAAGGTATTCTATTTTATGGAGGAAGACAATGGACACACAAAAAACTTATTGATCACTGTGTAGTAAATAGTAAAGTGTTCACACTACTTGTGCCCTATTGTTTTCTTAAGATGACTTATAGAGATGGTGAGGAATTTTCTTTAAAATACTATACTATTAAAAAAAAATTAAAAAAATACTATACTATGGATAGTTAGATCTCCCAATCCCTTGTTGATAATATGTTTCATTAATAATTACATGTTATAGTATATTGTTTTAGAAATTAAATCATGATTCCTACTGTATAAATGAAAAAGTGACAAAGTAGAATTTTTACAGATTTCTGGGTTTGAATCCTGGGTCCAATGTGTAATACTTAATCTGACCTTTATGAAGTTAAAGAAACTTTCTATGGCTCAATTTTTTCATTCACAAAATTATAATAATACTACCTGCTTCATGGATTCAGGAAATTAATAAAATTAATAATCCATATCATGTACTTCAAATAGAACCAGGCACAAATGTTAATTATAAATACTGAATGTTCATACCATGTCCACTCAAAAGTAATGTGTTTATTGGAATATTCAGAAGAATATTATGATTGGTTTTCTACCATAATTGGAAGAAACAGTATCATGTGGGTAAATTTCAGTTTGAATGTCTGATTTAAAGATAAATGTTAACTATTATAATTTTTATTACTATTATTATTAACTACCAATAGCTCGCTATAAAAAGTTGTGGCATTCAAAAAATGCTAAATATTTTCTCTCTAAACAAGATAAAGCAAATACACTCCCATCTTTCCAAATACAAATAAAAGCCAAGAAAAACAAAGAGTAATCAGTCCTGGAACTTAAAGAAGCAATCTTAGGAGAGCTGGGTCAGTAAGCAATCTCTGGAGGGCAGAGGGTGCTGGGAATGGGGGGTGGGTGGGGAGGTGTGAAGTTCAAAGAACTGAACCCTGGTCAGAGTTGCTTAGACCCATCCTACTTCCAGAGAGTTTCCCTTGCCTTGAGCAACAGGCTCCACGGAGGAAATGTCATACTCAAGTCAAGGATCATTATCACTGGATCTACCATCAGCCACCCTGAACCTGAAAGAGGTTGTTCAGATCACAACAGTATCAAGTCCCTATTTAATGTCCTCTGAGTACTAAGAATATAATTCCATGAGCCAATGTGGAATTAGAATTCAAACAAACTCTATCTTCCTTCTCATTCAGGTTCATTGAGAGGCTACCAGGACAAGATGACCAAGAACCTACTGTAAAAAACTACCGGGTCATGCTACTTTCTGGAATAATACTTCTCAACATATGAATTATATACCACAAGGGACCTGCAGGATTGTGCTACATTGTTTCAAATGATAGACGTTGGCTTTTAAACAATGACTTTTATTTGTAAATTATATTATAATTATATATTTATATATTTATATATATTTATATATATTTTTATATATATTTATATATAAATATGTATATATTTATATATAAATTATATTATAATTTACAAAGCCTTCATACTTATCCCTAACAATACTGAATAAAAATATATTTTACCATTAAGTTTAGAATTTAATTCCAATTAAATCCAACCCAATTTCATGTATTACTATAGTATGCCTGATGCTAGAAATACAATGATGATGACCAGTAAGTACGAATGAAAAAGTGGCAGGATACTTGTAAAATGAAATGAGATAATGCATATAAAAGTTTTTCCTGTATCTGACACAAGATATGTACTTAATGAATGGGAATGATATTTACCATTAATATTAACAAGTTCTATCTTGCAGGTGTTCTCAGTATACTTTAAATACAGTAAAAAAATGTTTGGCATTTAAAAGTGTAGAAAAAGCATGTTTATTTAACATGGTCAAAGCAATCTGTTATATGCAAGTTTCATTTTTATTCCCTTAGGTTAAGGGTGGATAAAACTATAGGAAATTATATTCTACCATATAATGTCTGCTAATAAGTTAGAAAAATACTGCCATAGATTACTAAAAAATAGGCCTAGAGACTCCTCAATAAGAATGCCAGATGTCTTGTTCTTATTTTATTTTAATCAATTTCAAATGTTTTTACATTCCACTCGATAGTGTCATGTGCTAATGTCTCTAATTTGTGATGCTAAATCTTTGGCTACAGCCTATTTTTAATATAGACACACCAGGCAGGACCATCTGTTTATTTTGAACTTTAAAAAATATTTTCAATGTGGATTTGCTGAATGTAATTCAATTTGCACATGAAACTTAATGCCTGGCATTATTCTAGTTCATTGATTATGTGCCAATGGAACCATATTTATATTACTCAGTTTATTATAGCAAATTAAAAAAGTCCTAAAAAATAGATGTAATTTTTCAAATGTGCCCAAATATTTTAGCTTTTTCCCCCCTGAGTATAAATTATAACTTTTAACAAATTAGCAAATGCATAAATTAGTATTTAACATTAGACTTCTAATTAAATGTAAGATCTTACCTAAAGAAAGATTATACAAAATAAATATAAACTTTTTCACCAGCATTATTACTAGTGGTTTACTACATTGGAAGGTGGAGATATTGGTAACTGTTAAACTTTTTATACAGCAGAACATCATAAATATCATTCGTAGTAATATAAACGGAGGACAGTCTTCAGAAGAGAATTTTTTTTGTGGGTTATTGACAGGAATTTATTTAACTTGAATTACTAGTGATGTTATGAAGGATTCCTAGATTGGGTTCTATAATTGCTAAGGCTGTCACAAAATTATACAGGAAAAGAATGAAGCAAAACAACATCAAAAACAAAATTATAAAGTCTCAACTCAAGGGCATGCCTCAACTGACACATTGGGAGTCTCAAATAATATATACTTCTGCTTAGGATTCTGATTCCGCTCCCAACGCAAACTTCCACCCAACCATCTTCATTGAGTCAGTCTGCCTGTAATACAGACATAACACTGGGGGAAGGGGTTTTGCATTTGAGTAGTTAGGAGGCAAAATAAAGGCCAGGGAGAAAATATAGTTGGTGAGAACTCACAACCTTCAGAACTGCAACTCTTAATGAGTCCTGCTAAGAACTTCAATGTGCTTACTTACAAATCTGCTACAAAACTACCAAAAACTAGTTTTTCATTTCCCAATTATAATATAAAAGATGGGAAATATGTCTCAAAAGTATGTAACATATTTGCATACAGAAATATATAATCAATCCCATTAAGCTAACTAGAAAATCACAACAAACTTGTTTTAATAATGAAAGGCTTAAAAATAATAGTGGTTCTAGATGAGGGCATTTTTTTTAAAGTTCTGATTAATGAGACATATGGCAAGAAAAATTACTATAATGGTGAATGCTGATTCAGGATCTTATTTTTATTAAGTAGTTTATAGTGAGGGCTGTGACTATTTTTCTATTTATAGTGGCAGCTCTGGTTAATTACCTTGTAATGTATTGTGACATTAATGCGCTAGTAAACTAGTGGAATTTATACCCCTATTCATAATAAAATCTGTAAATTGAAGAATGCATATAAAGCTACCACAGGCATAAATTATGTAACCAAATGCCATGTATGATCATATTAGATTTAAAGAATAGAATCTCTCAAATTTACTCATCAGTGGGTAAGTTCCACAGAATTTATAAACTGCTGCTACTTTGAAATGCCGATTACAAATTTTATTCAAGGCTATTTGGTAAACTGCTACTACATTTTCTATATGGTTACTAAGAGCATGTTGGTCTAGAATTAAAATGCACAGTACTAAAGAAGAAACATGTTATGACACACAAATGCATCAATGTCATAAGTTTTCCCTAAAAAAAGGATAGAAAATGAAAGAAGTCAACACAATTGAAAGGAGGGAGAATAGTGACATGTGGACTAAAGTAAAAATGATTCATAGGTGATAAAGAATTTGAGGAGGCAAAAAAAAAAGAGAAAATGTGATAAAAATATGATTTTTTGGGAATATGCTTGCTTAATTATTTTTCAGAATTGAGTTTTACAACATAATTCCAAAGTTACCAATAATTAGTTCACTATCTCAAATACTCAAAGGATAATCACTGTACATATATGTATACATGTATGTGTGTGTATGTTTAAATATATATAAAAGTACCAACTTTTAATCTAAAATATTTCAGATTAGAACAGAATAAAATGGCAAAATATCTGAAGCAATCTGATGTGTTACTGTATGTTAGATAGTTAATATTTCCTCTTGATAAGTTCCCTGTGATAATATTGGTAACTATATTGATAACATTTTAAATGTTGTTGTTTTGTATTGCTACGTGTTCCAAGTAACTTCATTGAATGACTCAATGAAGATGGTTGGGTGGGAATTTGCGTTGGGAGCGGAATCAGAATCCTAAGCAGAAGTATATATTATTTGAGACTCCCAATGTGTCAGAAAATTAAATGATTTTCCTATTAAAGTACAGGTCTATAAAATGCATAAGGAATTAATGTGTAAAGCGATATTACCTAAAACATTAACATGCATGGAGACTAATAGAAATTGGTACAGAAAGAGAAAGTAAGAAAATACATATATAGAGAGAGACATAGTAATATCTAGACAAATGTTTTCATATTCTCAATATGTATATAATTACAAGAGAAAAAGAAAAAGGAAAGCTGAAATGGTTAGCTAATGTTAATTTTTAGGGAGTTCAAAGTATATTGTTCTATATATCACAAAAAAAACAATAATTGGACCTAGAATTCCATTTTATTTAAAGAACCTGATGTATTATTTTAAAATTCATATAAAAATATAACATACATGAGAAATTCTCTGTTTATAGATATAGACATATGTGGAGTTCGTTTATACGATTTGACTGCATATAAGTATAAACAACAGTATTCAGTATAATTATAAATTGCAAATGAAGATCGAGGGTGACGGTTGAAAGTTGAAAGGAAATACTCAGTGGTTGCAAAGTAATGCTATTATTATGCCAACTTTATCCCATTTCCAGTATTTGTTTTTAATGAAATATTAAATAGTTTTAAGAAAAAAAAGCAAAAGATTTTTTTCAATGTTATGGTGATTTATATAAACCTCTTTACCTTTATTTAACTGTTCTCTGAATTGTGGCACATGAGCTAGTAACTATAACTGAAATTGCATTAATCACAGAGCAGTTAAAGAAGAGTTCTGGGTCGATGCATGCAGAGGAATGCTATGAGAACTAGAAGTTACCAAGACAATCATTCTAAAGTAGAGAGTACTATCTGAAGCTGATATCAAGCAGAGATGACTGCTGGATTCTAGTAATTAATTCTTTACCAGGTCAATACCATCACTATTTTGACCAAGATAATATCATTTTACAGTGGAGCTCTTAATAATGCCTACTTGCCTTCTAACTCTTCAGGGTCTTGTTATGTTACATATTTGCCAGGAACTTGGCACTTATTGTTTTAATTATCCTAATAAACTTATTGGGGCAACATTATTATCCTTGGTTTACAGAGGACAGAGAGAAGCTGCCCAAGGTCATACAGGTCTGCCTGGCTTCAAAGTCCAGTTTCCTTCCCTGTGGCACAACGGTGAGCCCAAAAGTAGGGAGGGATAGCCACATTGTATATAGGGCCTACCAGATGTGGGATTCTATTCTGTATTACTCTTAATCCTCACAAAGACACTGTGAAGTTCTTATTTCTGATCTTCTGTGTACTGGTTGGGGAAACTAATGATAAAATAGGTCTGGAACTCCCAAGTTTAAGTTAATTGGCTCTAAATTCCTTTTTTATCAGCCAATTTTTGTCTCACTTCATTTTACCCTTTTTCTGACTTGCCCTGGTAGTTTGAAATGACCCAATTCCTCTTTTTTCTGTATCCATGGTCCTTTGGATTTTGGTCCCTCAGTCTAGCATTAAAAATCATTTCCTCCCTTTTTAAGTCTGGGACTGGCTATGTGACTTGCTTTGATCAATTAGACATAGCAAACAGGATATAAGCAGAGTCTTGAAAAATATTTGAGCTCTGGGACTTGTCTACCTATTGTTGGGAATCCTGTCACAATAGGAATGAGCCTGTGCTAGACTGCTGGATGTGACTCATACGACCATCATCCCAGATGACATTAAGGTGACTACTAACCATGTGGACTGAGTTTCCTCCCCTGCAAAATCAACCAGCTTGCTAGCTACTAAATGTCTAACTTCTGCCAAGTCAGCACACATACAACTCAACCAAGTCTAAGACGTATAATAAATGTTTCTTGTTATAAGCCACTAATTTTCGAAGCCACTACCCTACTACCTGTGACCTGACAGTACTCTTCTCAAATCAGTCCAAGATGATGTCAGAAAAAATGAATTATATTAAAGTCACCTATGTGCATAAACAGACCTCCATCTTGGATAAGAACAATATTGTACCACGGATTAAATGTCTTAAAAAACCCTCAATTTAAAATTCATCTATTCCTCATGATAAGGGATTATGTCATAAGCATCCAAGCAGCTGATAGATATAGAAATCTTAGAAACATTTCTGTTCCTTCTCCCTATTATCGGTTCAGTCAAATGCCATGTCTCTTTAAATATTTCTTAGGCCTAGAGGCCTGGGTGGCTCAGAGGGTTGGGACCCAACTCTTGATTTTGGCCCAGGTCATGATCTTGGGCTTGAGGGACTGAGCCCCAGGTCAGGCTCAATGAGCTCAGTGCATAGTTTGCTTGAGAGTCTCTCTCTCCCTCTGTCTGCCCCCATGCTCATACGCAATCTCTAAATAAATAAATAAATAAATAAATAAATAAAATCTTAAAAAAAATATTTCTCAGACCCTGCCCTTGTAGTGGACATACTTCAAACTAACTAACTAAACAAATAAAATCTTAAAAAAAAAAAATTCTCAGACCTTGCCATTTTAGTGGACATACCTTATGTTAATTCCCTAGTCATCTTTTACCTAGATTATTGAAACAGCCTCCTTCTATTAATCTCTCCTCATCTATACTGAGATCAGAGATATTTTTTCTTATATCAAGAACATAATGTTATAATGAAAAAAACCTCACTAACTTAGAAAAACGTGTTTTTTAAAGATTTATTTATTTATTTGAGAAAGAGAGAGAGAGAGAGAGTGCAGGGGTGAGGGGCAGCACAAGAGGAAGAGAGAAACTTAATCAGACTCCATGCTGAATGCAGAGCCCCACCTAGGGCTTCCTCTGAGGACCCCGAGATCACAAGCTGAGCCAAAACCAACAGCTGGTCACTTAACCAACTGCGCCACCCATGTGCCCCTAGAAAAGCAATTTTTAAAAAATTAAAATATTTCATGACCTTTTTTTCCCCCCTAGGGTAAAATACAAACTTCTTTCCATGTGATAGAGAATCCTTCCCAATCTGCCTCATTACATCTTGTCAGTCTCGTCCTCTAGAACTGCCCTCACTTTACTGTGCACCCAACACATTTCCTTAAAAATGTCACAACTTTCACAGATCCGTTTTGGTTCATTCTGCTTCCATTTCATGGATTTCATTGTCATCCCTGCTTCCTTTTCGTCTTGAAAAGGAGGCCGCATCCTTCAGAACCTAGGTTGTCACCTTTACTTTTTGTTACTTGGAAACCACTGTATGAGTTCCTACTATGTGCCAAGCATAGACCAGTGGCTGGAGGAGAAAGGGAAATATGCAGACGGTGTCTCAAATGTAATAACTGAGGCAAGCACAGGGGACATTTGGAGAACAGACACATGTTCTCTCCTCCTCCACAGTACATAGACAGGGAAATGAAAATAAAGCTGAGCCTTCAAACATTTCCCACCGGAGGAGGAAATAGCATCTATAGAAAACGTGCTTATAGAAGGCAGACTAATGACTTCTATTGTACCAAGTGATTAATACTCTTGGAGGTATTAGAAAATACCCTGCATCACTTAACTCTTAAAAAAATAATCTTAGAATATTTGGTATTTATAAAAATAAAAAAGAAAACATGTCTATGTCACATCAGCTTTGAACATTAAAATACATTTTGAAAATAATAAATATCTCTTTAAAAGTGGAAAGACAAATTCTGTAGATTATGGAAAAATAAATGTTACTTTTAATTTTTGTTTTGTATGACTAATTATTTTAAAAGAATTTTTAAACAGAGGGCATCAATTTAAAGTAATTTTAATTTATATATTTTTAAAACCAAATGATCATAATAATACTAAAAAGACTTTAAAAATGAAATATAAAATATCACTTTGAAAGGAAATAAATCTGTCAGTATGCCTTAGGTTAAGATATATTAATTTATTTTTAAAAAGATTGTAGAAGAAGAAAATTATAATTAAAAAGTAATGGTTATCTGCTAATCTCTGAATCTAAGTTGGTTTCCAATTAGTCCTCCACTAGTCGAATCATCATCTATCCCTATTTCTTATTTTGTTTACAAATATTTCTCAGAACAGTATTTCATATTTTAGGTTATAAATAAGATTTCCTCTTTCTGTTATCAGATTCCTTGTACACTATGTCCCCTCCCTCACTTTTTAAATAGGAACTGCCTTATAAAATATATATTTATAACTGTCTGTAATTGAATTGTCTTCATCAAAAATAATGAATAGAGTTTCTTTTTCTTTAAATAATCATGATGATAATTGTAATAATAATCAACTCACCTCTAACAGGAGGTCTTTCTAGCTCCGAGTCAAGGTGAATTGGTGGAGAGATGTAGGACACCTGTCCATGATGTGCCTGCCCTGGGGACCCAAAAATAAATGTTAAGCAGACATTACAGTTAAGTCTCTTTACACTTTTTTGTTTGTTTTTAATGATGCAATATTATCTTTCTTCACACTGAATTAATTTTCATTATATCACGTCGACAGATCTATTCAAACACAGGAGCATTATGCATCATCCAAACATCAAGCAATTAAATCAGTCCTTCTTAAACTACTTTTTTATTATTAAATTACACATTTATTGTGGAATGACACTTTTAAAAATACAGTGAAAATGGTTTACAAGAAAGATAAAATGGAAGGAAAAAAGACATAAACAACACAAGTCCACATTTTTTACTGTCAGATTAAACCGACAAGTACTCTCTCAATTTGCTCTCTCGGTTTCTAAACACTTATTCTCAATTTATACACTTTATAATATACAAATTATACACTTATTTCATTGTCCCAGTAATATGCAGTCTGCAGACCACCATCAATGTCACATAACACACAAGTAGCAGTTACTTAGCTAACTTTATAACTCTGGTTAATTTTGTTTATTTTTTAAAATTTATTTCTATTATTTGAATAGAAAGCTACTCCTACCTGCTTAGTGTATTTTATGGAAGAACAATAACTAGCCAGGATGTAAAAAGTAGGTAGATGAATTCATTTTCTATTCCTTGCAAACCATGCTACCAGCTCACACACTATTCGTAACAGAATTTCTGTTTCATGAGTTAAGGTGTTGATTTGGAGGCCAAGACGCTGATTGGAAAAACTGCTAGGTTAAGAACAAACAAAAAAAATTCCTTAGGTTCAAAGTAGCTATGCTTTATATACTGATGATTCAGTGAGCAACTAGAATTTTGAGACAAGAAGGCATAGTCACAGAGTCAGTTCAATTTCTAAAGCTACTTTTTAAAACTATTTCTAAAAAAAAGGTTTGGGTAGAAGCAGAGGACTCACCAATTTCTTTCTACAATGGGAATATGCAGTTATATTTTACACATTTACTATAGCAATTTACAGGGTTGTTAATCTCTTTTCCTAAACAAGGAAAGTTAATGATACATAGATTATGATAACAGCTCGAGTAACCTTCCCGTTTCAAGTAATATTCGACTTGTAATAAACTGCTGATTCCTCTTATGAGGCACATTTCAAATAATTAATACGGCTCCCTGTTGACAGTAGCTGCTGTTGCTCCCAGCATTTTTCGAGCTAACGGCAGACACAGTGGAGACGTTGTAATATACAGAGCCCCTCATAATGGTAACTAAGAATATTGTGCATTCACTGGCCACGTTTCAATGGAATACTAAAAGCACTATTATAAAAGAAGGAAGACAGTGAGCGTGCACTTGTAGCAGTCCATGTGTAATGCAGCTTATTAAAAACTTTAGATTATCTTAATTATGAAAACGCCTAATGTTTACCTATGTTACATACTTGATTGCAAAATCATTTTTTGTTTTCAAGGTCCTGTGTTATTACCAATGAACTGGCTTGAAACGCTACCGATTACATAAATGAAAATAAAAATCTTCAACTTTCTATTAGTTCAGAATAATCTCGGCATATAAAGTAATATCAAGTTCATGTCTAATCAAGGATCATGACTTTTACCACATATAAGAGTTAACATGCATTCGTGCATACATGATCGATCTCCATTTAGACAACCATTCACTATGGGGATTGAAAGGTAGGTACTATGCCAATAGACTCATATTTTTAAATCAAGGAAATAAGCAGAGGAGACTGTAACTTGCTCAAGCACATGCGGCCAGGGGCATTTTGACTCCAAATGTGAAGTGTTTTCAAGTATATCAGAATATTCTTCTAAGAAGATCTCCATATACTAAACCCAGAAAAGAAAAAGTGTATGGATTTTAGTGATTAAACTCTGACAAGTAACTGCTTGCAGGACTGTTACCCCTACATTTGGCTTGAAGTAGAAAGTCCCTTTAAATGTCACATTTGCCTCTGTTCTTGGGATAAGCACATAACTTCAAGAGTGCTCAGTAGGGATACTTCAGGGAGCATGAGATCACAGTGTGTATGTCCCTAAGGGGGACTGAAGATAATCAAAGAGGCAGCAGAATGGGATGAGGATATTGACAGTCAAGTCTTGAACTTGGTTTGTTAAAATGTCCATTCTCCCTCCAATGAGAACTCCAGCAAACTGCAGGACGAGGGGTGGCCAGGAGAGCTCCTATAACAGGAGCTGACAGACTCCCAGCCTTAGAGAATGTCAGAAATGCAGTGACAGATTTCAATTTGCTGACTGAGATCTCTGATCCACAGAATCAAAACTAGAAATCATGGATGCTGCTGTTGATTAACTACATTAATCAAATACATTAAAAAAAAAATTCTGCTTCACTTTAGAGCAGTGGTACTCACACATTTGTCTCCACAAAAACACATAAGAGATAATAAAACCTATTCTAATCTGTGGTTAACTAAGGCAATGAATCTCAGGGAGATAATTGCTCTTCATCAGGGAGAGCATTATAGAACATGGAACGTTACAGTTTGAAGAAAACCCCAGTGACTATCAAATATCCATCCCCCTCATTAAGAATTACTGCAAGATAATAGTAATAATAACAAGCTGTGGCTAAAACAATAAATAACTTCCATGTATAATTCTTCTAGACATTATGATGTATCATACGCATCCAAAAATGCAATCAGTTCAAAAAGAGCTTAGGAAGATACAAAGTGTGGCAAATGCACACGTTTTTATTTTATTTTTAAATTTTTATATATCTTTAAAGATTAATGAGAAAGAGAGTTGGTGGGGGGAGGGGCAGAGAGAGAAGGAGAGAAAGAATCTCCAGCAGACTCCTCGCTGAGCGTGAAGCCTTAAGTAGGGCTCTTATCTTATTTCATGACCCTGAGATTGTTACGTGAGCCAAAATACGAGAGGAATGCCCAATGGACTGAGCCACCAAATACACACTGTTTTCAAAGATTTGACTAGAATACTTTTAGATAGGAAACATACCTGCTCTCTCATTTATCACTTTCTTTACCATGCTCTCCTGTCTTACACTAGCCTTTCCTGGTCCTTATAACAGAAGTTTTATACACCCAAGTGTGAAATGTGCTGCTCCATTTTTTCCCTTACTTTTCCAAGTTATAAAGATACAGATTTGTGTATTTATTTCTCCTGAATTTTATTCATTTATTCTTTTTTATTGGATTTTCATTTTTCTTTTTTTTTTTTTAAAGATTTTATTTGAGAGAGAGAGAAAGTATGAGCTGGGGGGAAGGACAGAGGGTGAAGCAGATTCTCCGCTGAGCAGGGAGCCTGATGTGGGGGGGCTCGATCCCAGGACTAGGACAGAGCTGAGGGCAGGTGCTTAACTGACTGAACCACTCAGGTGCCCCTTTTTTTCCAGATTTTAAAGCCAAAAAATCATACTGACATTTTGATTAGAATCACATTAATTCTTTAAATTAATTTGGAAGATAAGCATTTAAAATATTTTGTCTTCATTTTCTTTTAAATAGATCTCTATTGTTTGTTGTTCAATAAGTTGGAATAAACTAACTTTTTAAATTGTTTATATTTTGGTTATAAGAATATTTCATTATTTATGTATTCTATTTTACCTATTTAAATGAAATTTTAAAACTCTCTTGATAACTTTCATTGAACTTTTTTGATGGTTATTATTGGAATTATTAGTTACCGACTTTGTCTCTCTTAGCTCCTCAGAGCTAAATACAATGACTGGTACTAAAGTTTAGTTATTTTCTGTGATCTTTCTTTGTTTCTTTTTTTATTTTTTTTAAGATTTTATTTATTTATTTGACAGAGAGAGACACAGCAAGGGAGGGAATACAAGCAGGAGGAGTGGGAGAGGGATAAGTGGGCTTCGCCACAGGGCAGGGAGCCTGATGTGGGACTAGATCCTAGGACCCTGGGATCATGACCTGGGCCGAAGGCAGACACTTAACAACTGAGCCACCCAAGCATCTCTGTGATGTTTATCTCTTCTATGAAATATATTCCCAAGTTAAGAATCATCTATATACTCTTTTATTTAATTATTTTGTGCTGTAGAATTCAAATTTTAAAAATTGATTTTATAGGACATGAAATTTGGAGGACATAGTTTCCTGCTGATATTATTCACCTGTCAATTTACCTTAAGTTCCTACAAAGTATTTACCAGAGGAATACACAACACTGAATGATGGGTTTCACAAAAGAATTAAAAGAGAGAGAGAAAAAATGTTTCATGGTTTATTGTTAAAGGTTTATTGCTAAGGAGTCAAGGAAAACAATGGTAGTTGGGTAGCTTACCAGATTTCATTCATTGTAGTCTAGGGAAAATGATAACATTTGTGTGAAGATGTATTTAAGTGATAAATTTATGCAATAAATCTATATTGATACATAATTTGCATACTGAACAATTCACCCATTTAAAACATAGTGTTTTCAGTATATTCACAGAGTTGTGCAACCAGCATCATAATCAATTTGAGACCATTTTCATTGCTACAAAAAGAAAGCCCAAGCCCATTATCAGTCTCTCTTCATATCCTCCCAACTCCTCCCTGTCTTAAGCAACCACTCATTTACTTTCCATCTCTCTATATCTGCCTATTCTGAACATTTCATATAAATGAATTACACAAATATGTGGTCTTTTGCGATCAGCATTGTTCATTCAATATAGGTTTTCAAGGTTCACCCATGTGGTAGAATAAATCAGCACTTCATTCCTTTTTGTTGTCAAATAGTATTCCATTGTACAGACATTCTACATTTTATTTAATCACTCATCAGGTCATGGACATTTGGGTCATTTCCACTTTTCCATTATTATGAATAATACTGTTATGAACCTATGTGCACAAATTTTTGTGTGGACATGTTTGCATTTTTCTTGAATATATATATACCCAGGAGTGGAACTGGTGGGTCATATAGTAAATCTATATGTAAATTTTTAAGTCTGATTTCTGAAGGGGCTGTACCCTTCTACTTCTCATTAGTAATGCATGAGGGTTCCAATATCATGGAAATGTTTTTCAGGGTTTTTTTCTATTTATTTATTTATATATTTATTTGTTTATTTGTTTATAGGTGGTAGTGTAGTTAAGTCAGAGCTGATTGTACTTAATATTAAGATAATTGTAAAACCTAGGAAGACACTAATCTCCCCAAGTGGATATAGAAAGATAAAACAATATTTGAAACAGAAGTTGTATAGTTCACCCACATTGTGAAAGTAAGGGAAAGAACAACCCAGCCTAAAGAAGAAAAAAAAAAAAGGAGCAGCTTACATCAAACATTGAAACATTGTAAAATGAAAATGTGTGGGGGCACCTGGGTGGCTCAGTGGGTTAAAGCCTCTGTCTTCGGCTCAGGTCATGATCCCAGGATCCTTGGGATCGAGCCCCACATCAGGCTCTCTGCCTCCTCTCTCTGCCTGCCTCTCTGCCTACTTGTGACCAGTCTGTCAAATAAATAAATAAAATCTTTTTTTTTTAAAGATTTTATTTATTTATTTGACAGACAGAGATCACAAGTAGACAGAGAGGCAGGCAGAGAGAGAGGAGGAAGCAGGCTCCCCACTGAGCAGAGAGCCCGATGTGGGGCTCGATCCCAGGACCCTGGGATTATGACCTGAGCCGAAGGCAGAGGCTTTAACCCACTGAGCCACCCAGGCGCCCCAATAAATAAAATCTTAAAAAAAAAAAAAAAGAAAAGAAAATGTGTGGACTATCCAGTGTCAGGTATGACAAAGATATAGAAATTTTAAGGGTGGTGGTCAACAGAATTCAGCACTATAGCAAAAACCCAGAGACTGTTAAGTATTCTGAAAAATACATTATGAAATGTATTATGTATTATATAATAATTATGTATTATATGTATTATAAATGTATTATGAAATGTATTATGAAATGAAAATACATTACTTTTTTTTTAAATCTTCCATCTCTTCTTCAACTTTCATCTAATTTCTACTTTATTGAAGAACCCTGCATAGTTTCTATTAAAGGTAAAATACAGGAAAGACTTGACTAGCATTCGGTACAAGAAAAATGTTTGTTTTTTTTTCTTTCTACTGTCATTACTTTACCTGCACAACAGAGCACAGAAATACTTTAGAAACACAGAATTTTGAGGGAGAAAGACATTTGATTGCATATAGTCCCCAATCCACATTTTAGAATGAGGAAACACATCTTTAGAAATTCATGACTTTCAAAAGTCAAATCAAGGTGGTAGTTGTCAAGCTGGGTATCAGGGACAGTAAGAAAGGGGATGCTTTATAACTAGCCTGCAGAAAACTGATACATTCTTGTTTTCTCTTAACTCTGAAGCCTTCTTTTATAGGCCATAATTTTCAAGGTGTGTGGGACCTAATCTTTCAGGTATGTTGAGAGGTTAAAAAGCTTGAGAACTATTTATTTATGAAATACATACATTTTCCCCCATAAGGCTATGCCTAAAAACTAAAGGCAGTTTGTCATAACAGATAATATCATGCCCTGGGAACAGAACTATATGTGTTGATATCTGGACCCCGCCACTTATTAACCATACAACCATTAGTCATATAGCTAATTAGCCAGCAGCCATCAAGTTGTTTAACTTCTATGTGCTTCAATTTCCTCATTTATATAATGGAGATTATAATAACACTGCATAGGGGTGTATTGAAGGTTAAATGAACTTACGCATATATAGTAATTAGAACTGTACTTGTTACACAGTAAAGTACTTAGAATTTTTAGTTATTATTATTATTATTATAAGTTCATTATTTAATTCATTGATTCATCAACCAGTAATAGTTGAGTACCTAATACATGACAAGTACCTTTTAAGCTACTTGGCATATATCACACAACAAAATAAATAATAATGAGCAATCTTATGTAAGGGGAGAGAGATTGTAAGAAATTAACAAAATCAATAGGTCAATAATATTGCATGTGCAAGATGAGAAGGGCAGTGGAAATAAATTAAAACAGGCTAAAGGGGATCGGGAGTGGAAAGGCAGGTTGCAATTTTAAACAGGATGATCATGGAAAGCCTCATATCATTTCCATGAATAGCATTTGAAGATTCAAGAGAAAACAAGAGATAATATCTGACTATGATAGGAAACTAAAAAGATTAAAGTACAGATAAGAGCGCAAATCTACTTTTAATAATTAAGAATGAAAGAACTGAATGTGCTGTATCAGATGCTTTTTCCTCATGCATTTATTTCACATTTTACACATATTCATAGACATATTAATGCCATTACCAATGACCAATGAGTAAAAGAAGACAGAGATAAAATGAAATAATCGGGAAATGAACACAACTTTCCTCCTAAAGCAAAAACACATTTACTACTGTAAAGTCCCCATTGGTTTCTCCAGTTACACCATCTTTCAGTTCAAATTTCTCTCATTTTCTATATAGTGCTGTAAACAAGTTTAATAGTTTATGGCCCTCTAGGCAGATTTCATGCCTTTCTTTTGTTTGTTTGCTTTAAACTTTCAACTGCTGATCTTGATTATTTCCTCTGGAGGTATGACATTTCTCTTCCTTAAAAACAATAAAATGGATTTCACATTTTTGCTCCTGGGATTTTAAATAATTTTAGCATTTTCCTTTTACAACGTTTAGGATGATAGCAAGTTACATCTCTGAACCTCATTTTCCTACTTCAATAATGATTTCATGTAGAATGTGGGAACCTATACTAAATTACATTTAAGAATGGCATACGGAATTTTTCTAAGTTTTTCAAATACTCTGAAAGCAGCTAAGCCTTCTTTCTCAGAGGAAAAAAAATAAAGTTTAATTTCTTGTTGAAAATAATCTCAGCTACTGATAAAAAAATATCAGAGGTCAATATGTTGCTTGTGCTGTTGGAAAACTGGGTGTGCCTAGCATTATAACATCTTTCTTTTTTGTCTTCAAATCCCAGTCTGGCTATAACCAGCTGGCATTTATAAAGTCAGCTTTCAGGTAAAGATGTAAACACCAATTGAAAGTAATCATCAAAGAAAAGAGCTATAAAGTTGCCAATTTGATACTTATATTTTCACTCTGGCTTCTTTTCCCCCTTTCATCTTACTACTCATACTAATTTTCAGGGAATTTAGTCAAATATGAGGTAGCAAAGAAACAACTACATGCTTGACTTATTGAAGATAAAAGTCCTTGATGGAGGCACAAAGGTCGCCGAAGGCTTTCTCTCCAGTGGATATTACTTGCATGCAGAAAACAGATTAATTTGAAGCAGAAGTAACTTTCCTGTTTGTGTGCATATGTGTGCATTTCATTCAGCAAATAATTTTTCGTACTCACTCCCTTTAGGGGCCAATCTTAACAACATGAAATAAACAAGATAAGATGCTCCCTCCACAAAGAGATTCCAGTTTAGATGCAAGATTAAACAACCATAGTGAAGAATAATATGTATTTTGACAGAGATGAGAGAGAAGAGCATGAGAATAGCATCTAACTGAGGTAACTCAACTGAGGGAAGAACAGTACCTAGAGAAAACAAGTGGTAGTCTAGGAGAAGCCAATGGTGGGGATAGGGAAACAGAAGGAACATTACGAGTGGATGTTTATAGGTCATATGTCTTAAAGGAATAGGAGACGGGGAACCACAGGTAGAAGGCAGACAAAGAAAAAGATGATTAAAAAAATAATAAAAACTTTCAGAAATGTACCCCTCCCAAGGGGCACCTCAGTAGCCCAGTAGGTTAAGTGTGGCCTCGTGGTTTTGGCTCAGTTCATGATCTCAGCCTCATGAGACTGAGTCCCGTGTCAGGCTCTGAGCTCAGTGTGGAGCCTGCTTGAGATTCTCTTTCCCTCTCCCTATTCTCCTCCCACTCATTCTCTCCCGCTCTCAAATAAATAAGTAAATAAAAAGAAAAGAAATGTACTCCCCCAAAAGAATAAATAATTCATGCCTATTGCCCAGCTTTAGCAACGGTCAAGTCAGGGCCTGTATTGTCTCATCTCTCTCCTTCAGTGTCCTCTAAATCTAAACCCGGAATGTTTTGAAGCAAATTCTAGACAATATAAATTCACTTGTACATTATTGGAGTGTGTATCGATAAAATATAAGGGCTTTTAAAAAACCTGTAATATCATTATGATACCTAAATATTAAGGAGCTATATCATTAAAAAATCAATTTAATGTCAAATTCAGAAAAGCAATTGTCTGCAAGAAATCAACAAGTCTTAAAGAAATTAATTCTGTTAGCCTGCAAAACATTCCATTCGTTCTGGTGTGGAAATTGTGTTGGACTAAGGAATGCTTTATACTTATGATGAATTTCAGGTACTCACAGATATAAAGGGGAATGTATTTTATAAAACCAGACAAATACACTTCTCTCTTTCCCAAGCATGAAAAAACGATTTGGTAGTTAAATGACAAACACTGAATTCTAGACCACTTCACCACTTCAAAAATTATTCCATGAAGTCTCCAAAACCTATTGTAGCAAGCATTACAACAACAAACTAAAAAAAGGAAAAGAAAAAGAAATCAGGGCATTTATCTTCTCTTAGTTTCTACTTTCTTATAATCCTCTAAAAATAAACAGGAATGAATACACTAAAAAAAAAAAAGATCATGTTAATAAAAATAGTTATTTTCTAAGAGCCTAATACTAAGAAGCACTAAGTGAGGTAAATATGATTTCCTATTTTTAAAGTGTGAAATCTAAAGCTCAGTAAGGTTAAATGTATTTTCAAAGGTTACACAATAGTGTGTGTGGGAATCAGGTTTCAAACCATGTTCTTACTCTACAGCACACTGCCTTCACATCCTAAAAATATACCAACGGGGGTGGAGAGAGAAGGCAAATATACTATAATTTCTGAAACATTAGAAATTTTTAGTTCCCTATTTTCAGACTACCTAAAATTAAGTGTTTATATTACTAAAGGGCTAAATCATAGAATAATCAGGATTATAAAATTACTTTTCTCAGACAATGAGTAAAACATTACATTCTACTTAACAGGAGGGACTTACCATTCTACTTAACAAATAGCCCTCTCCTGGCTTTTTTTTTTTTTTTTTTTTAATGGATGCCTTAAAAAAGGGCTAGGGTTCAGTAAAACAGATGTCTTTGAATCACTGTGATTTCCAAAAACTGGAAAAAAGATTTGAAGCAGACTTCAACCCCCTTCCCTCCAAAATACTCACACACAACTTTCCTATTCTTTCCTAATTTTTATCACCATTGTACTGAGCTCACGTTCGCATATAGTAGAGTAAGAAGAAAATCTTTTACTCTCCAAGCACTTAATATTCAGGTTTACAAAATTAAGGCTATGAGTGTTCAGGGTGGGGAGCTGTGACAAGCTAGATTAGAAAAGTCAGATTTTGAGTAATATAGGCAAACCTCATCAGCAGAACTGTGGTGTTAGCATGAACTCAGGGATCAATAATTTGATTATTGGTTGATTAATGAAGGACACACAAAAGGCTGTCTGTTCCTAAGCCTGCTTCACTGCCAGAACAATTCTGATTTAATTGAGTATCTGAATTAAAGTCACCTCTGATATGTTGCTTGCAGCCTATATTGGGTAGAGTAATGGTCCCCCAAAGATGTCCACTTCCTAAATCTCAGAATCTGTGACTGTTATATTATGTGGCAGAAGTGATTTTGCAGATATGATTAAGGTTGATATGGGAGATTATCCTAGCTAACTGTGTTAGTTCTTGAAAGTGGAAAAGGGAGGCAAAGTGATAGAATGCAAGAAAGACAGGTCAAGCCATGGATGACTTAGAAGAAAGAGGATGTGGACCAGAACAAAAGAATGATGGTTCCTTCTAGAAGCTTAAGCAGAGAAGGTTGTTTTCCAGAGTCTACAGAAAGAACTGATTTTAGTCTGGTGAGACACCCATGTTTAAATTTGTTCTAGAAAAATGTTAAGATGATAAATTTGTTTAAGATTCAAAGTTTGTAGTAATTTGTTCCAATGTACAACTTAAGAACTGGTATTTATTTAACTCTAAAAAAATCCTATTATTCAATGTACTAATTATTTGAATAGATATTATATGTACATGATACATATTCAACAAAATGGTAGCATCTAACCTCCCTAATGACTCCCCATAGGCGAAATCTCTTTACAGCACTTTGTATATCTTTCTGGAGTTATTCTCTACCTTTAACACACACGCACACATACATACATACACACACACACACACACACACACACAATGATCACTTATATACTTATTTATTTGAATTGTTGCCCCTGTTAAAGCACACTGATGTTCTGCATTTTTGTCAAGCTTGATCTAAAAGGTATTTTAGAGATTCAATTGTTTAACCACAATTTGCTAATGCATTTAGAGCCCTACACTGCATTAAGAATGCACCAATGGCATAGAGTACATGACATTTTTTAAATAAGAAATAGAACATTTCATAAGGCAATATAGTAACTTGATGACTGCAACTAAATGATAAGCGTAAAACACAACTGATAATGATGAGATGGTTAATCAGACAAAACAACAAATCAAAGTGATGGAATGGCTTCTTTAGAAATTATCTAACCCAACTGCTGTAATTTACAGAGGAGGAAACAGGCCGCAATAAGACATAAGACACTACTCAGGTCACTCTCTGTTTAAGGGCAGAGGCTGATATAGGATAATAGTCATACAACTCAGCTATGGGCTCTGTCCTCTATACTATACTGTCTCTTTATCCTTTTTTTTTTTTTAATTAAAACTACAGTTTAAAATTCACAGCAAAATTAAGAGGAAGGTACAGTGATTTGACATTTATCCCCAGCCTCCCTGTACACATAGACATCATCAACAACCCTCTTACGATTGATACATTTGTTACACCGATGAACCCACCTTGACAGATCATCATTGCCCAAAGTCCATAGCTTACATTAGAGTTCATTCTTAGTGTTGTACATCCTACGGGTTTGCACGAATGACTAATGACATATATCCATCATTATGGTCTCATTCAGAGTATTTTCACTGCCCTAAAAATGCTCTGTGCTACACCCATTCATCCCTCCTTCTCCTCCTTCCTTCATCTTTTTGCTTTTACAGTAGTAAAGACAAAAGGGTAGAAACTAGCTGGGCTAACAAAATAGGGCTAGGAATGCTGCAAATAGGAAAATAAAATTTTGTATAAAATAAGTCAATCCACTATTTTGAAATTATCTAGGTCATAGATTTACTGTGAGAATCTTATAAATATCTGTGTGACTAAGACTAGATATTCAATAAATACTTATTATTTCTTTTCTGTCTCTAAGGAAGACAAAAGTAACCTTGATAACCTTGAAATAAAATCTTGTTGGGTCACTCAGGAAAGGCTGGTGAAGGGATAAGCAGAAGGAATATGATGGCACTTGGTAAGACTGAAGTTGTTTGTTATGTTTACTCTCCTAATTCC
Organism: Mellivora capensis; assembly: GCA_004024625.1. Lineage (NCBI taxonomy): Eukaryota > Metazoa > Chordata > Mammalia > Carnivora > Mustelidae > Mellivora > Mellivora capensis. The sequence continues at coordinate 112,895 of PISX010001486.1, forward strand.
CTTGTAATATTTAGAAATATGAGTCACCATATTACAGTGTTACTGAAGAGAGGAAAAAAGATGAGGTGTTTCTGTGGTATTTTACATATGGTAAAATTTACATTAAAGGGCACAGTCTACGAATTGCTTGAACCTATATTTCTACTAATATTCAATTTACCTATCAAACCAATTCAAAAGAATTATTTTCTCTTTTTCAATATGCAGCCTAGATACCAAATTCCAGGAAAACAAAAAAAGTGAAATAGGTTTCAGATTCATTTCCTTTGTTATGAGAATTTATATGATGGTTAAGATGTGTGTTCTCCAGAAATTGTGTCCTACATGGAAAAATGTAAATGGCAAGCATGTGTGTACACATATAATTATATTTATATTCACATACATATGCACAAATGCCTTGGCCACTATCAAAAATTATTCTAGAATTTCTTAAACTTGTTTTAACATCTGCTATAATTTTGTAAGTAATGAAACTGAAACATCCTTTCAGTTTTCTGATCTGCTTTAATTCAAAGAGCCATCTAAATGTACACATTTAGTGAAGACTTTGTAGAGGACAATTCAGGTATAAAATTCTATGAGGGGGCCACCTGGGAGGTCCAGTCAGTTAAGCAACTGGCTCTTGATTTCAGCTCTGGTCATGATGTCTGGGTCCTGAGATTGAGCCCTGAGTTCGGATCTGCTCTCAGTGGAGACTGCTTGAGATTCTCTCTTTCCCTCTCCCTCCGCCCCTCCCCCTGCTCATGCTCTCTTTCTCTCTAAAAATAAATAAATAAGTACAATCTTAAAAACAAACAAAACAAAACAACAACAACAAAAACCTCTATGAGGATTGGAGGCATATGAGGTACAGTTTCTATGTCTTCTCTGTCACCCTGGGACCCACTCAAATGTTCTGGACATTGTAAAAATCCAATGTATTCCTGGGGAAATGTCACATTAATGATATGAAAGAAATTAAGATGACTATTAAAGTTACTATACTTCAGGGACGCCTGGGTGGCTCAGTTGGTTAAGCGGCTGCCTTCGGCTCGGGTCATGATCCCAGCATCCTGGGATTGAGTCCCACATCGGGCTCCTTGCTCGGCAGGGAGCCTGCTTTTCCCTCTGCCTCTGCCTGCCACTCTGTCTGCCTGTGCTCGCTCACTCTCTCTCTCTGACAAATAAATTAAAAAAGAATTTATAAAGTTACTATACTTCACACACAAAGCAAAGAGTAAATCTCTGGGAAATTTTCTTTCAAAACTGGAGACAAATTCACAGAGCAACCAATTTTGTTTAATTGAGAAATGTTACAAATTTGATAAATACATTAACTCTCTTAGCCAGTTCATTTATTTTTTTTATTTTTTTTTTATTTTTTAAAAGATTATTTATTTATTTATTTATTTGAGAGAAAGAGAGAAAGAGATCACAAGCAGGCAGAGAGGCAGGCAGAGAGGGGGGAGCAGGCTCCCCGCCGAGCACAGAGCCCGATATGGGGCTCGATCCCAGGACCCTGAGACCATAACCCAAGCCGAAGGCAGAGACTCAACCCACTGAACCACCCAGGCACCCCAGCCGGTTTGTTTCTAACAGAAAACATTCATGGCAATTTTTGAAAAGGTCTTTGCCAAAGGAGACGCATACCAATTCCCCAAGTATAGATTTTGGTTCAGTGTATTTATGTAAAGTAGATTTTTTAGGAAATACTCTTTTATCAAGCATTTAAAGAAGATTCGTATTCTATTCTACAAAACACCCACTAATGTACTTTCATTGATTTTATTTTCCCCAATAAAATTATTATGAAGATGGCAATGATGTCATTATGATAAACTGAGAAAAACCTGGATAACCTGACACCATATTTCAATTATTTATCTGTATTTAAGAGAACTGAAAATAGTTGATGATATTAAAGGAAAGCCTGAATTTCTGTATTCAGGAGGAAGGGTTATGATGCCTGAAAAGTGATATTAAAATTACTTCAAAGGAAAACTAGCAGGTGAAAATTTGCTTCTAGAACCACTGAAGCAAGCAGCAAGAGAAAAAATATAGACCAGGGTATTTACAACAAAGAAATTTGTTCCCTAGAGTACAGAGCTGGGAAGCTGGCCTGCTGTGTTTATGTTTTTAAAGTTCTGCTTCAAAGACTATCCCAGCATGCTAAGATAAAATGTTAAATTTTCCTGTTCTCCCTGCTGATAGATCAGAAAACATCAAGTAACACTAACTCAAAAAGAGGAATGGTAACACATGCTAAAGGTACGTGAAACAAGGCTCATAGGTGGATAGCAACAAAATGGTAACACTTCCTCTGTAGATACACCCCCCCACCCCCGTCCAAGGAAGGGTCCGAGATAGAAAGAGTAGCAGCAGCCTGGATTTGACGGAATAACTTATAAATGGAGAAGTATGATGATACAGATCTCAGATTAAAGCTGCTCACCAAAGGCTACTCTCAAATGATGCGCATCAGGCATTTTTTTCTCTTAGCTCCTAAGTCAGTAAAACTTAGAGAAGGCAAATTTATAGGAGGATTAGAATGAGTTGGGGGAAATGGGAGGGGGAGACAAACCATGAGAGACTGTGGACTCTGAGAAACAAACTGAGGGTTTTGGAGGGGAAGGGGGGTGGGGGTTGGGTGAGCCTGGTGGTGGGTATTACGGAGGGCACGTATTGCATGGAGCACTGGGTGTGGTGCAGAAACAATGAATTTTGGAACACGGGAAAAAAAATTAAAAAAAAAAAAATGATACCTGTGAATACCAGTCATAGCAAATTGTGCCTCAATTTACTTCGGAGAAGACTAGAAAAACTCAAATATATTCATTATAGGTTCAGTGTTCAAATTTCTTTATATGTATCATGATAAAATGAGGAAAGATAATGAAAGACCTGAGGAGGTTTTTACAAGAATATATGTAAGGTTTGTGAAATTAACTGTTCTTCTGAAGAAAAGAGACAGGGATACACTTATTTTCCCCACAATTAGGTTAGAATCTGTCCTTCCTTTTTATGAGTCCATGGTATCTGGGAGAAAAATCTCTCAAAAGACAGCCCAGCAGGACCTGCTAGCATGGTCAGTTAGTTGATTGAGATCAAGATGGCCCCAAACACCTGAATTCAGAAAACTCTACACCAAAGTGTTGCATGCATGTGCTCACAAACATGAGGTAAGAATGACCCAAGCATACTAAGATCAGATTGGCACACAGAGAAATAAAAGGATATGGATAGTCTCTTAGGATGATGACAGTAAAATTTACCACCTAATTCTTTTCAATAAACTCAAAAATACATCGTTGTATAGAACAAAACTGCCTGTAGTGAAATTTTGACAACTCCCCTCTGTGTGCTAAAATGCTGTCAGCTGAAAAATCTGAACTCTTTGCGAAAATTGTTCATTTTTGACAGATTTATCCAACTTTTATGTTTGCAGTCTTAATCATAGGAATTTGACAAATTAGAATTTAGCTTTACAATAAAAAAACTGGAAGCTCTATTAGCATAATTTAGCGGTACTAAGTATTTATATTAGAGTTATCTATAAAAGCCAAAAACTGGTGAAAATATTTATTAAGCAAAGTACTGAGTTTGGTTGACTCTAAGATGCTGTATATGCATATTTATACACAGACACACAGGCTGTTTGTTTCATTCCTTGGGTCACTGTTACTAAGTGGATAAGAAGGTTGGTCTTTGCTGGACCAGACAAGGCTTGGCTGAGGTAGACACGTTTTGCTAACTGCAATCAAAGGCATATATTCCAGGACACATGGGTGTCAGTGGTGGAGCCGTGTCGTGTCATAGTTAAGAATACAGGTTTTAGGGGTGCCTGGGTGGCTCAGTGGGTTAAAGCCTCTGCCTTCGGCTCAGGTCATGATCTTGGGGTCCTGGGATCGAGCCCCACGTCGGGCTCTCTGCTCAGCGGGGAGCCTACTTCCTCCTCTCTCTCTCTGTCTGCCTCTCTGCCTACTTGTGATCTCTGTCAAATAAATAAATAAAATCTTAAAAAAAAAAAAGAATACAGGTTTTAGAGACACAAGACCTGTGTGTCCTCATTGCAGCTGTGACATCACCCACAGTGATGCCCTTCATCATGTTCATCCAACATTGTCAGTTCCTTCATCTCTAAAAAGCAAACAATAACAATCCTATTTCACAGGATTCTGGTAAGGGTTTCCCAAAATACATAAATAAATAAAAGCCATACATATGAAGCAGAGTGCCTGCCACATAAGCACCTAATGTTGAACTACTTTTATTGTCCTTGCTTTATATCATCACTATCTCACACTTGCTTCTTCTGACACAAACAAGACTACGCCAGCACAGCTAATCAAATCCCTCTCAACACAGGGTTCCTTGGGTTGGTGGGGAGGAGATGGTATTCAGAGATGATATTCTTAGCTGAGGATCAAAGCACTGTTTTTTTTTTTTTTAATTTATTTATTTGTCAGAGAGAGAGGGAGAGAGAGAGCACAGGCAGACAGAGTGGCAGGCAGAGGCAGAGGGAGAAGAAAACATCAAGTAACATCCCTGCCGAGCAAGGAGCCCGATGTGGGACTCGATCCCAGGACGCTGGGATCATGACCTGATCCAAAGGCAGCCGCTCAACCAACTGAGCCACCCAGGCGTCCCCAAAGCACTGTTTTTAACTGGAGCCGGTTGGTTAACCTCTTGGAGGTTCCATTTCTCCATCCATAACCTAGGAACAGTAGAAGGCATTTCACAGAGCGAGGGCACAGTCAAACTATGGTCCACAGGCCAAATTCGGCTCCTGCTGGATTTTGGATGACCTGTGTTCTAAAACTGTTTCTCAATTTTTAAAAGAGTAGAAGAAGAAACATGAGCAGAAGGAGGAGAAATGGAGGAGGTAGAGGAGGAGGAGGAAAATCACCAGCCGTAGCAGCAGCACCAGAGACCAGGTGTAACCTGCAAAATCCGAAATATTTACTATCTGGGCCTTTACAGAAACTGTTTGCTAATCCCTGTCTTTGAATTACTGTGAATGCTAAAGGAGCCAATATATGAATATACTAAGCGGAGGACTCGGTATAATTGTATTCTCTTGCTGGTAACATTCTAAAACTTCACCTGAACGGTAAATGAAGCAGTGATCCTCCTTAGTGCCACCTTTAACTGCTAATGCGGAAATATCTGATATTCAAAACTCGTTAGAAGGAACGGCTCAACAGGATCCCTTCTCTGGTTAAAGAAGTACGCTAAATAAGGCAGAGGCAGATGCACCACATTATCTTTGGCAGGAACTTTTTGGCAAAGATAGTTTAGACCATTTTGTTTCATGCAGCTGCATTTAATGGAAGTGAGTCCTACGTCAAAGATCTCCATTCTGAGACACATACACACACACACACACACACACACACACACGAAGTATTATGGGTGCTGCTTTGTGTGTACCTATTGTTCACTCAGTGCTATCATAAGGGAAGGTCACATACTACAGGACTCAGAAATGAGAAAAATTTCCAATGTGATTTGGTATGATTTTAGCTCTGAGAAATTTTAAACCTACTAATAGTTGACTGTCTCTGTTCTTATTTTATTATTGATCAGTATAACATAACTAACAAGTGGGGGTTAAAAACTTCAGAAAATTGCACGCTCTGGATTTTGTCCATAAGATACAGGGTAGAAATGAAACAGAGTGTGCAGAATAGAGATTGAGATATATTTTCTATTCATTGTTTGATCTTCTTAGCCCTCCCATTTGCCAAATGTAATAGAAGAATATGCCTTCCTGTATTAATATAGAGGGGTGATCCACTGGCTTCTCTAAAGTCACAAAGAAGTCCACAAGAGGTAGGCATAAAAATAAAATAGGAAACAAGAATGACAACACATTAATTACTTAACTAATGATGACATGGCTCCTGATAAGGCAAGTTGAACATGAAAGGGAAGATTAATCCACCTGTTAAAGAATTGAGACTTTAAGTACATGGCAGTCAAAAGTCATCTAAAAAGGAATATGTGTTTATGTTTTTTTAACAGCATGAACATTTGGTTAAACATGGAGACTTTTTCTTCATTTATCAATTGGTTTATGTGAGGCTAAAACTATTTTAAGATTACATGAAAATGAGGAGAATGATAATGTTGAGGATATGTGCTGAATATTTAACTCTGCTAAATTCTGTTAAGTATTTTATAATCTCATCTTGATCTTCACAATAAATCAGCGGTAGTTGCTATTATATTATCCCTGTTTAGCCAATGAGGAAACAAAGTCTCAGTTTAAACTATGTTTGTTTGTTTGCCCCACATACTCTACCTCAAATCTGTGGCAATTTCAGAGAAAATAAGATCCCTCGAATTAATACTAAGGCCTTTGATTTAGAAGTAGCCTTTTGAAGGCTACTTAATTTCCATATTCATCTAAAATTAAATAATTATTTTGAAACATTAGTCATGGGTCATAAAGTCTGAATATCCTTCTTAGACACCAGAGTTTTAAACCAAATTCTGATTTTCTTATGTTATAAATTTATATTGCTTAACTTCTCTGTGGATGCAAAGCTATCAGAGAACCGAAAGAAGGAAAGTATCACCAAATTTCATTTGAATTGGTCATGTAAAGAAAAAAAACGTAAGGGCATCTTGGTGGCTCAGTTGGTTGAGAGTCTGCCTTTGGCTCAGGTCATGATCTTTGAGTCCCTGGATGGCACCTCCTGTCAGTCCCGTTCTCAGTGGGGAGCCTGCTTCTCCCTCTGCCCCTCACCCAGCTCATACTCTCTGTCTCACTCTTTCTCTCCCAAATAAATAAATAAAAACTTAAAAAAAAAAAGCAAAAGCTTCCAAGATCTCTTTAATTCTTTGGAGAAGCAAAGAGGTGTTATGCTTGAGAAGCGAAGGTAGAACCAGCTTAAGAGAAGAGAAAACAAAAGTGAAGGCTGTAAATGATGAACTTGAACAAGTCTAAAGAAAAGGGGAAAACAGCTCTACCATGAAATCATATTGTTTAATTACAAAACCTAAAACATAAAAGAGGCAAAAACTGCTCTTTTTTTCCTGTTTTGCATTAGACATCTATCTGTTCCTATTTGTAGAGTGAGACCCATTAATTTTAAACTATTCTAAGGAAAAACTTAAAATCATATTTGGCAAATAACTAACAATAAAACAAGCCACAACAAAACTAAACTAACACAGCTAACTTAAACAACAATACTAAATACAACCACAAATACAAAAAAAGGAGAGACATTTAGATCTAGCATGAAAAAACTGAGGTAAAGGAAATCAGTACTGTGCCATAATTAATTTTATTATTAGAATCGGTAACTCTTATTAATTCATCAGCAAATATTTATTAAAGGCATATAATATGCTAAGCTAATGATTGTAAAGCCTCATCTCCCTCAGAATCACCTTCAGGGCATTTTCGCATTTTATGAGCTCTGATTTCAGTTTCTGATTCGATCCCTTTATCTTTAATCCAGGGAGAGACAATCTTTCCATCTCCACCAAGAATTATTCTGGTAATGAGGCACAGACACTGATGAGAGGAGAAAGTCCCTCAAATATGTTGGGGCTGAAAAAAACTGTGAAGTGGGGCACCTGGGTGGCTCAGTGGGTTACAGCCTCTGCCTTCGGCTCAGGTCATGATCCCAGGGTCCTGGGATCGAGCCCCGCATAGGGCTCTCTGCTCAGCAGGGAGCCTGCTTCCTCCTCTCTCTCTGCCTGCCTCGCTGCCTACTTCTGATCTCTGTATGCCAAATAAATAAATAAAATCTTAAAAAAAAAAAAACTGTGAAGAAAGTCTGATGAGGATTCAGCATGATTATGGCATAAGAACCTGCCTTAAAAGATCCCTTCTGATGGGAGAAACAGGCAGGTATCCAGACAGTACATTTACAATGTGTTAAGTGCCAGAAGAGGTAAAACAGCAACAAAAATAGGAAACAAGCATCTCTGTTTTGGGAGAAATCATCACGGAAGAGATAAGGCTCCAGATGGCTGCGAAGAAATGTGACCATATGATCCTCCCGACACCTACATTCAGACTTCCTGCTTGATAGCTCCCCTTCTCCTTCTCAAGTGTCCCAACTTGGATGCTAAATCTTCATTGCAATCTTTTTTTTTTTTTTTGGAGAGAGACCATGTAGGTCTCTCTTTTTTTTTTTTGGAGAGAGACCATGTAGGTCTCTCTTTTTTTTTTTTTTGGAGAGAGACCATGTAGGTCTCTCTTTTTTTTTTTTTGGAGAGAGACCATGTAGAGAGAGACCACAGGGTGGGTGGGTGGAGAGGGGGCAGAGGGAGAGGGAGAGTATCTTAAGCAAACTCCATGCCCAGCACAGAGCGAATATGGGGCTCGATCCCAGAACCCTGAGATCATGACTTGAGCTGAAATCAAGAGTCAGGCTCTTTACCCACTGAACCACCCAGGCGCCCATTGTCATTCCAATCTTAAAAGGTCCAGAGGAGTTTGCTTCCTGAGTGAGGAGAGGCAGCATCCAGGTAGCATCCTGTGGGGACGTTCATTTGCATGAAAAACCAGAGGGACCCCAACAATTCAATGTGTTGGGGTGCACACTGCTAGGAGTAAGGAGTGGGATAGGAGATAAGAGATGCAAACAGGATAAGGTTATCTTTGTATTTTCCAACATAGTTGGAGAGTAATTGTTTGGGGGTGTGAAATTAACAAAAATAAATAAATAACCATTTTTCAAAAACGAGTAGTTCCTTTGGGTTGCTCTCTGAATCTTCCAAGAAACAATGGAAGCTCCCATGAATAGCTGAAAAGTACTCCTTTGAAGAGGGTAGTTGATAAATTGGAAGGTGACTTGTCCTGTTCTTTACATATTTTGTTTTCAAAATTTGCATAATATATGTGCCCTCCAGCCATCATTAAACAGAGATGAGTTCAAATGAGTTCCTCAAGGTCACATATGAACCAAAGGGATGAAACTCAAGAATTCTAGTCAGTAGCCACTCCCTAATCATTCTTGATCTGTTCTTTTTTAAATCTAGGGTGAACTCTGATTTTTTTTTCATTTTTTTAAGAGAATAGTTATTATTGTTTCTATTTGATACAGAGAAAAACCCAATGAATAGCTCTTTGATTTCTCCTCAGTGTCCTGAGATAAAACTATTCATGTAAAACGCATTTATTGCACAGGAATTTTTTGAGCTGCTTAGGCATGTAAAGAGGTTAAGAGATAAGAAGTTATTTATGTGGAAGTAATTGTGAAAGCAACAGCAATAAGTGACTTTCTGAGAATAATTTGCAGTTAAGATCTATGCTCGAAATGGTCATTAGTTCATAAGCAAACATGACAGAAAATTGAAGGATCCATCACCTAATGTTTACCTCATTTGGGCTCTGTGATTTATAAATGAGCAAGTGCCCCTTACAATTCTGCTACTTTATTCTTTAAGTCAGTCAATCATTGCGAAGTATATTTGAGTTCCTCTTCACGAAGAATATCTCCACAGGCAAAGTGAACAATCACTTGTCTTTCCTTTCCAGGAACCTCAATAACAGGAAGCTTTTATTTGTTGCAAATTGGGAGAAATAGACAACCAGAAATGAATCATGGCTACTCAGATTAGCATTATCTCTTAAACTGAATCCATGGGGAAACATCACAATCATTATTTAAGAAGAGACAGGTGTTCTCTTTTTAGAATAACTGGTCTAAAAACCAATCAATTTGGTCTTTTCAGAAAGTATTACAAGCAGAAATTTCCTTCCTGTTTTGAATGCGTTAGTAAAGGACATCACAAAGGTATAAACTCCTACAGTAGAAAAAATACTAAGGACATAATAATGCAATAATTCATCCACTTATGTCCTTGCCTTGTGAAGAGAAATTACTCCCTGACTAATGTTCAGGCATCAGTGACCTCCCTTTCCCCCAAAATTTATAAGTAAAGGAAATGGTGAAATGACATTTTGTGTGAGTATCATCAACTAAACTAGGTCACATGTTCAAGACTCTTTTAACTACAAAAATCAATATGATCTTCCTGGTTCTCTTAAGGCAATATAACTTTATCAAGTATGACTGTATCTGTAAGTTATGACATCATGAAGATGACACCCAGCATCCGTTTTTGTAAAACAGATTTCCTATGATTCAGCATGCAGATCATAGAATATATTAGGAATTTATTCTACCTTCTCGAGCTCTTTAATGTATTTAAAATCTATTTTTAAATTTAAACTTAATGTTGTTCTTTTTAGACATTAGATAAAAAGAATGCTTCTCATAGTATAAAACTAGGTGAAATTGTGACTGCACATGTTTATGGTGTAGACTTTGTGTTAAGGTCATATTTCTCATGATAGATTCTTAGAGTTTATCATAAAACAATAGGGAGTCAAGAAAATAAACTATAGGATTTAAATTATTGTTCTGAGTTTAGGAACTATCTGGTAGCTGTAGGCAGGACAAACAGAATGGAAAGGAAGGTGGAGAGGACTATCTGAGATTGGAAGGAGTTAAATAAATTGTTGCAAGAGGATAGAGAGTGATGCTGGGAGCCTCAAACAGCTCTCCTGCTTTTCAGCCTCCAAATACTTAAAGGAAACGCACTTCCATTGGAAACAGTGACACATAACAGTCATTTTCAATAAGTGAAACTCTGGATACGTATTCAGGAAATTACAATAATTTAATCCCTCCTCCACCCCACCTGAACAGAGAATCAGCCGGTGGAACTAATGGGAGTAGAAAAGGAGATTCCAAGATTAAGTCACTAAAAATAAATAAATCTTGTTTACTAGAATTTGAAGTGAATGGATCCAAGTGAGGTGTTATGACTGTGTCAACACTGTTCTACTTCCTGTTTTCGATTATTTTAAATGATGTGACAAATGCATTATTTCGGAGTAATCAGAGTACATATGATTACGTAAATAGATGTAGGGCCAACTATTATTATAGGAGCTGTGTGATAGTCCCAAAGTTTAATTTGGATTGTAAATGTTTATAACGAATATATGTTCTAAGTCATGGGCACTTAATTTTCCACAAAGTCATAGCAAAAAACAAAACAAAACAAAAAAACCTATTTGTTTTGAAATGGAGTATTTAAATATGAAAAATGTAAGACAGGTCCAAACCTACAATCATAATGACCTGAGTGACTAAGAAAGAGTTCAAAGTTAAATTAAGTCAGCTTTGCTAAAGAAAAAAAGTGTCATGTAAAGATTTTAAAGAGGATCATTCCAAAATGATTAAAATGTGTCTTAAATGTGTTAGTGCTTAAACATTCTCATTTAGATGGAAAACTCAGCTATTCAGGATGACTCATTTTCTGAGGGATTCAAATAGGAAAACTTTCATTCTATTTTTAATAATAGGTGCTGAGAAAAGGGCATGGTTCATTCATGCATTTGCAATTTACATTGTACATTCTGGTGTTAATTATGCAACACTTTTTCAGTATCTTTTTGAAACCTTCAGCAATTGAGTTATATAATGTATGTTCTAGTGTATGAACATACTTTGGAAAAATGAAACTAATTAAAAATTAATTACATCTTGCTGGTAATGAAGACTTATCTCATTCCTTAGAAAATTCTTTAAAAGTGGACTATCAGTCATTTTTATTATGAAGTGCCAATTAAATACTTAAAGTTCAAACTTGTCAATTAAAAAGAAGCTTAGTATGCTATGATTTAGCAACGATATCTCATGCATAATTAGAAAAGTTAAACAAACAATAATACATTTTAAATTATGAGGAAGTAAATAAAGTTTTAAATGATTAAAATTCTTGTATATAATTGCCCACATATTTGAAAAACCTTAGAAAAGAATCTGAGATCTTCCTTTAGCAAATCACAAAGCAATTGCTTTCCTCAGCAAATTTGATAATTAATTGATCTGTTTTTAAGTATGTCATATAAAGCCCACATGGGACATTTCTAATCTCTGAATTTCTTCTTTTGTTAATAAAAACCAACTTATATCTATATTTTACCTGTATTATTTAGCGCAAATTGTGCCCAGAAAATATATACTTTTCATTCCAATAATAGATCTGTTCTGAAGTTTAAGGTATGTTTATTTTAACAAAAAATATTCTGAAAATAAGTGAAAATGTGAACAGTATAAATAGCATAGCTTCAACTCATGTGTTTGCCAGAAATGCATACATTTCTAATATCATGGTTCCCATATTAATTTATTCAAATGTTTCCTATTCTCCACCTAAATTTTCAAAGTGAAGAACTGACTTCATATAAGATCCCATATTTAGAACAAATTTAAGTTTTAAAATATGGAACAAATATTATTTGTGTGTGTATATATATATGCACACACATATGTATGGAGGAAACAGAGTTTGACATTTCATATAAAGAAGTCACGATTTGGAAGATTCTAGTTGGTTTTTTTTTTTTTTTTAAGTTTTATTTATTTTGAGAAGTGGGGGGAGAGGGAGAAAAACTCTAAGCAGACTCCACGCTGAGCATGGAACCCAATGTGGGGCTCAGTCCCATGAGCCTCAGATCATGATCTGAGTCAAAATCAAGAGTAAGATGCTCGAATGACTGAGCCACCCAAGCATCCCTCTAGTTGCTTTTCTTAACCTTAAACTCATCATGAATCAATAGAAGGATGCAGATGCCTAAACTTTAATTTATTCTTTTTCTATATTAAAGTAGTTTAGTATTTTATTCAAAGTCAGATGTAGATTAAAATCTTGGCTCCTAGACTTATCAGCTATGTGATCATGGAGATATAGTTAAACCTTTGCAACTGCCAGTTTATTTGTAAAATGAGAAAAATAAACAGTTTAATTGTAAAATGAGAAAAATAAAAACTCACAGTTAATTGAAAGGCTCAATAAATTTTACTGGTTACTGTTGATAATAGTCAAACCACCTTTATTGTGATTACATTACATCATGAGATCTTATATGAAGTCAGTTCTTCACTTTGAAAATTTAGGTGGAGAATAGGAAACATTTGAATAAATTAATATGGGAGCCATGATATTAGAAATGTATGCATTTCTGGCAAACACATGAGTTGAAGCTATGCTATTTATACTGTTCACGTTTTCACTTATTTTCAGAATATTTTTTGTTAAAATAAACATACCTTAATTTGTCATAGGCTATTATATATTTTTTAAACTATTGATTTACTGCATCCTGGTCCAAAGGGAGGTGGGGTGGGAAGAACTTACTATGCTGGAACAGTAAAATCAATTCTCAACAGCAGAATCCAATCTCAAAAACAGAACCCATGGTTCTCAATCTCAAAAACAGAGTCCCTGGGGGGCTCAGCGGGTTAAGCCTCTGCCTTCGGCTTGGGTCATGATCTCAGGGTCCTGGGATCGAGTCCCGCATTGGGCTCTCTGCTCAGCAGGGAGCCTGCTTTCTCCTCTCTCTCTCTGCCTGCCTCTCTGCCTACTTGTGATTTCTGTCTGTCGAATAAATAAATAAAATCTTAAAAAAAAAAAAAAAAGAACCCAAGTCATACAAAGAAGAAAGAGGATAACCACAGAAATTACACAGGTATTTCAGTATAGAGAGAAAAGATGGATACAATAGCATCTCATTATTTTTTCAACTCAAGCTTTTGTTAACTGTTTTATCTATCTATCTATCTATCTATCTATCTCCAATTATATATATAATTACCTATAAATTTTATTTATGTTTATTTATAATATACACACACATAATTTTTAAAAATCCTGTTCTCATTTATAGAAACAGATCCTTACTGTCACAATTATGACCAGATATCAGGTTATATAGTATATATTTTCAGTATCATCACTTATTTCCCTTTATTTTCCTTAGTCTTTTTCAGTTTTAATTTAAGTGCTCTCATTCTGTTTTATGTACCAGTATAAGCCATCTTCATTTTTTCTGGATTTTTTTGAAACTATCCCACGTCTTGATTGTGGTGGTGAATTTATGACTGCATTTTCCAAAACTGGCAGAAACCTATGCTTTTTTTTTACTATATATATTCTTCAATTAAAAAAAAGAAAATATTTTTGAAATAAGGTACAGTCCTAATAAAGGTAAAGAAAATAATATATCTCATTAGAAATTTTGGCAATTTATAATTTTAGAATTCTTGTACACTGTAAGAAAAATAGAATTATTTTTAATGGATTTGCTTTGGATGTTAAGTTCCACTGGATTGTTATTTCCCTTCACAGGCATAAACTAATATTGAGATTACCCCCAAACACTATTTATGGTGTTACTTCATAATATTATAAAGAACATATGATGAGATTTTCAAAAAACACAGTATTAGATATGATCTGGCAAAGTATTATTTAATTCAACTTCAGTCATATATTTTTTTTAACCCATGAGTATACTTCTACATTTATTAAATGCTGGAATATTTGAAAAATAATGTAAGGGTAACTGGAAATTTTTACAAAATTCTAGGATGTCCAATAATGCCTGGATAGTACATGTAATTAGTGGAAAACAATACTCTATCTTATATGACATATTAATTAAAGAGAAATGATACTTTCCATTGTGATGTTAATGGGTTATTCACAAATTTTGTCGTGTATGGCATATAACAGCAACTCCTCCTGTGTCTTTTTCCCTTGCCTCTCACAACCTCCCAGGGCACACCTAGTACAGGAAATTAAGAACTGTTAATAAATTTATTTTAATTAATGACTGTTCCGGATTGCTCTTTATCTTTTGTATATTGGTGAATGCCATCAGTATTAGCATCACTCTCTGTAGCATTTTCTTTTTTTAATAATAAAGAATCTCTTAAGTAATTAGGATAAGATTTCATGAAAATATAATTTTTATTATTATTACTGTAAAATGAGTTTTTGAATGTAAAATATTTGCTTTTTTTTTTCCTTAAATATTTTATTTATTTGACAGATAGAGATCACAAGTAGGCAGAGAGGCAGGCAGAGAGAGAGGAGGAAGCAGGCTCCCTGCTGAGCAGAGAGCCCGATGTGGGGCTCGATCCCAGGCCTTCGGATCATGACCTGAGCCGAAGGCAGAGGCCTTAACCCACTCAGCCACCCAGGTGCCCCTAAATTATTTGCTTTTATTAATAAATTAATCAGCTTATTTTGGATGTATATCTTACTAGAATCATGATATAAGAATTATTTTTGGGTACCATATGATGAATACCATTGTATTTTTTCAAAAAGGGGAATGGCTCTCAAGATCTAACTATCAACTAAGAAATAATATTACAATAAATATGTGAAAGCATAATGGGCAAACATTAGAATACTTCATTTTTTTTTTGTCTGATCAAAAACTCATTTAGGGGGCACCTGGGTGGCTCAGTGGGTTAAGCCTCTGCTCAGGTCATGTCAGGGTCCTGGGATCGAGCCCCACATCGGGCTCTCTGCTCAGCAGGGAGCCTGCTTCCCTCTCTCTCTCTCTGCCTGCTCCTCTGCCTACTTGTGATCTCTGTCTGTCAAATTAACAAATAAAATCTTAAAAAACAAAACAAAACCTCATTTAGGGTACAAAAATATATATCCTATTGGTTTATAAGGTCATCTGTGGGAAAACAAACAAAAAAACTACAGTTCATTCTTTATACTATCCAATATGATGATGTCCTTTTCAGGAAGGTGATTGGTTAAAAAGTAAAAACAAACAAAAGCTATGGGGAATGTAGTATGTTGTTGGCTAATGGCAATAATAACTAAAATAAGGGTGCCTTACCAAATACCTTACATCTTTTTTTTTTATTTCCCTTGGTCTCTCACACCTTTTTTTTTTTTTTTTTTTTTTTTTTTTTTTTTTTTTTTTTTTTTTTTTTTTTTTTTTACCATTTTGAGTATTATTTCATCATTTTATCAATGCTTTTCCCATTCTTTCTCCATTTGGTTTATTCATTTAAAGTCTGTGCCCTGGGGCATCTGGGTGGCTCAGTTAAGCCCTTAAGCATCTGCCTCAGGTCCTGATCCCAGGGTCTGGGATTGAGCTCTAGGTGCGTTTGGGTTCCCTGCTCAGCGGTAACCTACAAGTCTGCTTCTCACTCTCCCTCTGCCCTTCCTCCCTGATTGTGCTCTCTCTCTCTCAACACAAATAACAAAAAGCTAAAAAAAAAAAAAAAAAAAAAAAAAGTCTGTGTCCTGAAGTAGCCTACATCCATTTTTGGTTAAGAATTGCACTTCTATACATGCTAAATCCAGACACAGCACCCACCAGATAACCTCACTCAAAACAGAATGAACTAATCTATGACTGAATGTTTGAACTTTAGGAAAAAGAATAAGAGAACTATTTACTGAATGCTAAAAACTGTTGACTGATCACATTCCAAACCTTACACATTTCTAATAAGGAGGAAGAGGTGTTTTTGAAAAAAGCAACCAAAGCAAAATGAATGACTTTCTATTAGTATTAATGCAGATAGGTATCAGCGGAGACACCAAACCAACAATTCTACAGATGAAGTATAAATATTATCCAGCTAGTGTATCTACCCATGTAACTATCCTAGGTATATAGCCTTCAAGTTTATGATGGAAAACTTCCATTGCCCAATTACATAACACTACACAGCTAATATCACTGAGCCACAGTGTCAGCAGATATGCCAACACTCTTATTTTTCTGGATTATTTATGGATGGCCTAAGAATATTATAGGTATAGCATACTGGGAGGGGGGGTGGGGGACAACTCCCTTTTAAGGAAGTATTTTTTTTAAAATACCGTTTCAAAATCTCCAGTGTTTCTTCAGGACCAGGTTTTATTCTGAAAAAATGCTACATTAAATTAATGTTAGCAAGAGAAGTTTCTAAAATCATTAAGAATCATCAAGCACTATGAGAAGGATGAAGTCACTGCAGAATGACAGTTACCATAAGAAATCTCTGACCGTGTTAGTAGTAGCCCTGCTACTACTTAGATTTTATTTGGTTGAGAGAAAGAGAGAAAAAGAGAGACCGGGAAAATTACTTGAATTTATTCTGAAAATCTCTGGCAGAAGAGTTCCTGGAACAGACGCCATGACTTCTGGTTCCCACTGTAAGTTAGCTATTATCAGTCAACAGGAAGTCATGACTCAACATGGCATGGACTCAGATTTCAAAGCGTTATTAAGAATATAATTTGTTTCCATGTTAGGAGTTGTTAATACTTCTGAAATTTACTTAGATCTTAAAAACACTGTCACCTACTTCATCTGAAATATGTCAAGCTGCGGAGTTTTTGAGGCTAACTGTGAACATTCTGCATCATTTTGGAAATGACCAACATGTAGGAAGGAGGAGAGCACTGTAGAACTAAAACTGGCTGAATTATTTTAAAAAATTAAGTTCTATTTTAAACAAGAATTTGATTTGTCCTCACCCTCTGGTTTCTAACCACTTGCTAGTGCTCCCTGTAGGAAGAATGAAGTATGAATTTTTTCTCATTCACAGACTTCTCTTCAGATACTTGAAGATCCCTCTTTCTTTTCCTCCTAAACCCCCTTATTCATCAATAATCTTACTCTGCATCTACTTATCTCTCTAGCCAGTTGCAGTTAACACTTGTATGTCACCATGTTCCATTCATTGTTTTAAGTATCTTAGAACCCCTAACTAACTAACTCTCCTTAACAAACCTGAGATGAAGGTACTATTACAATTCCCATTTTATACATGAGGGTGCTAAGGCAAGACAGGCCAGGTAACTTGCCCAAAGTCCCACAATTAGTTAGTGAAGAAGCCATTTTCAAACCCAGCCAACCAAATTTCATAGACTTTAGCTAAATATCCTATAGCTTCTACCTTTCATCAAATGAATCATAGTCCCCAGAATACACAATAAGGGAAGTGTCCTCTGTCAGATAAACGCTCACATGTTGGCATTGCTCTTAAAATCTGGTGCCCCAAAGTCCTAAAACAAATTCTTAGGAAATGGTCTGACCAAATGGGAAAAGCATGAAATTTTACCTTTTATTCTGGATGCATTATCATCATCATCATCATTGACATCCATATCATCAACACAGTTGAATACTGCATTCATCTTCCCCACCTCGTAAACAAACTACTGATACAAATTCAATCTGTGATTCCCCAAGTCCCATAAGCCTGTGACTGACTGCGGGGCCTGCCTCTATGAGTCACTGCATCCCCAGTATATTATGCAGTGACTGGCAAAGAGTGAGTCAACTAATATGGATTTACTGGCTGAAAATGACTAAAGTTCTCTTCCCCCGCCCCATGAACAACTATCTAGCAGAATCTTCTTATTTTGGAATTATATAGTAAACAAACCTAAACAGAGGACTTTACATGTATCTGTGTTAGATTTCATCTTTTTCAGTTTAGGTCCTTTGTAATGTCTGTCCATACCCACTTGATTCCTGATTTTATAATCTGGCCTATTAGGATATTTTTCCCCTGTAACCTGTCATCCAGCAACACAAATTGTCACATCTCCTAAACCTTCATCAACGTTATTGATTTAAAACACTCAGCAGGAGAGGGTCAGTGACAAAGCTTGTCAACATGCCCAGAAGACCACCTTCTAGGCAGATTGATCAATCTTGTAAGATTTATTATTTTTTATTAAGATTTAGTTATATTAATTTGGTACATTTTATTAAAAAAATAATATTACACAATTTGATAACATGCCGTGACTGGACTTTGTTCCAGTGTGTCGGCTCCCTAACTTAATTATAAGTTTCTCACCTATGGGACTGGGGCTCTTGCTTTATCTCCCACAGCACTCAGGGAAGCATTTTGTACATTTAGACACGCACTGAATGATGAACAAATGAAATAAAATATTTTGAGCATGGTCATGACTCATCTAACAAGGAATCCTCACTGACAGGCTTTATATACAATTTCCTGTATTGATTTTTAAAATATCACCTATGGCCAATCGAATTTCTCTTGGCTTTAATAACTTTTGGTACTTCTCATTCATATGAGACTCATATATATAAGACATTTATAAATAAGAAAAAAATCCCTTTTCTGATTAAAAGGAATCTCTTCAGTCTATGGGAGTACTTAATCACCCATTCAACTTGGCCTGGAGAGGAGACATGGCTGATGGTGGCAGATAAAATAAATGAATGAATGAATGAATAACTAAAGTAAAGCAACATCACCTGCCTCGATCATAATGAATTCACAAAATAAGACCATAGTGTCGGCTAAGTGACTAATGACAAGCAATATAAGTTTAACCTCTACTTGGCCCTCAGGCAAAACTGATGCTGTATTAACAAACTCCAATATTAGCATTTTCATGTCATTATATCAAATACTACATGACACTCTAATGCCTAACCAACATTAGTGAATTTCTGATAATACCAGGTCTAGTCAATGGAGCCTGGGAATACTTCTCTTATCAAAATCCAGAGTTCTTAAGTGGGCTTATGATGCATCAAAGTCACTTACAATTAGAGGAAAATATCAGCAGTAACTATGGGATTCTTTCCAATTATGGATTTCCTGGTGCTTGAATTAAGATTTTTTTTGGCTCTAAAATGAAGCCGACTAACGCACTCAGACTATGTCTATCAATATTTCTGGACTGGAGAGCTCATATAATTCTAGGATTCTTGGTAAGCTGTCTGACTTCTTTACTGGCAGAGTATTCTATCAGAGTGAATTTGTTATTAAAAGATAATTGCTTATTTTTTTGTTAAAGTAATCTTCCATTTTCCGCCCATGTAGTAGCTTTGTGTTATGGGAAAAGTAAAACAACGGGGGAATTACAGTCACTGTCCTCAGTAGGTGAGTGAGTATATGTTTATCTGCACTATTCTTTTGAAACTGAAAGCAAAGGAGTCTAATGTGATTTTTCTTGTAATCTGACCATTTTTCTCATTTGTCTGAGGCTTATTATGTTTATCTGTGGATGACTACTGTAATATTTTTAGCACTGCTTATTAAAACTCATCTCTTGAAGTCTTGCTCAATATTGCTAATTAACTTCTTCATTACCATAAGCATGCTGCTAAGCCACACTACTGTCATAAAATGTTTTAAATGAATAAACAAAATCATGTAATATAAACAATGATACAGCTGCTCATTGTTTATAGAGCTCAGCAAATAATAGCCAAGTGCTACAGACTGAATCAGTGAATATTATTCCTTCTCATTAATGGAAGAAGAAAGGAATTTAGTATAAGCTGTGCGTGTCAAATAATAGGGCTCTTACAAATTTAGGAGGCAGTCAGCATTACATCTCTGCCTACAGTTCTCATTTTCGTCGGTACTCTGCCAAAGGGTAACTCTGCCCTCGTCCCATTTCAAGCAGTACATAATCAGTCCACTTGAAGGCTAAAAAGAATTGCTTCAGAATTTAAAAGGATCAATTCCATCGCATATTCACTCTAATTCATTTAAGATCTTGAGTACAGAGCTAGATAGACACAAAATTAAGAATTCGGTATTTGTTAACAGTGAATTATGTAAAATTTTTACCCTTATTATGTCAATTAAGGAAATCTAAAAGGCCTCCAAATGATCTCAGAGAGAATATATTTAGAATCTCAAATAAGTAATCATGATCGTTATTAGTAAAACAAGAAACCGATCCATCTTTTAGATTTTCTTTTTTCTGATAGTTTAGAAATGCCAAAAAAACTTGAAAGGTTTGTGTGAGGCTTTACATTGTTTTATTACTTTTACTATTTCATACTCATTTATCAGCAGAATTACCTTACATTGTAATCAGAATACAGTCTAACATATAAATCAAGCTTCATTCAATGAGAACGAATGATTGCATTTTCAGTTCTAAATGGGGGGCAAGGGTTGGTGTAAAATTAATAGAATTAAAGGAAATGAAAAAAAAAATCTTTACAAAAACAACTACTCACCACAATTGCTAAGCCAAATATTTCTAGGTTAACTCTAGTGATACATACAAAAAAATAGGTGAAGGAAAATTTAACATAATGAAAGTTTCTCTGAAAAAATGGTTACTTCACTTAGTGAGACAGTACCTCCATGCACAATTTCAATTTAAAAATGAAAAAAAGAGATATAAAATTCTGAGTCTCCTTGAAGCGTATCAGAATCATTAATTCAATGGATTCACATCTGAAAACGTGCTTTTGATTTTTACGATCCTATTGGGTCAAGGTTACCAGATGTTTCTGCCTTAAAGGACAACACAAAGAGCAGCAGGGGGCTGGACCAAACAAAGTTTACACAGCAGCCTGATTTAGGATGGGAAGGTTCTCTGCACTCGCCCAGATCTCAGCTGGCAAAGCTGAGTGCTGTCCATGTTTAGGAAAGCCAGTGGGGATGGACAGAAGAAACCATCATGTGCCACAGACTAAGTATCAGTACACGTGGCAACTTAAAACATAAATGAAAGATTCAGAATTCTACCTACCCCTACTTTTGAGTATGAAAGAAACCTTTGCCCTAAATTAAAATCTGAGGTTCTGCTCATGGTGAGGATGGGATTCTCCTGGTTATTGCATTCCTTCAAGTGTAGTGACAGGTCTAATTTGTTTTCCTACTCATTTTCCACCTTTTTTGTTTTGTTTTGTTTTCCCAACACATGAACAGACCATGCGCGGTTACAAAGCACGGCAAGATTGCCTAGTCTTATTTCTCTTCTCACTGTGCTAATTTATTCCACCTTTTCAAGGTGAAGATGAATGGCACCTTTCTTTGCCAGGACAAGCTTGCGAGGGGACATGTCCATCCTGCGCCAGACTGCTGTTCTTTTCTGTCAAGCACACAGGTAGTAATTCTATGAGGACACAAGACAGGGTCATTTAATATAACAAAGTGATACATTTTGCTTCCAGAGCAGGCTTAGCCCAGCGAGGGGACAGTTTGGTATATACTGCTCCCCAGATTCTTAATGCATTAAGACAATATTTGAGCTAAGATATAAATTTTACTTAAACATTAGAGAATCTAGAGTGGTGATTCTTTTCCAAACCCAAAATCAACTCTAAAAAATACTGTCCCTGGGCCTCACTTCATATACTGAAAACATCTTAGGGATGACCAGATGGGAAACAGACAGGAAATCTGTATTTTAACATATTTCCTCAGTAGTGAGTTATAGAGCTTCTTGGAAGTAGTTGTTAAATAAAGGAGGGGAAACATTTATTTAAAGGTGGTCAATAAAATAGTCACAGAAACTCTAAAAACAAAACAAAGAAAAAGTTTAATGTTTTTATTATATTCTATAGTACATATACTAGTGTTGTAAGGATTATGGATTATACAGCAATTCTCAAATTTAGCAGGATATTAAAAATGATTAGTAGTATCCATCCCCAGAGTTTCTGATTTAATCTGGGATGGAACCTGAGAATTTGCATCTGTACCAAGTTCCTTAGACCACATTTTGAACTCCATTATCCCATATAACTTAGGCATAAGTTATTTGCAGTCAATTTGCATACACTGAAGTTTTATTACATGAAGAAATATAAAAAGAGGTTTCCAAAATATTTAAACCCACTGATCACTAAAACAAAGTTATTTGCCTCCTAAAATAATTACACAAAATTGTGATAAAACATTCTAATACTTCCTGTATGAATGATTTTTAATATTTACCATGAAAATGAACATCAGTGCTTCTCTCTCATCAAAAATATTCATCAAATATCTTGTTTTAAAGGCTAATCATCAATGTTCAATGACCATACTTAACTACTCTCTCCTAAGAAATATAAACATGAACATAAAAAGGATATGTGTATAAATAAAAAATATTATTAACTGTTTTATTGTCAAAGCTAAAAGTTATGTTTCATTTCTGATTAGAATAGTTGACTCTCTTTTCATTCATATTCAATGTTGTCATATTTAAGCTATTAAAAAGAAACAACAGACTCAAAATAGAGTTACTTGTGCTAAACCCACATCACCAAACCAAGGTGTAATACTTAACCTAATTACAGTTTCAATTTTTTTAAGGAATGTTGTCTTAATCAGTTAGTCTGGAATTTTCTAGCCAGCACCAATGAGGTAATCTACCACATAGACCCTCTCCAACTCCCAGAAGAGGATGAGGTAATCTGTTCTTTCCTTAACCAACTCCCTTCCTGCCTATAAAGTATTCAATTTTTTCTTAAAAATTTTATTGACTTATTTAATGGGGGGAGGGGAAGAATGGGAGGAAGAGGGACAAGCAGACTCTCACTGAGTGCAGAGTCCAATGTGGGGCTCATTTCCAGGACCCTGAGATCATGACCTAAACTGAAATCAAGAGTTGGAAACTCAGGTGCCTCTAAAGCCTTACACTTTGTACAGCTCCTTAGAGCTCCTTTCTACTTGTTAGATGGCTTGCTGCCTGATTCATGAATTGTTCAATAAAACCAAATAGATCCTAAAATTTTACTTGATCGAACTTTTGTTATTCAACAAAACTTATGGTTTTCTTTTTATGTTTTTACCTTTTCAATGTTCACCTTTATAAGCAACTGGTGAAAACCTATGGTTTGAACTATTTAAGTCAAAGTTGATAGAGTACCACTAGACCAAATAATGTAATGAAACACTGGCACTATTTCTAAGTTCTCTGGAGTGAGAGACCAATCTATTCAGTTATTCCACATTTCTGTATGAGAATAGATTCAGTCTGTGTTACACACTTTTGTAGGGCTCTGTAACCAAGGAGTAGAAGCAAAGTCTCTAGGAACGCCCAATACTTTTAAGAACCACACATTTTTCTTTCTTAACAACGAAAAACACAAAAATGCCAAAAAACTAAAAATAGAGTAAGTCTCCTCTCATAGTTTTATTCTCAGTAAGACTTTGGTATTTTCTTCTTTGTGGGTCCTAGTGCTAATTAATTAGTTAGTTACTGTCCTGACACAATTAGAAGGCCTTCTCATATTCCATCATAGAATTCTATCTAGATTATTGGTATTCTATCCATGTGGACATTAGCTCAATTTTTAGAAATGTATTTCACTACTTCAAAGACTGTACATATTCACTAAAGAAATTTGGTAAAATCCCCCAAAACTCAAATCTGAACAATTAAGGGCTTAATTTCCATTAAAATTTTGAATTATCTGCCTGTTAAAATATACACTACTACTATCAATCACTACTAAAATACTTAGCCTCATAAACTTTTAAAAGCTTTTTATAGAAATCTTCAAATATAAATAAAAGTAAATAAAATGTATAATGGTCTAAATTTCATTTAAACCTGCTTTAAAAAAACACAAAACTTTAGCAATACATAATGAACATTTCTCATATCATTAAATATTCTTATACCCTATGACTTTTTTAGTTGTACTACTGAAACATTTAATAAATGATCTAAAGAATATATTCATTGTTTGGGGGGAAAAGTTCTCACAGAAAGATGTATCCACACAGAAATAACTATCCAATTCTCTTTTGTAAATGCAAAAAGTTGTATATCACAGATACATTTACTTGACATGAATTCTAATAGTTATGTAATTAAAACACTATAAAATTATACTTTGTAAATGTACCTTTTGGGATATAGAATATACATTGCACATAATATATCCTACTATCTCAGCACTCTATAGGGATATGTATTTTAAAAACTCACTACATTTCATAAACTATTAAAGGAGTTTCAAAAATCATTTGATTATGTTTTAATATTTACTTTGATACTTGAGATTCTGACCCCAATATACAATACACTTCCACTAGATGAATATTTTTTATATTCCTTATGTGAAGTTTGTCCTGAAATTCAACATTTTAAAGCATATTTCTCTTCTGATCGGCTTATCTTTTTCATTAAATCCAAAAACTAAACCCCCCACCTTCATTCATATATAAATCTTCTTGTTCACCATTAGGTTTAGACAATTATAGCTTTCCCTGCTTACAACACTGGGTACTTGAACTTTGTTGTGCTATGTTAAATTTCTAAGTCTGGAACATGATCAGCCAAGTAGTAGTCCCGTTCATCGATGGACGTACTCTGCCATGTTCCCGAAAGCTTAAAAAGTATGAGTATACTAAAAACTATCATAAGAATCCAGAATACATGGCAAGTTAATAGATTCACATTCAGGAGAAAATTTAGTTAAGGTGGTATAAAAATAATTTTTGAGCAATTAAATTCTCAAGAATTGTTTAATATGTTCAATAGCTGAAACACATGGTAGTTACTATGGGTCACACTCAATTAAAATTCCAGAGTAACATTTTAATTTTCTGACAAGAGAGGGCTTCTTTTACTAAAAACATAATGATTTCCTGGAAAGAGGTAAAGGTTGTTGGTGCTCTGGGAAGCTGTAGTCCTGGCTTCTCTGAGTTTTAAAGACTCGTGGGGCTATATTCTTAGAAAGGGGGAATGCCACTTCAAGATTTTTTCTGATTTACCTTTTCACGGGAACCAATAGTTGATTTGATATATTACTTTTTTTTTTAAAGATTTTATTTATTCATTTGGGAGAGAGACAAAGGGAGCACAAGCAGAAGGAGGGACAGAGGGAAAGGGAAAAGCAGACTCCCCACTGAGCTGGGAGCCCAACCTGGGGCTCGATCCCAGGACACTGAGGTCATGACCTGGGCTGAAGTCAGACGCTTAACCACCTGAGCCATCCAGGAGCCCCTGGTATGTTGCTTTCTAAGGGATAATGATCACATACTGTTTCTCTCTACCATCCCCACTGACCAGGGCTTTTAAAATCTCTGGTGCCAGCCAGAGGGTTGTCTCGTTCGTATCTTCTATTCCAGCTGCTTCTTATTCACAGGTGCAGCTGCCCACAAGCTGCTCCGTCTTCCTTTCCTACCACCCTGCAATCTTCCACCCATGGAGGGACAGCTCAGGGTACTCCACTTGTACATTATCATATACATGGTGTAATAACACCCTTGTACAAGCCTCTCTTCATATAAACGTGAGTTTCTCTAGGGAGGAAACCTAGAAGTAGATATGGTAGTTTACAAAATAGGTCTATCACGTAGATAAAGCTATTCTCAGATATTGCCAAGATGTTTATGATAATTCACATTCACACCATCAAGGTATCAGCGTTCCACACTGTGCCCTTAATTTTATCTTTACCCACTTAAGGCAATTAAATCAATCTTGGAAAATGACTTTTTAACATTTTTAAATGCATGCTCTTTCATCACCTTCCCTTGAAAAAAGAGAACTCATTCATTTCTTGTCCATTTATTTTTACGAAACAAAGCACATTTATTTCCCTTTTATTTCTCTCTTCCCTAACTCCTTTCTTCCTTCATTTTGCTTTTCTGTCATGTTGCCAATCTTGCCCATAGACTTGAACATAGAAGTTGTGCTAGCAAAACGTCTAAATTACAAAAAAAAAAAAAAAATAATATAGATTAACTAGAATTAAAGAGCCCCACACCATATCCATGCACTATAACATCAAATTCTACTGTATGCTTGTGTGTGTTATAATTTTTCCTATTGTAAATAGAAAACGTTGTGACTTCATGACACATTCAAATATAGTCAAATACACCTGAGTTTCTTTGAAACTCACATTGACATCCCAGGTTTCTGTGGGCAAGCGACTGAGTTTCTTGGTCTTAGTTTCCTCATCTGTCCTCACAGCATTTTTTTAAGGGTGAAAGTGTTTGTGTGTGAAACCTGGTGCAATTAGGAGGAGATGGGGGTACTCTACAGTACCAGGTGCCGTTTGCTTGCCTTACTCTAACTCAAGGTTGATGTGTCCTTGCTGCCTTTCATTTCTACTTCAGTTTAGCAGCTTTTCTTATATCCTAGTCCATCTACATTGCCTTCCTGCCTTCCTTGCTCTTTGGCTGTGGTAACTGCAGTGGTACCACACTACAGTGTGGTACCTGTGTTCCTTTCATTCACCGACAGATGCCAACCAATGAATTCGTTTAAATCGCTGACGAATCAGAAAGCCCAACAGACTAGGATTCTAAGTGCAACTCTGGACTGTTTGTATTCTTTACTTTCTCTGACTCTAGATTTCTTCATCTGGAGGATAATGTTTTCTTTGCATGATATTTGTAAGGGTTAAATTTGATAATCTGTGTAAATGGCAAGAAAAGAGAAAATTCAGTAAGTAGTAGGTGATACTACTATTTTTTGACAACCCCCTTTCTGTTTCTTTTTTATTTATTCTCACTATTCTTTTTTTTTTAAGATTTATTTATTTATTTGAGAGCGAGAGCATGCGCACCAGTGGGAAGGGCAGAGGGAGAAGGAGAGAGACTCTCAAGCAGACTATACACTGAGCATGGAGACCGGCTTGGGGCTCAATATCATGACCCTGAGATCATGACCTGGGTGAAAACCTAGAGTCAGGGCTAAACCAACTAGGCCATCACTATTTTCACTATTTTTCACTATTCTGTAAGCTCGATGAGGATAGGGTCAATACCCACCCTGCGCATAATTATAGCCATAGAGCATCCCACAGTGCCTGGCCTTAGCTGTACTTAAAAGACAGGGTTACAGGGCGCCTGGGTGGTTCATTCAGTTAAGCCTCTGCCTCTGGCTCAGTTCATCATCCCAGGGTCCTGGGATGGAGCCCTGCCTCAGGCTCCCTGCTCAGCAGGGAGTCTGTTTCTCCCTCTCCCTCCTGCTCCCCCTGCTGGTGCTTGCACTCCCCCCACCCCCGTGTCAAGTAAATAATATCTTAAAAAATAAATAAATAAAAGGCAAGGTTACTAAGGGGAGGAAGGGAAGAAAGGAGGAGCAGAGAAGGGAGGCGGGAGAAAAGAAGGAAGGAAGGAGGGAGGGAAGGAAGAACTGGGTGCGGGGGGGGGGGGAGGACCAATCAATTACTGGGCTTCTGACTTAAAGCCAATTTGACTTTCTGCTTCTGCTTTCTACAGCAATTTTGATTATGTGCCTGAATGTCACTTTTAATCTTTGGCTTTTTCTTAGTATTTCCAATTCCACTTTCAAGCTTCCTCTCACTAAACCATCACTACTTACATCTCTTGATGGACTCCTCTATAAAATATAAAGGTCTAAATTTTTAGTTTAATATGTGAACTTGTAGCTATATAGCAATATTAGCATAGATTTGGGGAAAGTTTACTGTTTTTTAAAAAATCACAGTCCATTTTATATTTTTTACTGAATAGGATATTTCTAAGTAAAATGCCATTTTCTTTTTTTTTCAAAGGCAAAAGTTTCTTCAAAGACATTTCTTACATTTAAAAAAATTATCGTAAGAGATCATTCTAAATCATGAAATCAACAAATACCTATCAATTCACTCCTTTTTGTATATTTTTGGTAGAACCATTTTTTCTAACATTATTTTTAAAAAATCTAAATTTTAAAGCTAAGATATTTCAGTCATTAGACGTTTCAGAAACAAAGGACTGGATAATTTTAATTTGTATCTTAACTGGGGTAAGCAGATGCTAAAAGTTTGACCATGAATTGTACTATTGAAGAGCATAAAGAGAAACAGGCAGAGTTCTTATTTAAGCAAATAAAAAGGAAATGTTCTCCACTTGTTTTTAAGGAAATCTGATAGGTCTCTCCCCCAAAACTCTCTAATAGAGATTTTACCTGTCATTTATGTATCTGAAATTATTTGGTCATGAATCATTGCAATTTGAGAATTTAGCTTCCTGATGGAAAAGTACTTAAGAGGGAAATACCTTTGTCCTTAAAGTCATACCTTGGATTGCCAACCCTATTCTAAGCTACTTGACCACTACCTAAAACTTGAAGGGGAAAAAAACAAAACAAAACAAACAAAACCACAAAGAAATAAAGCAAATGTCAGGTTTTGCTAAATCATAAAATCAATTCTCATTTATCCGTGCTAATGTGGACAGACACAGAGTATTCCAAAGTGGAACCTTTTAGATAATCAGAAATCTCATTTTAGTCATTTTAGCCACTATTGCCAACCCTGAGGAGAGGTGCTAATAATGAGCAGCAAAACCATTTCAGTTCCACCTGCCTGCCCTCTGGTGGACATGCTAATGAGCAGGGAAATGGCTATGGAAAGGACAGCTGGTGTGAGTGGGAAGCTTATTCACAAGTCATCTTTTTGTGACTCTGTGTTGCATGCAGAAACGATTTTGATTACATTTCTAATAATTACACATTTGTCAGGGACATCACTCTGTAGGGGAAAAAAAAACCATACAAGTTATATCATTTGTGAGCCTCTTTATCCTTTGCATCTTGTCTCCTACATGTCCGATGAATGGCTAACACTGGGGTTGGCTCTGAAAAAGCGGGTCTGTCTTTGCTCTGAAAAAGCTTTGCTCTGTCCAGGACCATGATTTGATATTCAGAGCCTGAAGAGCAGAAGGTGTCATTCTGAAGAGGTTTAACCTTCAATTATGATGAAAGGAAAATACAAGAAAGGTAAAAACAAACAGAGGAGACTTCAGCTGATGTTGAGCGGCCGTGACCTAGCAAGGGCACATTTTGCAAGTTTTGGCTGGGCTCCCTGAAAAATCGCCAGCAGCAACTCCCCTCAGGTGGCAGCTGGCACTCCAGGCAGTGAAGCCGCACCGGGAGAAGACAGGGGCTCCTCTGCACACAGGGAAACAGCTGATGCACAAAAATACAGACCGGGATGAAATCAGCAACAAGTAGCTGACTACTTTTTTTCTCTTTGTAAAGTTCACTCAGTGACTAGACGGATATAAATTCAACCCTAGAGACAAGGTGGCCTCTCACGTGGAACTGGGAAGCAATCCTCACCCATAGGCTCAGGGACAAACCCTGATTTAAGATCCCCTTCCTTGCAGGCCCTACCCTGCGAGTAGGGTGCACCATCTTTAACTAAGCAGATTCAACTACCTATTAAACACGTGACAGTTTCAAAATGTTCAGGATTCTCTGCCCAGCACTCACATTACTCAGCTGTCAAAGTAAAGAGCTCAGATATATGATGTGAAAATTACATTTTAACGAGGTGTCATGTGTGTTTAAAGTTCTTATTCATCACTACAGAGTCCCGGCCTGTACTGGAGACACAAATGCACTTAATTAGCATATTATAAGGACAGAAGGTTCACCTTATCAGCATTGTTAAACTGTTATGTGTAGGCTTTTTGTTGTAGTTTTTAGGTTCTGTTATCTTCAGCATATAAGAAAGGATACATTTACATAATCTCAAATGGCTTTCAAGAAAATATGGATTGTGTTCAGGAAGCAGAAGAACAGTCAGAAGAGACAGTAACTGCCTTGTCCTCATTGTTTTGTTGTTCATCCTGATTGCTTGATGTGTTTCATGAAATCGCAACCCAGAGATTTTTAGATCAGTTAGACATGTTAACTTTAAGAAATTTTTGGAAGTGGGCTTCTCTGACTATTCTTATCACCAACCTAAATCTACTTCCTCCTCCTTCAGTAGCAAATACTGGAAAACTTTGTATATTTGACAAGGAAAGTTTAGATTGTTCTATAGACAGTTGAGAAGCAAACTAGAAGAGTCCAAGAAAATACCTCACATGTCAGTGCCATTTAAAACGAATAGCGGACTCAGCATAAGCTAA
Organism: Mellivora capensis; assembly: GCA_004024625.1. Taxonomy (NCBI): domain Eukaryota; kingdom Metazoa; phylum Chordata; class Mammalia; order Carnivora; family Mustelidae; genus Mellivora; species Mellivora capensis. The sequence goes on from PISX010001486.1 coordinate 143,281, forward strand.
TGGCAATAATGAAAATATAGTTCGTGGGGCACTGGGATGGCTCAGTTGGTTAAACATCTGCCGTTGGCTCAGGTTATGGTTTCAGAGTCCTGGGATCAAGCTCTGCATTGGGATCCCTGCTCAGTGGAGAACCTGCTTCTCTTTCTCCCTCTGCTGATCCACCTGCTGGTGGATCTCCCCCTATCTCTCTCCCACTATCTCTCTCTGTCAAATAAATTAATAAAATCTTTAAAAAATACAGTTCATATCATATTTTATAAGATAGGATAAAGGCTCAGTTACAAGTACATTTGAAGGGGCGCCTGGGTGGCTTGGTGGGTAGGGCCTCTGCCTTGGGCTCAGGTCCCGGGATCCAGCCCCGCATCGGGCTCTCTGCTCAGCAGGGAACCTGCTTCCCCCTCTCTCTCTCTGCCTGCCTCTCTGCCTACTTGTGATCTCTCTCTCTCTGCCAAATAAATAAATAAAATATTTTTTTTAAAAAAGTACATTTGAAAAAAATTCTAGATCTGGTAGTTCTAGGTATGGTTTTCTGGTCAGAATAAAAGAGAAGAAGCGCTTTTACATTTACTTTATACTAAGATGCTAATGCTTGCAAGCATTTTGGATACAGGTGTCACAAACTAAATCCGCTGTTCTGCAGAAAAAATGTGTTTTCAACAGAATGCGATTATTATTCATCTCTGATATAAAATACATTCCGTTTTTTCAGACTTGAAGAAAATCCTAAAAAATAATTTCAGTTTCATCAACTGAAAAATTTGAGAATATGTTCTGAATATAAAATTCACTGAACAGTTGCTCACTTTCTTCCCTGTTATAAGACTACTGACTCCAACGTCTTCTAATTACTTCTGAAAGAAAGCGCATTAGGTGTTAATGTGCTTTGGCACTTCTCTCTAACACCTGCTAAACTTGCTTAAGGTTACCAGAGCTCTTTACAATCTGAGTGAAGAAGAGAAGCTGGATGTAGGAGTTGGGGGTGGGGAACAGCTGGCATGAATCCTAAAACTTCCAGAGTAGGAAGTGTGAGGTCAGCAGTGACGGGGACTACCTGAGAGGCATACGTGTCATCTTCATAAAACAAAATTTAGGACTAATACTCTTATTCTCATAATATTCTGAATATTAATTTATATATAATTCATTCTTTGATGTATAAAATCGTCCAACAAATCTTGAAGAGCACCCACTATATATTAGGCGCTCCACAGGGTCCTGTAAGCAAAAATGACTGAAACAATATCAACAAGATTATTTCTATGTGAATCAAAATCTCATTTAGCTCTGGAGCAAAAGCTTTTTATAAATTGGAAATTCTTTGCATTGGTATGTTCTTTACCATGTGAGATAGAACTATATTATTAAAAACTGTTTTTGCACAATTTGCAAACATAAATTATTATGTGACTAGCAATACTGCATAAATACAGATTCATTTTCCATTACTTTCATGCTGGAAAACTACAGAAAACGCTGGCAAACTTCCATTTAATGTAATGCAAAATATATGATGACAGTTCCGAAAATGTTTTTAGACATAAATGAGAACAAATTTTAAGCTTTTTAAAACTTGGCCCAGAAGCGCAGGCCCATTAAAGCACTTTTCAAGGAGAAACTTCACTTAAAATTAACAATGAACATTTGGAAAACAAGTTTAAAAAAATCATATTAATATTAATCGATTTATACGTCTATTGTTGAAAACAACCTGTTTCACAGACTGTACCATTCCCAGGATGATTTCCTTTGAAAGAGAATATAAACCAATGTCCTGTAGCTGAGCCAACCCAACAAAGGCAGGGCAATTAGCAGTTTGAAAATGGGTGTTGGGAAAAGTAAGGGACTGAAGTTAAATGATTTCTGAAACTACTTTTAGGAAACACTGTTTTCCTTGTTATTCTTCTTAAAGTTCACGATTTCAAAAGTTAAAATGGACTCTTGTTAAGAAGAGAAAATATGTCTGATTTCACGGTTGAAGAACAGGAACAACTTTTTAGAGCACAAATCTACGGTAATCTTATTGTGAGAACTACAGATTAGATTTGCATCTAGAGAGTGCCTGGTTTATGGGGAGACTGAGATCACTTCCAGCAAATGAACGTATCTAGAGGCACAGCCTCCATAAACACTTGCCATGACCAGTGCCATAGGAGGGAACATGAATCTGGAGTTGGGATGCCCTTCAATAGCTGTGGGGTATTTGAGTCATACAAACTATGGTGCCTCAGGTTCCTCATTTAGAAACTGTGGATGAGAACAACTTTTGTAGGGTTGGTGTGTGGCTATTTGGTTAAATTTGCTATCCCTTCCGCAAATATCATCTCATTAAAATCTAACAAAATTTTCAGAGATCAGGGTTATTTTTTCCATTTTGTAGTTGAGAAAACCAAGACCAAGCAATGGAGGTAGAATTCAAACCCAAGCCCTACGGACTCCCAAGCTCACATTCAGAGCAGCATGCTACCTGTGTGTATGCTTCCCCAAAGGATTTTTACGTGTGCAAGAGAAACAGACTTGCCCCCTAACTTCCAGCTCCCAGATCCTTTAATGGGTCGAAAAGTGATATTCAGTACAAGCATGATACAGATACCCCTTTGCATAAGAACTTCAGAAGTGTGAGTTTTCATTGATTAGAACTCAGTTAAAATCAGAGCAAAAAAGCTTGCTTCCAACAGATGGCAACAGCAAATACACTTTAGATCTACAGACTCAGAATTACCCTTTTTGACCCTAACATATTTATAGTAAGTTGTTTCTGTACATAAACACATGAGAAGATCCATAATAAGAATTCACTAAAGGCAATTTCTTTGAAAAATGTCAACCTAATTTACTAAAGAAAAACATCCAGCTGAAACTGTTTGCGAGGAATAAGATGAACAGCCTCCATTAATGCTAATTGAAATTCTCGTATCCACACATACAATGCAGAAAATTTACTTCTACACTTATTCTTCCTGCCTCGAAACTGCAGTAAGTCCACACCAAAATGCTGGCTTTTAAATCTGAGCATTAATGCATGAAAATTGATCATTTTTCTTATGATTATATTTACAAATTTACAAATTACAGGTGGAATCTTACTCTTTACAAAACAGACAAGGTCTTCATTGTTATTTAAAGGAGGAAAATCTGAATCTCCTGGCAAAGTTAGGAATTTGTTTCAAAAGCTGAACTTTCCCATTTCTCAGTGTTTGCCACTTTAATAACATCCTTTTAACAAACATGAATGCTAGTATATTTGGGCAAGATGGTTTAATATTTTAACTCCCATAAATAAACAAACACACAAAATTAAATGAGTGGTGTACTTTTCCTTATGTCCACAATGACCGGTCATATAAACATATTCACATATGTAAGTCTACTAATATCTACTGGAAATATCTTTGTATCAAGTCTCTAAATATTTGGGACCATGGTATCGTCTTGTGCTTTCAGGATAATTTAAAAAACTAAACTCAGAATTTGCATCAATTCATCAAGTCAAGCCCTGGAAAGTTAATTAACCTTAACCTATTTATTATTAGAGATAAAAATAATGTATAATATTTTCAATAAATAAAACTTAAAACATGTTACTCTCTCTTCTTCACCGATTAACAACAAAAGATGAGTTGTTACCTGCAGGCAATTAGAAATTATGTCCTATTGCAATTTAAAAGTCGGAAGAGGTTTGGGGGGTTGGGAGGGCCTGGTGGTGCGTATATTAAGGAGGGCACGTATTGCATGGAGCACTGGGTGTGGTACATAAACAATGAATCTTGGAACACTGAAAAATTAAAATTAAATTTAAAAAAAGGCAGAAGAGGCTAAGAACCACACATAAGTTTCATGGACAAAATACAAATTTTAGTTTAGGAATATCACAGTTATGAAAAAAAAAATGTCTTTCCAGAATACTCCAGATGGACGATTCTTGCTTAGGTTTTCAACTGAAGGGTGTATCAAATTGAAAAAGCTTACCTGTACAGTGGTGAGTCAGGTACTTTACTTGAGCTTGGAGAGTTTTTGAGGATTTAGTAAGGAGAAGTAGCTCTTGCTGCTTTTGCATACTTGGGCATAATATTAGCATCGCTGCCCATGGAAAGAATTGCTGACACTCTGACTAAGTCCTCTTGGAGATTAGAGAAAATGCCAACTAATTTCTCATTCATCAGAGTAAGAAGTGGAAAGCTATTCACTCATTCATTCAACAAAAAGTTACTGAGCCTTTCTTTTATATATGCCATATATTATACTGGTGTCCATATGGAACTTAGCATCTAGTTGTGTAAGAAGACATGTGTGTAATGAACTAAGTTAAGAATCAGAACAGCATGGTAGTAAATGCAGAGGAGGGCAGAAAACAAGTTATATTAACATGTGAGTACTGAAAGACACAGTGTAATCTCTGAATTGCTATCTTACTATCAAAATTCAAACACCTGTATCTTAGTTTTCCATTACACTTTATCACGAAGAACGGCATTACTAGTTAAAATAACCGAACCTCTAAGCTTAGATAATTCTATTCAGTTATGTAAATAAAAATTTAAAATAATAAAGCAATTTATGACTATCTGTAAATAACATTAAAAGGAAATGGTATGTCCTAGAGAGGAAAAAGACAATTTTAAAGAATTGAGGTGGGGAGGCACCTGGGTGGCTCAGTGGGTTAAGAGTCTGCCTTCAGCTCAGGCCATGATTCCAGGTTGCTAGGAATCAAGCCCCACGTCAGGCTGGGAAGTCTGCTTCTCCCTCTGCTTCCCCTACCCCACTTATGCTCTCTCTCTCTCTCTCTCTCAAATAAATAAATAAAATATTTTTTAAAAAAGAATTGGAATTAAAGATAATCTCTGGTTTACTCAAAGCAGTGTTTTGCATTTTTTTTCTTATAAAATTGAGGTCTGTTTGTTGTTGTTTACCAGTTAAAAACATTTTTCTACACGCATCAATTAGGTATACTCAGACATACATACACTCAAACCGACAAGGTTCCCAATAGGGGTGATCATATGTGACACTCTCTGCAAAGTGAATATATTGTCCTAGGGGTCCTGAAGTATTATATCAAGGCAGCCCTTGACATTTTTCCAAGTGGAGAGCACTTCTGAGGGCATGTCACAATTAATTAGACAGGATGGCATTCTATTTTAGTAAAGGTTTTGTGTACTTCACTACACAAAGAACTAACCAGCTGATAATAAAAATGCCCTTCAGAGAAGGGCTTAAGATTGGAGACTAGCTGCACAAAGGAGAAAAAGTTTCTTATACTTTTTTTTTCTTATAGCTTAAAGTGCTTAATGGTAACATTTTGTAGATGAAAAGATAACGAACAGTTTTCAGCTACGCAGGCCAGAAGGAAGGCAAAAAGGAAGTCTAATCATATAATAAAAAAACTTATCAAAAACAAACTGCAAACATCTCCTCCTCCGGTATCATCAAAAAGCCAAACTTACCCGATCTACCATCCAGAGGTCCAAAATCCAAGGAGTATTTCACGACGTGATAGTTATTCCATACGTAAAGAAGGTTGTCCCTGGGGTTGTAATCCACAGCTGCTATGTACTGGTATGAATTGGGGAAGGGGACATCCACCAAACTATCCTTACTTTGGTCGGTGTTGTAAATGTAGTCAATCTTGTTCCCTGTGGCCTCATTGTCATCATCCTCGTAGACAGATTTGACCACATACAGAATCCCACAAATCATAAATGCGTTGGAAGCTGATCTTTTATCGTACGCAGTATCCCATGTCCCTTCGATCCGTAGGGTATAAGGGTTCAATTGACTAATGACAATTTTACCATTATTTTGTTCTGTTGCATAGATCACCCACAGCCCATTTTCATCCACTGCCAGGTCAATGTCAGATTTGCCTCCCCATCGGTAAGGGGAGGTATCATGGTAATTGGCGTTTGCTATGATCGCCTCTCCACTCTTTATCCTAGTCCGCAAATCAAACTTTACTATGTTCCTGGTGCGTTCTTTGTTGAAAAACAGAGCTCCGTCATACACTACAAACCCGGTGCCATCCACTCTGTGAGGGAGCTTGTAGGTTGTAGTAGGTCTCCCGGCGATGAAGTCATCCTTGGAGGAGTACTCGGTGAGGGTGTCGGTTCTGTAGGGCGTCCAGGGCATATAATAGATCTTGTCAGAAGCCTGCAGAGGGTCTTTGCACCATGCCCCAGACTGGTGGTCGGATTCAAACAAGTGTTCACTCTGGTATACGCCTTTCAGCAGTCCAGGACAAAGAAAAACTGTTGAAAGGTAAAGAGTTAAAATAACAAACATATTAATTTTAACATTTTGTTAGAGATTTTTATTTTTCATCAAATGGAATGTAACTCTAACAAGATATACCCACCACCACTTAATTCTTTCGTTGTGTTCTTCTGAGTACACATATTAATTCTGACTTTTGCTCAAAATCATTTTGATTTCATTTGCTGAAAAATGTGGCCTCTCTAGGAGTACTTGTGTTTTCCTTTGATTTTACCTTTGTAAACATGTGATACTGTATTTTTTGATATATATATATATATATATATATATATACAGTTGTGATGTATGTCTATGTATTCTATAGACATAAAATAAATACAAATGTTTTCACATAATATTTTATGTATCTTATTTGAAATTAAATACACATATTGTTTTCACTCTGATATTAGCCCCTCAATAACTTAACATTAAGAAATAAATAGAAATCCAATACTAATTAAGTATAATAATAAAGGAAAAGAAAAGCCCTATAATACAGGCCACTGAATCTTCTAGCAAAAAAATAAACAAACAAAACCAAAAAACCTCTTAAAGCTACTATAGCACACACAGAGCATGCAACCCACACAATTAAAAATGGGTGATGGATGGATACTGGGAGGAAAAAGAGAAAGGAAGAAAAAGAAAGGAAAGAAGGAATAAGGAAAGAAGAAAGGTGAAAGGTTACAGAGAAAAGAACCCAAGATCTAGATTTTAATCAGTTAAAAATGTCCTGTTAAATACAGTAGTATTGGAACTTAAAAACATGTACCTTTTACTGTTACATGAGAAGAACATTAAAAAACAAGATTACTTGCTACAATATTTTGCTGCTCACACTTCAGATTGAAAATGGGCAGGAATTTATCTGATTCACTTCATTTTTAGTATGATTCAGTAGCGCACTGTGTGAATAGTGGTAAGCAACCCTGGCCGGCTTGTAACGCAGGGGTTATAAAGCAATGTTTCCCAAAGTGTGGTCCTTGAAGCACCTGTTTCAAGTGGTATAACTAGATGTTACACAGAAAGAAAACAGGGATCCTCAGCCGTGTTTAAGAAACAGCATATTAAATAGAATTGTGGCAGAGATTCTAATAGCCTTAGGTATTAGATATAGGTATATCAGTGAATCTCCCAGGCAGGAGTGACGAAGATGAACAAATTTCACAATCTAATTTAATCATGGAATCTTTTCTACAGAGCCTGTTTAAAGTATAGTGTTCTGTTGAACCTGCTATGGGAAACACTGCTCTAGTATTTTTGCAAAGCAAATACACTGAAAAATAATCATGCAGTCCAATGTTATATTTGAAATGACTAGAAGGGTACTGGGTGGAGAAATTAAAAAATCATAAGGAATTTAGATGTTGAACCATATTTTAATGATTAAAGTATTATTCTCTTAATATTAGTCATTAGCTCTTTCACAGCAACTATAAGCCTAGATCCAGTGGAAAATGAGCTAAGATAAAACTCAGCTAGGATGTGCAGGTTATTAAAAAGGAGAGTGCATTATTAAAATGTCTGAAGTTTTACTTTTGTAGAAATGAAAAGTTCAAGGGCCAAGCTGACCACCAAAATCTTTCATAGCAAGGATAGAGGGCTTTTATCAATTTTTACTCAATAATAAAATTGATGATTAGAAGAATTTCTAATATGATGGCTACGCATTGTTGTCAAAATTGCATATAAACTTTAAGTTGGTTAATAATGAGCCCATGATTACTAAAGTAATTTATTAGAAGGTATTTCAGAAAACTGTCTCCCCTTTTCCCCCAACAGTTAAAAATTAATGGAATGGGGAGACCACACCAGAGCTATGGAAAATTATCTAGTATAGAAATAAAAACAAATTTAAAGCAGTCATATCCACCACCATTTACTGGATTTTCTAACTACGTATTTAAAAGTAAAGAGGAAGAAAATGCACGGTTGAAAATTTTACATGATTAAACTGTTTTAGGATAAAAGGATCAAACCAGCACTGGTCATCACAACAGATTAAAGTGAAGTTGAGCAGCAGAAGTAGTAAATAAATTTTCATAAGATAGATAAGAATTAATACAAAATTATTTTAACTAAATGTTAAACTGTTAAATAACTTAGCCTATAAATAGTATATAATTTATGAAAGGTATTTAATTACCTTTTTGTTCCACTTCTATTGGAGAGAGAGAAGTACAGAGAGAAAGGAGAAAAGAGAATAGATTAATGGTACGGTATTGGCCAAGCACTTTTTATTCACCTCTTCCAAACTGAAAGTAAATAATTTATTTCACTCATACTTGCTTTTTGAACATAGGTTTTTTTCTTAACCATTCCCCTAGTAAAATTATTTTTTTAAAAAAGCAGTCATATTATAAACTTAAAAATACAGTACAGACTTAGAAAACATAAGGCAAAAGTTATTCAAGCTAAGATTGAAAAAAACATATAATTTCAAACTACAGGCATAGGACATATAATATTCATAATAAGAACACCAATATTTCCCTTCGAAATTTAGGAAGGTAATTATACACATAAAGCTTTCAAATAGCTTGACTAGTCTCATTTATAAAATATTATAGTTTATAACACTATTTAACATAATAGTCTTGATTTTTACCCATCTCAAGGATTCAGAAGAAATTACTCTGAATTCGTTTCCTAAGGCCCAAGATTTTCCATGTCAGTCTTAATGAGAAATAAACCTCATGAGGCTACACATTTACAGGGAATGCGCTCATCCTAAGTAAATGGATTAGAATCTTTATAGAAGAAACTTCTCTCCCTCCCACTTTCCAATATTTGATATTGTAGAAAAATATCTTTCAGAAAAATCCGTTATCAGAAGGTTGACATAAATAATGAGCCACCTATTCTGTCCTTTTCTGAAATTCTTAACGGAGTCAACATACCTTTGTAAGACTAAATGGAAATCCTCAGCCATGTTATGGCTATGCATGTCTCAAATTAGATTCCATTTTTATTTTTAAGATACTGATCAATACAAGTCAGGAAAAATTCTGGGAAATTGTAACATATCCATGTATCTCACCAAGCAGCATCTTGTTTCTCTTACAAGCATGTGTCTCATCAGAGACAATTTGCCTAAATCATAAAAAAGAACAGGGACCAACAAAAAGCAAGGGGAAGAGCTGGGAAAAAATGGGTTCATAATAGAAACTCAAAAATTACAGATTGCAGTTGATATAAATCTAAAAAAATTTCAATGGAATAGATGAACTGAAATATTACTGCACAATATATAAAACTCTAGGGAAGTTTCAAAATAAGGGAGAAATACTGTTTCAGTAATTATATTTGGGTGAGATTTTTTTGTGCTTTGATCTAAGCTCTTGTGTCTTCTATTGTCAAAATCACACTCATTTCTCCCCACTGACTTCTTGAAAGCCCAGTATTACATGTGTTCAAAGATCAAACTAGCCTACATCAGACGTTAAGCTTGGGGAGCCTGGGTGGCTCAGTCAGTTGAGCCTCCAACTCGATTTCAGCTTGGGTCATGATCCCAGCGTCCTGAGACCGAGGCCCATGTCCTTGGGCTCCATGCTCAGTGGGAAGTCTGCTTGAGATTCTCTCGCTCTCCCACTGCCCATCCCTCACTCAATGTCTCTCTCTAAAATAAATAAATCTGAAAAAAAAAAAAGAAGTTATGCTCAAGAAGTTGCAAATGGGTTATTTTTTTAAAGATGTCTCATCTCATTAATATACAAATCTTATTTTAATAGTATTTCTAGGATTCTTAACAACTCTATTTATACTATTGTAATTGATCATCTTTTTCAGTCTTTATGGAGCGATTGCAGTATTAACTGGATTATATGCCTCATTAGAGGTCAGTTAAATGCTTTACTTAGGAGATAGACTTCATTTTGTGACTAGAATACTCACGATCTGAATACTCACAGTCTGAGTTCAGACTGACAACTAAAAGAAGCAGAAGAAACCACCTTAAGAAATTATTTAATCGAGGTGCCTGGGTGGCTCAGTGGGTTAAAGCCTCTGCCTTCATCTCAGGTCATGGTCCCAGAGTCCTGAGATCAAGCCCCGCATCAGGCTCTCCGCTCAGCAGGGAGCCTGCCTCCCCTCCCTCCCGCCTCTCTGCCTACTTGTGATCTGTCAAATAAATAAATAAAATCTTTAAAAAATATATATTTAATCAAGGGTCTCAAAAGTTTGGACTCCAGACACATTACAGTGAAAGTGGAGACTGAGAGTGGGAAGTCATAGGGAAGCTGACATTTTTCAGCAACTAGACTATAAAAATATAGATAGAACTAAGTTTGTTCCTTGAAATACTTCTAAATATATATCCTTTTGAGAATTGTACGCAGAGGATTTGTAGTCGTTGTTTTTTTTTTTTTTTTTTTAGATTATTTATTTGTTTGATATATAGAGAGAGAAAGCACAAGCAGAAGTGGCAGGAAGAGGGAGAGGGAGAAGAAGCAGGCTTTCTGCTGACTGGGGACCCTGAACCGGGGCTTGATTCCAGGGCCCTGGGATCATGACCTGAGCCGAAGGCAGATGTTTAACTGAATTACCCAGGCGCCCCTTATATTCTGAAGCATAAAGTATATACACACACCACTTAAGTTTTATTTCACATAATACTCATTGTCTTATTCTTTTTTTAATTTAATTTTATTTATTTGACAGAGAGAGATCATAGGTAGGCAGAAAGGGTGGCAGAGAGAGAGAGAGAGAGAGAGAGAAGTAGGCTCCCTGATAAGGAGAGAGCCCGATGCAGGGCTCGATCCCAGGACCCTGAGATCATGAACTGAGCCGAAGGCAGAGGCTTTAACCCACTGAGCCACCCAGGCACCCTTCATTGTCTTATTCTAAAGCACAGTTATCCTAACTTTTTGAGGACTCGTATTTCTTCAACAAACACTTAATGAGGAAGATGGGATATGTGATACAAAGCATTGATAATGATATTTATTATTCTGTAAATACCATCTTACTATTTAATCGATATTATTTTTTCAAAGAACTTTTCCATCCATTTTCTCAATCGTCATTAGGTAAGATTTTACTTTTAATTCTCTGGTCTTGGTCTAATTTGAGATAAATTGGCATCAGTCATAGCATAAGTAAAGCTTGCTTCTCTTACTTGCGGATTATTCATAATTAAGATTTATTAGGCAGTTTCACTATAGAGAAAATTATTATGTTCTTGCCTATGTCATGACTGGCTGTAGCTCATTTATCATTTATTTGCTATTTTCAAGACTCAAGTAAAACAATCCTATAATTTAAGTGGAAACAAGCACACACAAATCATATTCCCGTAACAAAAACTGGCAAGGCAAACATAATTTGTCACTGAAAAGCTTAGTAATATTTAGGATTAGCCAGTCACTGTCATCATCTAATTCTGATTCTAGAAGCTTTTTTCCCCCGGGGAAAAAAAAAATACTCACACAAACAAATTGTATGGATATAAGTTAACACCGCTGCCACTAAATGCTTCATAACCTCATAGTGAGGATATGACAATAAATACTCAGTGAACAGCTATTGAATTAATACATAATCCAAATTGAGGTGATTAATATTTTAAGCACGTAGCAAAAAGAAAAGATGGTGAAGTGAATCTGGATTTGCTATACACGGTCATGCATACATGATATTATCTGTATAATGTCTTCATATATTTTAATGGACGTGGAAAGTACAATTTATGAGGAGTATGTATCTCCCTATTAAGTGTAAAACTGGAGGGAAAAAAGGAAAATAAGAAAAACTGTATGGACAATCTTGAGGATTATATTGGCAAGAAAAAAGTGTTGCTATAAAATAGTCTGCAATGATCTAAAAACACAGACCAAAAATACTCCCTTTTCTCCTCTCTGTAATGAGATCATAAATAAATGAATTGTACGATGACATCTGTGCTCAGCCTTCTTCAGTACCTCCTGTCTTTTGAAATGGTCCAATATCCTGAATTCTGGCATTATAGCTGTCATTGTTCATTTCCAATTCTCTCTGGAACTAGTTACTCTCTTTTTCGCTCTTCACTTTTAATCCCCGAACTATTTTTATTGTCTATTCAGCCTCTGCAAATACATTTATATATTTCCTTAAAGTGATTTCATTGTTGTCCTTTGTCAAACTTAACGTCATAAGCTATATCCTGTGGTTAGAGTAAATGACAAATTCAAACTAAGGGTAATTTTATTCTGTATAAAAGGCAGAAACAGGAAAAAAAAAAAAGACTGGTAAAATTTCCCTTCATTTCCCAACAGTTCATAAAAGAGATATAATATATTGCCATTAGCCATATTATTGTTTAGAAAAATAAGATGTTATTAGTTCTATCCATATCTGTACTATATGCAGCACTTTTGAATTGCATTTTTTAATTAGAAAAGGTATGGATGAGAGAGCGTATGCATGCATTGCCAGGCTCTTCCAAATTACGTTGCGAATTACAGAGAAATAAAATTGTTGTGTGCTAAAAACTGTTAGAACTAAATTGTCATAACTAAGAACTATAAAATTGTGTTGAGTTCTAATGTAGCTTAAATTTTCTTTTCTCTTAAACTGTAAGTCATACCACACATTTTCCATGTTATAAAATCCAATGATGCCTCTGTATTTCTGAAATATAAATAAAAGACACAGGGAACATAAGATGGTTATAGAACATTAAATAATGTATAAACAGCTATTTTTATCATTGAAATTTGGTCATATTTTAAAGAGTATTATTTTCTTGGTTTCATCTGGCTTGGACTATTAAAATACATTTGGACCACACTTGTCACTAGCCAGCTGGGCAGTGAAGGAGACAACAAAAAGGCAAACTAATTAAGTAATAAAAAATCAGTCTTGGATGAAAATTTGCCGGTGTATCATCCATAAAAAAGCCATCCATAAGTGGATAATCAAAAGTTTACAATGTCACTTGTGTAGCACTTGTACTTAACAAAATGTTCTCACATGAAATCACTCGATTTAATTCTTCAAACACTGTGATGTGGTATTAATTATTCCCATATCAGAGATGAGTCAACCAACACCCAAAAGGTTAAGGGATTTGACCAAGCACAATACTGGTAGATAGTAGCGTCTGTCATTTATCTGACATAAACCGGCTCTTACAACATGCAAACTCCATGAAACTGTTGCCTTCTTGCTCTCCATTTCCCTTCTGCCAACAATCCAGGAAGGAGTGCACTTTAGAGAGATAAAGAACACAAATGGAATCTTCCTGAGGGCAGCCACTCTGTTACAAGAACGAACGTTCACCAAGCATGCACTAAACATGTACCGTGTGCTACAAAGTACACTGAACTTGTGCATACAATCTAAGTCAATCATCTCACCGCAACCTTATGAAGTAGATATTCTCCTTGTCTTTTCAAGTGAGGAAATAGGTACAAAGAAGCATTGCTCTTTTGGTTAGTGAGTGGTAGAGTTGGAATTCAAATACAAGTTTTGATCTTATTCATTATTGCATCTCCAGTGCTCAGCACATAGAAAAAGCTCAATTAATATTTCTTATGCCTCCACGCAATGATGAACTGCACTATAGTATTTTCAGAGAATGAGCCTGGACGCCACATTCTTCAGTGCTATTAACCCTGAGACTAGTGATACACAGCATCTCTCCAGAGAAGATGAAATAATGAAAAAAACAATGGTTCCTCCTTTCTTGGCCAAGGAAACAAGATATTTCTTATCACCAGAAACAAACCTGTGCTGCATACCTCATATCCTGTTAATTCTCATTATTCTGATACAGGGAACATTCTTTTTCTACTTCACATACACCCAGAAAATACAGAAGCACTTGCGTAAATAGAAATGAACAGATCTGTGAAGTTCATTAACCTTTTTGGTGTACTGCATATCAAAAATTCTGACAGACACCTGTCTCCTTCTGTAAATAAGGTGCTAGTCCTTTATTTAATGAAGGACAGGGGTAATCTCTGCAGCTCAGCCTAAATTATGTTTTTCAAATAATACCTGTGCATCGGTGAATAAAAGTGCTGCTCAAGCACCTTGTGTTACAATGGCTTTATATACTGTGCTTCCAAAACTACTGCCTTCTAATGAATTTCTTTCCAGAGTGTGTAGATTGGAAATGTCCGTGATTCAGAAGATGCTTTCACTAGCCACATTCTAACTGAAACATTTAAATACACTGTCTATAGATGATGCAGAAACCGAGGCTACCTTTCCAGCCTTCTGATGGGTCTGTAACATCTTGCGGTTAGTTTGACCTTTAAAAGCAAATGGTGTTATTAGTAGACTCTGGGGATATATGAGGTCATGCTCCCAGGGTCCTGGGATGAAGCCCAAAGTTAGGCTCCTTGCTCAGTGGGGAGGCTGCTTCTCCCTCTCCCTGCTGTTCTCCCTGTTTGTGCTCGCTCTCTCTCCTCTCTCTCTCTCTCTGACAAATAAATAAAAACTTAAAAAAAAAAGTTGCTGAACAACAACGAAAAAAGGAGAGTTCCTTCAGAGTGTATAAGACTATGCTATATACATAAAAATACACATACAGTATAGTAGACACGTGGAATATTTATTATTTACGAGGCCCTTAGAGCTGTGAATACAGAGAAATAATAGTAATCATAATAACTAGCAATTCCTGAACATGTACTCTGGGAATGGTTATGTGGATAATTTTATTTAATCCTCAAAGAAACTATGAATTTGGTGGTACTATCATGAGCATGGTACGGAGGAGGAACTGAGCTCTGCCTTAGGGAAACTTACAATCTAATAATTAGCAATTTTCAGTATAATTATTTACCAATAACAAGTTATTTTTAAATGCTTTCAGAGGAACCTTTGTAAAGAGATTAAAACAAGAATAGAAGTGAATAGCAGAGAGAGGGAATCATTAAGAGAAGCCAAAGTTAAAAACACCAGCCACAGTAGTTTGACTAAAATCAAATTCTTATGGAAAATGTCACCCATTTGTTCCTGAGAAATTCATTTTTGACTAATCCCAATTACCAGATTCTGCTTATGCAATAAATAGGATAACTCAAAATTAATCTAATCGAATCCTAGATTCAGTAAATATTTAATAATTACTGCAGTTTGGGGACTGAATTTTATTTTAGATGTTATTTAGTTTCAGCCAATATTTTACAAATAAAAAAAAATGAAGGCAAAAAATTAGATATTAGCCCCAAATCACAATTTGCTTTTTATTTTATTGTTTTTTAAAATTTGCTTTTTAACTCTTAATAGTACTAAAAACAAATTATGAAAAATATATTATTTTTGATTCATTTAACAATTTTATGTAGTGTGAGTACAGGAATGAATGTTCTAATTTTCTGATGAGAAACATCAAAAGCTACAAGACATCAAGTTACTCTTTTTTTTTTTAACCAAACATTGTTCCTTCAGTCTGATAAGAGCTCTTATGATTTTGTGAATTAATTAATCATGGATTTGGAAGTTTCTATCATTATACAGTGCAAGAGAATGAGATGACAACATACACAGAGTCATTCAGTAAGGGGGAAAAAACCCCAATGCACACAAAAAACATCCTGAGTAAATAGAAATGAAAAGATCTGTGAAGCGAGGGGTAATTTAAGAATCTGGAGCCACCACATACTTCGGTACTTTGTAGAGGTACTCCAAATACCCCACCCAATTTGAGACTGGATTCACTAGCCAAAAAGCAGAAAAGATTTTGTATTACATAATATCATGGTTAATAAAAAACAAGATAAATAATCCAAATAGGATTCCTAGAACTATAAACAAAACAAAAAAAACTTAATCTCAGAATTCATCAGCAAAAACGTACACACTATGCATATATGCCCTATATACGTTAACTAAACCTCATGAAAAGTAGATTTAAGATTCTTACCCATTTGTTTTTTTGGTGTTTAATAAAATCAAGATGCTAATATTGATTCATCTGAATAAATTCCAAGTTTCCAGATTCATTACTATAAATTTCCATAAGTGTGTTTCTTATAATATTTTTCCAATTTTATGTCTTATTAATCCTATGGGCTAATCGTATTCTTCATAATGGTTTATTTATTTTTACTTCATATAGTCCACACTTATATTTAGTTTTCAACTTTTCTCACTCTGTTGCCCCTGTTCAGAATGTCTCATATCTCCTACTATTTTTAGTTAAGCCAAACTATCTCTTGGTTCTAAATTCTTCCATCATAAATCCCGCTTTACTTACCAGTCCCATATTGAATAAACATATAATTTCAACTTGATTTGTGTGTGTGGGGATTTTCAGTAATGTTCTAGGGTGGGGATTGGCAAATTTTTCTGCAAAGCCCAAAAAATAAGTAAGTTAAGATTTGTGAGCCACATACAAGCTGCATTGCACAGCTGTTGTCCTCACAGTCTTCTTCTTCTTCTTTTTTTAACATCCCTTAAAACATGTAAAAGATACTCTTAACTCACGGGCTAGTAGAAAAACAACCCACTGGATGTTTACCCCATGGCCATTGTTTGCCAATTACCTATTCTAGTTTACTCCACTTATACTGTCTCACTATTCTGTTTGGCACTTGATATTTTTACCTTCTTTTTATCTTTCTTCTGGAAATACATGAAGGTTTTTGAAGGCAGAGAACCCGAGATCATTTGCCCAGGCATTACTGGGTTCTGTCTCATTTTCTGTTTTTAACTGCTGGTCAGTAAGTGTTGCACTGACACGTTTTCAAAATCACAGGCAAATGGCTCCAAATATAACCTTGGTGTGGTTTGTTCAATGATATGAACAAAGGAAAAGAGGACAAATCTTACAGACAGTAAAGAATGTAGCTCATTTCTGCTAAGCAGGAACACAAAATCTTCCTGAGAGAGTACATCTTATCTCTCGATAATGGAGTCCATTATCTTTCTCACTATCTAATCCTAGAATGGCACATTGCAAAATATTTATTTTACAATCAATTGCTAATGAAGGTTCTGTCTTCTCTGTGAAATTTCTCCTGAACACTGAAACAGGCTATTTTTAATTTTTTATTTTTTTATAAACATATAATGTATTTTTATCCCCAGGGGTACATGTCTGTGAATCGCCAGGTTTACACACTTCACAGCACTAACCATAGCACATACCCTCCCCAATGTCCATTACCCCACCCCCCTCTCCCGACCACCCTCCCCCCAGCAACCCTCAGTTTGTTTTGTGAGATTAAGAGTCACTTATGGTTTGTCTCCCTCCCGATCCTATCTTGTTTCTTTTATTCTTTTCCTACCCCCCCAACCCCCCATGTTGCATCTCCACTTCCTCATATCAGGGAGATCATATGATAGTTGTCTTTCTCCGATTGACTTATTTCACTAAGCATGATACCATCTAGTTCCATCCACGTCTTTGCAAATGGCAAGATTTCATTTCTTTTCATGGCTGAATAGTATTCCATTGAGTATATATACCACATCTTCTTTATCTATTCATCTGTTGATGGACATCTAGGTTCTTTCCATAGTTTGGCTATTGTAGACATTGCTGCTATAAACATTCGGGTGCACGTGCCCCTTCAGATCACTACGTTTGTATCTTTAGGGTAAATACCCAGTAGTGCAATTGCTGGGTCATAGGGTAGTTCTGTTTTCACCTTTTTGAGGAACCTCCATGCTGTTTTCCAGAGCGGTTGCACCAGCTTGCATTCCCACCAACAGTGTAGGAGGGTTCCCCTTTCTCCTCATCCTCGCCAGCATCTGTCATTTCTTGACTTGTTAATTTTAGCCATTCTGACTGGTATGAGGTGATATCTCATCGTGGTTTTGATTTGTATATCGAAACAGGCTATCTTTAGTCTAGTTTAGTTAACTCCTATAGTAGGTCAGGGTTTTTTGGCTTTTTTTTTTTTTTTTTTGCCAAATACTTAATCTATCTCATCTTATTTAATCCTCAGAACAACCTGCTGAGATTGTTGTCACCATTATAACAGATGGGAAGAATGAATATAGAGGTCATTAGCACTTAGTAGAGCTGGTATTTGAATTTCTGAGCCTGTAGTCTTAGCCTCTAAGCTTTGTTCTCTGGCAAACAAGAAAAGTGATTATGACAAAAATAATGAGGATAACTAATATTAACTGAGTACTTACTAATGACCAGATTATGGTTTTAAATAATTTATAGGTATTATCCACTTAACAATTATATTACCACTATGAAGTAGGTAGCATTATTAGTTCAATATTAGAAAGAAAGAAACTATGATATAGATAGGTTCAATAAATAGTAAGTGACAAACCAGGATCCAAAGTCAGCACCCAAGTGCTACTTCAATGTTCACAGCAGCCATGTCTACAATAGTCAAACTATGGAAAGAGTCCAGATGTCCATCGGCAGATGAATGGATAAAGGAGATGTGCTATGGACATACAGTAGAACATACAGTGTGAGGGAAACGTGATAACCACTACATTATGGAAACTGAACATACAATAGATATACAATGGAATACTACTCAGCCAACAAAAAATGAAATCTTACCATTGGCTACAACATGGATGGAACTAGAGGGTATTATGCGAAGCAAAGTAAGTCACTCAGGGAAAGACAATTATCATATGATTTCTCTGATATGTGGAATTTAAGAAACAAAATAGAGGATCATAGGGGAAAGGAGGGAAAAATAAAAGAAAACGAAACCAGAGAGGGAGATGAACCATAAAAGACTTTTTTTTAAAGATTTTATTTATTTATTTGACAGACAGAGATCACAAGTGGGCAGAGAGGCAGGCAGAGAGAGAGAGGAGGAAGCAGGCTCCCTGCTGAGCAGAGAGCCCAATGCGGGTCTTGATTCCAGGACTTTGGGATCACGACCTGAGACAAAGGCAGAGGCTTAACCCACTGAGCCACCCAGGCGCCCCATAAGAGACTCTTTATCATAAGAAATAAACTGAGGGTTGCTGGAGGAGAAGGGGGTGGAAGGGATGGGGTAACTGGATGATGTAATGAGCACTGGGCATTATATAAGACTGATGAATCACTGACCTCTACCTCTGAAACCAATAATACAGTATATGTTAATTTAATTTAAATTTAAAAAAAAACAACAAAAGAACCCAAGTGCTAAACCACTATCTTTCAAGTGCAAGTTACTTGTACTATTATCGCTGAGTACTTTCCTTGACTGAAGGAGGAGGCAGTTCTCCGCTACCTCTTTCTAAATGCCAGCCCTACTTTATCCTCTAAGTTACATTTGACGGGTATAGAAAATGATTCGATGGCCTGCTGTTAGTGACAATACCTGATTTTGATTTCAACAAAGAAACAAAAAGTCTTTTAGTGTTAATACCAGTAATAACTCATACTGAAAAAACTTATTACGCTGATTTTTTTGCTAAAGAACCTCTTTTCAGAACCATCTATTTAAGATCTGTTTTCTGACAGGAGACTTTCTTGGGACGCCCCTCAGGGCAGGGTCAGATTCCAGACACACTAGGCACACGGTGGTCTCCCGTAAGGCCGGGAGCCAGCATCTGACTGAAATCTGTAGTGTCTGCAGAAGGGAAAGAAATGCAGGGGTAGAAGGGTTAAATGTGCCCCCAAAAGAAGGTGGCATACAGAAAACTATTTGCTACTTTTTTTTTTTCCCAGTGAAGGAAGAAAACACGTTTTATGAATTATGGAGTTTAGAGCAAAGTCCAGAAGTAGCAGTTTTTTTCCCGAGAGTTTCCTGTTTCTTCTTTAACTCTCCAGGGTCCACTGCAGTGTGTCTGTGACAATCCTGTATCAAGATCCCCCTGGCCCAGCCAAATATAGTTTCTACTTACTTCCCACTCCCAGTTGAAAGCACTTATAATGGGGTCTAGTTCTGCAATGTTATCATCTTTGACACAGGAATTGCGTGCTCCTAAGAAAGGGAGCATATGCTTCACTGTCATCTGTTTTCCTGACAGATATATGCTCTTCCTTGGAGAGACAGTGACAGAAGGAATAAATACTCAAGTGACCGCTGTGCATTAGCTAGGTCAAAGTTGAGAAAAGAAATGAGCAGAGAGACCTTCAAATGTATGTCATGTGGTGTAACACCCAAAGCTCACACATTAAATCTAAAATTAAATGAAAACAAATAAACAATAAAATATGCTTTCCCTCCTGTCCTTTGTAACACTCAACCAACATCTGTTCAGTAATTCACTGAATGCACTTTTTGTTTATTTTCGTGAAATGTGTGAAATTAGAGGAAAAGCAAGTTTGAGGGAATGAAACAAGTGATTACATTATTCTTTTCTCGATTGCACTAGTGGCAACATACCTTACTGTCTATTTAAACTAACTAGCCCCCAACAGTTTGTTTTCCCTTGAAAGCTATCTGTAGACGAATCATAAAAATGAATTTGCAGGGATTAGAGCACCGAGGAAGGAAATATCATGGCATAAAATTACTAGGTGTATTTTTTTTTTTTACTTTTTAATGAAATAAACTTCCTTGTAGACAAAGCAAAACAAAACAAAAAGTTGGTATCTACTCAAGTATAGTTGGTATTTATTAAACTTTTAATTTGTTATGTATAGCTGCAACACTAATTATTATTATTTTTTAAGATTTTATTTATTTGACAGAGAGAGAGATCACAAGTAGGCAGAGAGTCAGGCAGAGAGAGAGAGAGGATGGGAAGCAGGCTCCTTGCTGAGCAGAGAGCCCGATGCGGGGCTTGATCCCAGGACCCTGAGATTATGACCCGAGCTGAAGGCAGAGGCTTAACCCACTGAGCCATCCAGGTGCCCAACACTAATTATTATATAAGTATTATTATTACATCTACCACATTAGGTGATTATTTTTAAAAATACAACATTAAACACCAGATAAATTTCAAATGGAAACTCTATCTCCTCAGGAAACCTCATCCTGTGACACACTCTGTTAATCTATTAGAAAGTTAGGCATCTATATTCAAGCGCTCTCTCCATTTTATTCACTGCTGTGTCCCACCATTTGGAATAGTACCTGGAATAGAGAAACTACTCAATAAGTAGTTTAAATTTATTAAATCAGGACAAGGGGCCTCTTCCCTTTGATGCTCTTGAATAACTGGTATAAGTTTACTCATATTACCAAAGGCAAAATAAAAGGAAACACAATTAAAAATAAAATGTAGATATGGGTTGCATAATTGTTGTGCTGCGGGAAATATTTTCTAAATACGTGGTTTAATTAATAAATCCATTTGAGTTTTGGCTTACTATCTAATTACTAAAACAAAACTACTCTACTCTGTTCCATCATTGTACATTGTACAATAATGAACACTGAAAACAAAATAGCTTGTAGTTTGGGGCATTTTCAGATATGACCGAATAAATGCATAATTTGAACCAACAAGCAGTTACAGCAACAACAGCCAACAGTTTTTGAATGTTTACTGTGTGGAAATACTATTAACTCATTGAACTACCAAAACCTCTCCTTAAGGTACGTATATTATCACCGTTTTACAGATTAAGAAAGTGTGGGGCAGAAAAATCCAGTTCACAAATCTTAAGGTCACAAATCCAATAAGAAACGGAATAAGGATTTGAAAAAAGACAATCTGGCTGCAAGTTTTATGCTCACTGGATGGTCTCTGCATCATCTCCCAAGAAATTATGGACAATTTTTCTCATTCAGAAAATGAAGTAACACAACAGTCTGATGCCTGATTTCAAATGTCAATTAAGTATAAAAAATAATTTGATGTATGATTTTTTTTCAATTTTTATTTATTTGTCAGAGAGAGACACAGAGAGAGAGTGCGAGAGAGCGAGGACAGGCAGGCAGAGGCAGAGGGAGAAGCAGGTTCCCTGCTGAGCAAGGAGCCCGATGCGGGACTCGATCCCAGGACGCTGGGATCATGACCTGAGCCAAAGGCAGCCGCTTAACCGACTGAGCCACCCAGGCATCCCTGATGTATGATATTTTGAATGAAATCTCAACTTGTGAGTTTTGGCTGATCTGCCACTTATCTACAAACATTACGAGCTCAGAATCTGGTATCTACTTTTAAATAAGTGACACACACAGTTGGACATAGAGTGAGGAGGTAAGTTTTACATTTCTTAGATTGGCATCTTAACCTCCAAGTCTTCTCACCCGTTACATGTGTAACAAGAGTTCATCAGATCACGGTGAGGCTCTAGGCTCTACTGTGCCTACCAGTTTTAAAGAGGAGAGATTTGTAATGGCAAATTATAAACTCTAGGGGCGCCTGGGTGGCTCAGTGGGTTAAAGCCTCTGCCTTCAGCTCAGGTCATGATCTCGGGGTTCTGGGATCGAGCCCTGCATCTGGCTCTCTGCTCCGCGGGGAGCCTGCTTCCTCCTCTCTCTCTGCCTGCCTCTCTGCCTACTTGTGATCTCTGTCTGTCAAATAAATAAAATCTTTTTAAAAAAGTTATAAGCTCTACACAACGAAAGTAAGAATCAAATGCTTATACTGCCAAAGGAAGTACAGAGTACAAATTCTGCTGGGTAGCATCCTGTGGGAATGTGTTTTCCTTTTTCTTGAAATCAAATGTAATTTCTTCTGCCACTGAAGAACTGATGTCTTCATATCATGTCTCAGTTAAGTTTATGCATTTGAAGGAGCCAGTAGTCTAATGAATCTTCTCCCTCAGCTTAGTAAACTATGTATTGTCTACTTGAATCCAGGCCCATTAAATTCTTGCAAAGTGTTTGCTGCATTATACATATTATTGGTCCTGTCACTGAACAGTGCCCGCTTTCTGTTTTATAGCTAATGTAGCATTTCTCCATGGCATCAATAGATTAAAACATTTACTACCAGAAAAAGTATGTGAAAATGGAGCAAGCTCATTTTGCTACAAGCTAACTCAATAAATCTGTCTAGTTTACTGATGTTCACGTTCATTTAAAATTGGTACGTATTTATCTTGCAAACTTCAAGAAGGCAGAGAGATAAATTGTTTTTCTGTTTTCGCTTCTGGCAGCAATGTTACTTGGTTAATGTTAATAAATGGCAGTTTAATAGGACCAGATCTCTATTTCTGATACGTATTTGGGGATATTTAGAAAAGGGCTAATCAAGGGTATATTAAGACTTCAAAAGCCATCTTCTATTGTTTTGACAGCCATATGACTGCTTCACTATAGAAAGAAGCAAGATAGCTTAAGTTAATTGTTTTAATATTATGATGTTAGTTTCATGCCTTTCTTAAAGTTACCCCCAGAAAAATAAGTCATTAACAAACTTAGTTTATTTGCATTTGGACAAATAAAAATTAAAGGAAATTTAGTCATCATTTTTAAACTGATAATGGAGGAATAAACAAAGTATTTGGAATAGTCAGTACTTCTCCCGGCAGTATTGTAGAGGGAAATTTTTTTTTCCCTTTTTTTTTTTTTTTTTACTTTGAGGACAAACAAACTCTTGCTTTTTCATTCTCTTACCTCCCACAGAAGACGGTTATACATAAGGCTTCTGTAACCGGTCCTCTATAGCCCTTTTGACCAATTAGTCAAGCATGCAACAGGTAGACTAGGTACATGGGATACTACAACCTGTCCTCTCCCATTTCTATGTGACAATCATTTTATCCTTGGTTATGAAAATACAATCGAAAGAACATACTGATATTTAGTAAGTCAGATCATGTACATAAATGTAAAACAGCTATAGTACATCTTTTACACACTTATGTCAAATCCAAAATATCTCAGTAAATATATGCCAGAATTTTTATTTATGACACATTTTATTTTCCCTCTGAAAAGCTGTGTGTGAATGAATTACTTGCTTTCATTTTTATATATATTTTTTGCACATAAAATTCTATTGTTACACAAGAAAAAGCAAGGTGGTTATAGAACCACTCTCTCCCTTACCATCTCTTTTGGATGAAACATGATGATTCTCTTCTATCTGTGCCCTCGTACATACCACTAATTTAATATGAACTTTCATAGGGTACCTGGGTGGCTCAGTTGGTTAAGCGTCTGCTTTTAGCTCAGGTAATGATCCCAGGGTCCTGGGATCAAGCCCTGCATGGAGCTGCCTGCTCAGCAGGGACTCTGCTTTGCCTTCTTCCTCCGCTCCTCTCTACCCCAATCATGGATCATGCGCTCTCTCTTTCTTTCTCAAATAAATAAAATCTTACAAAAAATTTTGACTTTCACAGTCTCCAATACATTCATCTAAAATCGGGTAAAATCCCTCCTCCTCTATGAAGTTTTTCACAACCTCCTATGTGAACCACAGCTTTCAAGAAAGTCTGCTTTTTTTTTTTTTAAAGGAAGTCTGCTTTTGAAAGATAAGATTTCAGAAGAAAGGTTTGCTGAAATTGATCACCTTGTGAGATCTGGAGTAAGACATCACTCTAATTAGTAAGCTAATAAGAAATGCAGTAGTCAGTAAAATGCCAGAAAGGAGCAGATTCTCATAATATGGGCCAACTGTTTCAAACATGTAAATGTTACTTCACCAACAAAATGACAGTTGCTTTCCAAGAAGGTAGATGATATGTTAAATGTTAAAAGAGGTGGTAAGAGCATTACCATTTTGTCAAATCAGATTTACAAAAGCCTGTGTGACATTTTCTTTTCTTTTTTTTTTTTTTTTGGTTGTGTGATATTTTCATAATAACACTAAATAATTAAATGGTTGGTAAATACTCATTGATTTGTCTACATGTCTTGAGTTATTCAAACGTAATAAATTCAAATGTTCCTATATGGTATAGCATTCTAATTTGGGATCCCCAGAAAGCAAGGGCCAAGATAAGGACTTTGATGCAGGTAGTTTATTTGGGAGGTGACTCTAGAAAACAAGTGTTAATAATGGAACAGGGAGAGAGTTACAGAAAAGGAAGAAAAGCTACCATATGTGTTATTATTGAAGTTGTCACTGATGGCAAGGAGGACCAAATTCTACTAAGATCTCTGCGAAATGTAAAGCTGGGGTAATGATGCACAGACCTTTCTTCCCCAGTGAACTCCCCAGTATACAAACAGATGGCTGGTTGCTAGCTGAGCAGACTACTGGCCTTAGGGAAGTCTTATGGGAGAATGCTAAAAGACAAATAGGAGGCATTTGAGATGAGAATTAGGTAGCGGAGGTATGCCTGAGTGCCAGCAAAATAGCTCAGTTTGGGTCTGGGTGAAATCAGAGTTGAGCCAAAGGTCACAGATATGCAAACAAAACAGCACCTACCTTAATCTTGAACTTCTATTTTTTTCATAATGCCTCATTTTATATTTATTTAATATCGCTTCAATTTGGGATATCATAAAAATGTTATTTTTTTCACAAAAATGTTATTAATCTCATTTTTTAACATAGCAGTTTTTCTTCACTTTTCCTCCCATTAAAAAAAAAAAAAACAACTACTACTACAATACTATTAGCTTATTTTTCTGACATCCTTTCCAGTTAGCTGCAGTTCAGAAGGTAAAGTTCAGAAAAGGATTGTAGCTAAAGGTCTAAAATGTACACATCCCACAGAACTACTGTTGCAGGCAGAGAGAGAGGAAAAACAGAAGTTGTTGTGGCTGATTCTGTCTATTCTTACGTCAGACTTGGGAATGGAGAAAGAGGAAGATAAATTACTTGGGCCATGAGTCTTGAGTTCACAAGCAGCTAAGGCCCCACTGACGAGTGGGCTACAGCAGAGGTAATAATTTTTTCCTACTACTTTATGCTATGATAGCGTTCAGCTAAATTTAGCCCTGGGATAGCTCTTCTTATGTTGGTAAGAAAAAATGTGTTTAAATAGATCTCCATCATAAGAAATTATTAGAATACTTCCTACATAAAAACCATTGCTCTTTTTCTAGGGTCTTGCTTCTTGGCCTTTTAAAATACAGAACAGACCAGCTAGTTAACACACAGTGCAACACTAGCAGAATTCTTGAATAAAGAGTATGAAAGAGATAGGAATGTTTGCAATTTTAGCTCATATATTTTCATATACTAACTTATGTATGGAAAAGTGAGCGCTTGTAATTTTAAGATTCCAAGAGAACATAATTTAAGCCTAGGAGTAGATCAAGGTCAATTAATCTACACAGTAAATTAGCAAGCAACCTGAAATATTTATAAGCAATTTAAAGGCAACAGAATGCATGTTTTGGTGAACACTGGGTACACAAAAATACTTGCAGATTTATTGACTTAATGAACATAATGATGACTTAATACAAACTAATTTTCAGATGGATGAAGAATATACAAAAAAAAAAAAGAGTATACTCAGTCCTCATCCTAGAAGCATAATTAGCTCCAAAATATTTCCTCATTGGAGGGAATAACCAAAAATGACAATTAACTACTGATATAATTAATTTAAAATGACACTAGGTATATGAATGTAAAAGTAGTCTTCTGAATCAAGTTAGTGATATGATAATACACATTCATATTTACATACTTAAATAATAATAAAATCTTATCATTACATGTATACATAATTACTTTTTAATGTGGAGGGTACTTAGAAATAGTTGCATATCAGTCCTCATAATTTTCCATGTAATCTGGGTATTAGACAAC
This sequence comes from Mellivora capensis, assembly GCA_004024625.1. Taxonomy (NCBI): domain Eukaryota; kingdom Metazoa; phylum Chordata; class Mammalia; order Carnivora; family Mustelidae; genus Mellivora; species Mellivora capensis. The sequence continues at coordinate 169,996 of PISX010001486.1, forward strand.
TCAGATACCCAGGTTTAACTGATAGACAATCTTCAAAGCATATGACAGTCATTTTTGTCACAATGGACAATTTTAATTTTAAAGCAACACATTTCAACGCAGAAATGTGAACATACATGTACACAGAGTGCTATATCAAGAGACAAAAAGAACTAAAAACACAGAAAAGAACGAGACATCATTTGCCTTCATGCAGATGGCAGCTGTCTCTTGAATTTAAATAGGAGACAAGTATGCTCACATAATGTTATCAGCTACATAACAGTATGGACCATGAAGGAGATGAGAATATGCCTCCTTACATATGGCACCTTGGCATAGTAAATATTTTAAGCTGAAGGATTGTGAGAAACAGTAGGTATAAGAAGGACTCTCTAACTTTCCCCTTCTTACCCAAAGCAAGTCATAAGACCCTTTTGCCAAGAGGTGGCCTCCCTGTACCCAGAAGAAAGGAACACCCTTATTTCTTAAGAAAGAGGGATGCTGAGAAGAATCCAAAACAATAGGCCTAAATTTCCCCCAGTTTATTACCCTTCACTCATACCCTTTTATCCTATCCTTTTCCCCCACAACTTTCTGCTCCTTGTCAAAACTAGAATAAAAGCTCTCAGGTTTAATAGTTGATAGGGTGTTCATTTCCTTATAAAGATTCCTATGCCATATAAAACTTATATTAAGTTCACATGCTTTTTCTCTTTCTAATCTAACTTTTGCTAATGCAGCATGTAGGGCTTCGGACAGGAAAACTATGAGGATAGTAGGAAAAATAATTTCTTCCTCTCTCTAGATAACTGTAAGTAAAAACTTGTGAGAATTCAGGTATACTGTAGTGAATTACACACTTTTAACTTTTTTAAGTTCCATTTACTTAAGTGATTGATTACTATATACTTGGCACTGTGTTAAACATTTTACATACAGCTTCTCATTTATTCATTTTGCAGTTATCCTCATGTTAGTAGATGAGGGATCTGAGGCTCGTGAGCAGAATGGTCTAAAGACACATAGCTCATAATTGACAGGCTTGGGATTTCAACCCAGATTTGTAAGGTTTCAAAACCTCTAACTAAAACAATATACTGCTATTTATGGATGTAACACAGTAAGGAATCAAATGAAAATGTTTAATACAATTTTATTTGCAAGGATTCCTCAAACTGACAAAAATGTTTTTCCCTGATACCGTTCAAAGCCAGTGGTAGTCTAATTGACTTACTTAAACAGTGGTATCTATTAGTTTTACAACTGTATCATTATAGCAAAATATCTGAAGCATATGCTTTGAGGCGGCACTGTTACATTCACAAGATGTTCTGTTGCCCAATGGATCCTGACTTTAGTAATGCAAAAAAAGAACTGAGAGAAGCACCAGCAAAGGTTGCATACTCTTCAGGCAGAAGGAACTATACATTGCAAACAAAATATCCGTAACTGGTTCAGTGAAATACCGCCTCCCAATAAAATGACAACAGACAAGCAATATTTGGTTGCACTGCGAATACTGACAATCATGCTGCAATATGTGTTTTAGGAAAAAGCAATCTGTGATAGATGAGGCTGTATTAAGAAAAGTATATGCCTAATTAGGTCATCAAAGTATTGGGATTGGGCTTTACCTAGGAATAATGTCCACCTTTTGGTAACATTTCTAGACAGTTTATAAAAGTCTGTTTAATTCAAGATATGCCACAACTCCTTCATATATTGTGCTGTCAGATTTTGATCAATATGCAGAATTTATCATTAATACAACTGCAAAGCGTAATGTCTCCTGCACGGAGTGTTAAATTAAGTGGAACCACATGGTAACATGTGGGGCACAACTTACTCAAAGGATAGCCACTGCCCAAACAAGATAAAATAAACAAAAACCCACATCAGTAATACTTACTTGAAATGTATGAACCTTGATAATCATGTAAATGTAGTAGGTCAGCAAATAGTTATGTTGAGAGGGCAACACACTAAGTGAATTACACATGCAGTGCTATATTTGTGAATGATCTTTAATGTATTCAAGAGAACCACCAAGATCCTGGTATTTGGATGTGTTTTAAATGTACATGGGTACATACAAGTTCACAACCATTGATGTATAGTGTAAGCATAATCTACAATACCCTCACTCAGTATCATCCTTTTGGAATTAGACCTCTTGGCTTTCCACCTGGGCAGACAAATCGATGGGTCAACCAACCAGGACAAAGGCAAGAGCTCCTGTGGGCAGGTACCCGGAATACTGCAGGTTACAGTCTCCAGAAAAGTAAAGGAACATTGTGAAGAGACCAAAAAAAGGGTAGGGCAGACCCATCAATAAATTTAAGGTTTTTTTGAAGTTCAAGACTGGATCAATGGCCACTTCTCACCACTGACCCACTGGTTTTTCTTTCTGTAAATATCACCTATTGCTTCTGAACAAAGTCATTAAAAATATTTCTTTAGTAAATACAGAATTTCACAAAGGCTTTAACTCCAAAGCCTAGGGAAACCTACCACTCAGCCACTTCAGAACTGCATTCATTCATTCATTCATTCATTGAGGAGGGAGAGAAAAAGAGACAGAATATGATAGAGGATGGGCAGAGGGAGAGACAGAATCTCAAACAGGCTCCACACTCAGTGTGGTTCCCAACAGGGACTCGATCCCAGCACCCTGAGATCACGACCTGAGCTTGTATCAAGAGTCTGATGTTCAACCAACTGAGCCACCCAGGCGCCCCAGAACTGCTTTCAATGTCATTGTTTAGATACTTGGATAAGATGAAGAACCCATCTCATTTTTAAATATCTAGAAGAGTAGCTTCTACTAACCAAGTTCAGTTTAGGAAGCAATAAGCATGTTTTCTAGGTTAATTATTTCAAAGCTTCAACCACAGCAAAACCAACTTGGCTATTGTAAAATTTTATGCTTCTTTGAGTAATTGTTGCCTAGGAGATAGCATGCCCATATCCTGAAAAAAGTCATTGGGACTCAGAAGTCACTCTAAGAAGTTAGATGCATTCACCTACTTAAATTCTATACTATCATGTGTAACCCTCTCTGCCTAAGTATTAGTAGCTTGAATAAAGCAGTAATTTGATTACAATCATTAACAAAGCCTATATTAATCATGACTGGAAGAATTAAGATTCATCTATGAAAAATAATTTATTCAACAAATAGTTCATTGGACGTTATATTTTACTTGGCAGAATAGTGTAGCAGTTGAGTGAACAGGTGTGAGCCACATCATTTCAAGTGAGTTTAAATCCTGGTACTACCACTGCACAGCTATATATCCCTGTGTGAGTTATCCCAAGCTTGGTTTCCTTGTTGTTAAAAAAAGGTAAAGGATAATAAATTTCTTTACCTGTCCAGCTTATTTTCTTAATAAACAGGGCCTAACACAGAGTAAACACTTGGTAACTACAAGTATTACTCTTACTATTATTGTTTTTTTAAAAATAAAGATATGATTTCTACTCATTGCATAAGCAGAAAATTCAATACAAGGGCCAATTAGATAACATTTAAATATAAAATCAAGTACCATGTTAAAGATGAATTGGGCTAAAATGAGCTAAAAATAATAAGGCTAAATTTAAGAATGTGCTACAAATGGTGAGAAGGTATAATATCAAGATCAATTATAACTCTTTGAAATGGTCTATGGATAAAGTAGGGCTTAAACTGAATATTTAAGAATTTTTAAGAATGGAGTAGTAATTCTTTAATTTTGATCAATTTTCATATGTAACTGAAAAAAATATAAGTAAAAAAAAATCATCATGTATTTCTTTGACACCTTACTAAATCTTCCTATTTCTACTTAAAAATACATCTAAGAGATTCTGAATTTTCAACTTGGAAATTTTGCATTAAAAAAATTTGAGAGCTTAAGGGTTTAAATAACCAGTAATTTAAAAACAAAACAAAACAAAAAAGACAGTATCCTTAAAACTGGTTTAAACCTCCCTTAAAAATAAGAATAATCAAAGCTTTCTTGCTAGTGATATAGAAAAAAAAAAAAAAACACAAAAACAACAAACGTCCAGCAACTGCAATTAAAGAAAAGCATTTGAAAGGTAAGATTTATGACTTTGATACATTACTTTACCTAGAATGAGACAATTTATTATAGCTCTAAATCCCTCTACATCCCAAATGACACTTATTGTTGGCAAAGAGGCCCCCCTCTCCCAGTGCCAGTGTAAACTCATATGATATTTTTTATGAATAAACATGAAAATGTCAGCAATACTAAACAAAAGGGAAATGGCAAATTTGGAAATAAGCCAGTAACTATGCCAAATGACCCATGAAACTTGAATTTCAGAAGGGAGTGTCTGAAATTTGGGGAAGCGGAAAGCCACATTCTGAAGAAAAATTACACATTATGGCCACAAAAGAAGGGAAAGAATAAAAGACAGGGTGACTGACCCACACCAAGTTTGAAACAGAATAATACACGCAGTGACCCTGTGAGTTAAGCCCTCCACAGTGCCTCCAACAGGGTCCTGGGAGGCTTAAAGCAGGTATGTGGGCACATATGGGCCTCTCCTCAGTGACTGATCCTACATACCACGGAGTACATGCCAGGATACATATGAAGAGAGAGAAACACATGAAACTCTGGGGTTTTCGTTTCCTTTCCATAATTATTTTCCATTTGCTTAGAAAGATTCTCACACACTGCAAAGGATTTTGAAGATCTGATCAGACAACTAAAAACATCCATGTGCTTGAGCAAAGTGAAAAGAATATAGCCGGAAGGAAATCAAGGTCAAGCAAATACCTTTAAAATAAGTTGAAAAGATAGTAAAATTAATACCTTAAAAGAAATGAACAAACTGTCACTTATTATTATTATTATTTTAAATCAAAACTCTCCCTTTGTATTTCACCTTTCTTGGCAAGTATGAGCACTCACAGAAGGGTACGTCCTATGGAAATGTTTACTGAGTGGCAAGGAGAGAGACCGATACTTTATTTTTTTCAATCAATCTTCGATTCACTGTGATATCATAACAAAGCCTAGGCTAACTTGACCTTCTTTAGCAATTACAATTTTTATGTTCCCATTAAAATCCTTCAGCCAGTGATAGTGTTGTCCCATGAAGCATTGTTAATTAGATTTTAAAGAGTGTTACACACTAGGTCTTCTACAGGGCATAGGAGCTACCCCAAAGAAAGAGTATCCCACTCTGCACTTTTGAAGCAAGGGATTATGGGACCGTGATGACAGACCATCTCCTAGGGCACAGATACTAGTCCTCATCTCTTCTCCGTCCTGGCTTCCAAACACACGTTTCTTTGTATAAAGGAAAATGGTTAAAATAAACATCAAAGCAAACAATGGAAGAAATATATCATAAAGAGCATCATATGGCTTGGTGGAGGAAGGGGATAGAGATTCTCTGGTGACAGGGTTTGGTCTTTATTGGTGCCCATTTTCTCCTTTGTGCGCCTCTCTGAGTCACTGCCCAGCAAGACCGTCCTAATTTGCTCTCCCTAACAATAGAAATAGCAGTCTTGATGCCTACCTCTTTTATAAATTGATCCATTTTTCCTAATACTAGATGCTATCTTTTTATACTTGGCACTTTAACTTCAAATTCATATTGTTTTTGCTTTCAGATGTTGGATGGACATATTTCACCTGGATTGGCGTCTCCCACACACTGAGTATACAGAAATAATTAAATACTAAGTTCCCAGCATAACCCTTTCACTCCTTAAGCTTAGTAACTGAAAGGAACTTCTGTATTGCTTTTGCATTTATTCAACAATGTACAGTTCCCCAGAGCATCTTCACACTAGGGTTGTAAATGGATCATGTTTCTTAGTCAAGATTAGCGTACTGAAAAAAGAACACCAACGTTTGTTGAGCATTTACTTTGTATAAGGTACATTCTGAGCATTTCTTTCTTTCTTTCTTTCTTTTTTTTTAAGATTTTTATTTATTTACTTGACAGAGAGAGTACAAGTAGGGAGAGAGGCAGGCAGAGAGAGAGGGGGAAACAGGCTCCCCACCCAACAGAGAGCCCGATGCGGGGCTTGATCCCAGGACACCGAAACCATGACCTGAGCTGAAGGCAGAGGCTTAATCCACTGAGCCACCCAGGCGCCCCTGAGCATTTCAATTTATCTAGTTCTTCAACAATTATATAAGGTAGATACTATCATTATCCCCAAGCTACAAATCAGGAAACTGAGGCACAGGGGATTTGAGTAAATTACTCAAAATATCTCAGCCACTAGGTAAAACTACTTCATGAAATAATAAAACACAAAGGAAAGTTGTGGGTAACAAGACAGACAAATGACTTTTGTACAAAGGGAGGAAATATATGTCTAGAGAAATGTGTTAGTGTGTTGAGTCAAGGCACAAGCAAGATTCTAGCATGAATGCAGAGATGGCTTCTAAGTACCTAAAAAAGAAAATGGAAAATCATTTACAAACTGCATCTAATTAGTACCACTTTCTTTATAGATAGAAAAATCAGAAAACTCAGGAATAAATAGTTTACTGGATTCCAAACATCTTTGGCAAAGTTCATCCTGATATATAAGCGGAAGGAATGTAGGAGTAAAAGCAAACAAACAACAGATGAACAGAGTGGTTCATTTAAGAGGACTCAACGCTATCCCCAAAGATCTGGACACAATCACTGCAGTCAAACAGATTCCTGGGTAAGTTAAGGTTGCACAATTAGTTCTTGCGGCTTTCAGCAAACCTCTGTCCTTCATATTGATCACTTTAATATTAATATTCAGTTGATGAAATCAAAGGCATAAAAGTAAAATCTGTTCACACAAAGCTAGGAGCTCTAATAAAAAGGAATTCAGAATGAATATTTGAAAAAGTTCTTTAAATAACAGGCAAGAATAAAGGGCTGATAGCAATAAAATGTAAATGCAAATTTTACTTAAAAAATGTTTCGTTCATGTTTAAAAGTTGTATAATTATTGGGAGACTTTTAAAAATTCATATAAATTGAATACAATTGACTGAAATTCAAAGGGAACATGCCCTCTGATCATGTTGTCAAAAGAGAGAAAACTTACAGTGCCCTAGAAAAGGCAACTGAAGTACTGTTTTCAATTCTGAGCAACATATTTTGAGAGCACTATCCATCAAGGTGCACTAGTCCAAAGATTGAGACTGGAAAGGTGGGGTCCAGAAACCATGAACAAATAAACCAGAGCAATGAGCAGGAAAAATGAGTCAGGGCCTGGTTGTCCTACCACCCTTTATACATCCCATGTCCCCTCCACTCAGTGGGCTCTATAACTGACCTGGCTCAGAGTGATGGAACACACAGTCAATAAACTACTGGCCTTACCTTTGGTTCTAAGGCTACAATTCCTGTGTCATGAGTTTTCTTCAGTTGTTTATCCCCAATCCTCATGCCCAGATTTAAACTGTTCTTTTCTCTCCTATCACCCCTTTTAATATTCCTCACATTTTAATAACTCAAGGGCTTCTCTCTTTTACAATCCTTCTCACTAAACACGATTCTTTTGTTAAAAATATGCTCAAATCCATATTCTCTAGGTTATTTTTTTTAAGATCACTCTAAGCTACCATGAAGTTAATAACTTCCTTTAATTATTTCCCCGTGCTAATTTGTGCTGAATGTACTAATTTGTATTGTGGTTCTAGAAGATGAGGGAAAAGAGGGTAGTGATAGCTTATTATTTTGTGTCTTACAAATGTATTTAATGATGGATACAGTCTTCCCCCAGGGCCCCTCAAATATATAGCACAGCAGATGTTCTATAGAAAGTACTTTGAGAAATGCTGCTCTACAGAATTCTGTAAGGTAATTTGCTTCTTTCTCTTTAAACTTCTTTCCCCTAGAATCTAGGTTCTTCCCTAGATTCTGGGTTAACTGCTTTCAACTTTGACATACCTTCTCCACATACATCTCCAGTGTGTTTTTCTTCACCAGCCCTTTAGTTCATTGTCTACCTTTTTTTCTTCTTTGGTTAGTTTCAGATATTTCTACCACTCTCAGAATTTCACTGCACCTTTATACCAATGATTCCTGAATGTCCACTTCTTCCTGAGGGGCAGCATAGTGACGTGGTTCAGCATACGGACTCTGAAGGAGTTCAAATCTCAAGTCTACTTAGTAGCTGTATGACCTTGGGTTTTAGTAGTATTTGTTCAACCAGTTTTGAAAATTAAGTTAGGTTTCAGGTAAAAATGGATCAAATACTTATTATTAGCCATTATTTTTCTTTATATTCTGACCCTTCAGGCTGTCATCCCTGTTGAGCCCTGCAGACTTCACTGGCACCTCAAACTTAAGGTATTTAAGACTTACTTTCAACCCCAAATCACTGAACTCTACAAATCAACATTTCTTGATGTTTCTATCGTAAATAATGGTATTCCCACTTCACTACGCAATCACTCCAGCTCAAAACTCAGTTCTTGACTTTTATCACACTCAAGACTGTTAGTTTCTGCAAAATTTTCTTTACCGCCTCACCCCAATCTCATTCCTTTTTGTGACTATCACTGGCACCGTGTTTCAGGTGGAATTATGCAGCAACTAGACTGTGGCAGTCACCTAATTTATTTAGTTACGATTCTTTCCTCAATCTAAGGCATCTGAATGCAACTGTCATTGTCTTCTCTAAAATTATTCTGGCAATACTTTTGGGTCCTTTAAACTGATATTTAAAGGGAAGATTTGTGCTCTCTTCAATCAAAACTTGGTATTTTATTTTAGACTATTCTATAATGTAAAATCTACTTGGGTTCTCTAGTCATATTAGGTTTCCTCTTTCATATTCCCATTTAGAGGAACTTGTGGCATTATGTGTAATATTCCAGTTTTATGCAATTATTTATTTTTCCCATAGACCACAAGCACTCTGAATACAGAAACAATGTCTTATTCATATCCATACCTCTTTTTTTCCCCTTGAATTCCAGTGTAGTTAACACAGAGTGATATATTAATTTCTGGTGTACAATACAGTGATTCAACAACTCCATATATTAGTTAGTGCTCATCAAGATAATTGTATTTTTAATTTCTTTTAAAGATTTTATATATTTGTCTCTTGAGAGTGACAGACAGACAGAGCACAAGCAAGGGAAGCAACCGCAGAGGGAGAGGCAGGCTCCCCACTGAGCAAGGAACCTGATGATGTAGGACTTGATCCCAGGACCCTGGGATCATGACCTGAGCTGAAGGCAGAGGCTTAACTGACTGAGCCACCCAGGCGTCCCAAGATAAGTGTACTTCTATGCCTCATCACCTACTTCCCCTTTTATTTTTAAATATATTTTTTTATTTATTTAAGAGAGAGAGCGAGAACGAACCAGGGCAGGGGCCAATGGTGGGTAGAGAGAGAATCCTCAAGCCAGCTCTCCCACTGAGTGTGGAGCCTGCTTCCAGACTTGATCTCATGACCTGAGCCAAAATCAAGAGTCAGTGCCTGACCAGCTGAGCAAATCAGGCACCCCACCTATTTCCTCCTAAGTCACTTTCCACAGTGTTTGGGAAATTCCCAACACAATATTTGTGAATTTATTTATATACATTTCATGAATTGACTCATAAATAACCCCTTTCTCTCTCAATGGCTGCTTCCCCCTCAAGTACTGGTTTTCTTTTCAGAACTCCTACAATTTCGTATCAAGCCATCATGCCATAATCTGAGCACTTTCCTATCAGATTATAACTTCTTGTAAATATGATTTATTCATAATACTTTCAAATTAAGCAATTTTCAAGTAGCTCCTGAATGAAACAGCATATTTTATTAGAAAAGTCAATACATTCAACATTACTTATTCCTATATAATTGAGTTGCTTTCTAGAAGTGATTATTATCTGTTTAGGACCCATTTGGCATGAAAGCAAAAACAACCAATTTACAATGTTAATAATAAAAGTCTTCATGGGTTTTCTCTGTTCACACTCTTAAATCCTCTATTTCACAATTCTACTGAGAATAATTTTTTTTTTATTTTTTAAATAATTTTTTTTAAAGCCCAAACCATCTTTAAGCCCTTCAATAAACTGATACCAAGTCTAAAACCCATTCTCTGGCCCACAGGCCCTGTAGGATCTGAATCAATCCCGTGTCTTCCTCTCTAACCTCACCTGGTTCTATTTTGTTTCCTACTGTACTCAGTGCATAACGTACCACAGGACATGGAGTAACCAGTTATTAAGTAATTCCTAAAAAATGGTAAAGCGAATTAATTATTAGAGTTGATTAGGAAAAAAATTCTAAAAAATCAAATATTCATTTGCACCGTGACTGATACTCAACTTACTCCTTCCAGTTTTTTCCTCATATTTAAATGCTCATTACAGCATATCAGACTGCCCTTTTAAAACCACTTTTGGAAAACTCAGCTTTTCTCCTCTGGCCCATTTTTCCATCTGTAAAAGTGAAGGAATCCTTCTCAGCTCGTGGCTGCCTCATAAGGAGGTAATGCTGCAAACACTAACAAGCTCGCATTTGGAGTGCTCAAGACTTCCTCAGATAAAAGATGTTACCAAGTATAAAGTATTATTACCATTTCTGATAGGATTACATTCTGATTGGGAAAGTATAAATGGGAGTCCCTGAAGGAACAAGCACACTAATGGTTTAAGTGAGATGCTGAAGCCTCTAGATAAACTAATTTAAGTCAAAGCTCCAGAGTTAAAAAGAAAATAATTTTTTACTGGATTAAATAATGCCACCCATCGCGCAAGAACACTCTGCCATTTACATAAAACATAATTTTAAAGTGGATTTTCTGGAAGTCTATGCAATATGCAATTATCTCAGTTTATAAGCAGGGGCTGGAATCAAAGATCGAAATATACTGTGAGCGAATGAGGAATCACCCACGAGAATGATTTTATCATACTTAATCATACATTTTTCCCAAGATAAACTCACACACTACAAAAACTTACATAAACGATATATTTAATGTATAATTAGTAAAAATTTAAAAATAAGTATTTGACAATGTCACAAGGTCTTTTTTCCACTCAGTAAGGTCAGCAACCTACTGTTTTTTCCCTTTGGGCCTCAACTTTGCACCCAATGCCTAGCATATAGCACTGGAGCTCAATAAGTATTTTTTTTTAATAAATCATATAGTTCACAATCATTAATACTATTTAACAACATAGAGCAAGTCAGTTTGGGTACTAATGCATCAAAGGAAGAGTCAGAAACCCAACAGAGGAAACTAAGGTGAGTAATATTCTTTTCTACGAATCCCAATTTTTTTTAAAGATTTTATTTATTTATGTGACAGAAAGAGATCACAAGTAGGCAGAGAGGCAAGTAGAGAGAGAGAGGAAGAAGCAAGTTCCCCACTGAGCAGAGAGCCCAATACAGGGCTCGATCCCAGGACCCTGAGATCATGACATGAGCCGAAGGCAGAGGCTTAACCCACTGAGCCACCCAGGCGCCCCATGAATCCCAATTTTTAATTGTGGGAAGCATCTTGAACAGCATTTACTTATCTCAAGCATTCCTCCATACCCGAGAGATCATGATACAGATCAGAATGATCTGCTGCAGTCCAGTGACCTCTCCTGGGCAGCATGTGGCAGAAATGTCTCTGTGGTTAAGCAGTAAATGTAACAAGCTGATTTCGGAGGAGTAAGTGGGGTTCTATGTTAATAGCATAGGCCCTCTGAAGAAGGGCCTACCTTGTACCTACCTTGTGCGTTTCCAAAGAGGGCACTGGCTCAAGTTCAAAGATACAACAAAGTCCCCTAAGGATAACCAAACTATGCTACAATTATTAAACCAGCTCCTGGAGAATTGAGAAATGGACAGAAATCCAGGTGATAGAGTTTCTTGAAAACACCTTTGCCTCTTCTACAGGGTTCACTGAACTTTTGGATGTTTCACTGAACTTTTTATTCTTATGCATTTTCAAATAATGTCAAATATGTCCAATTTGTAACTTTATTGAGGCAGATTTTTAAAATCCACTTCATTGTATTATTTCCATCTTAAATCTTCACTGATTTTCAGTTTTGAAGATTTCTTTCTCCTCATATAGAATCTGGAAATATATATATTATATTATTATATATATATATAATGTAGATATAGATTTTATATATCAAACACTGTGATGGTTACTTGTGAATTTGCATTACCTCACCTATTTGATGGTAAGTTTTTAAGGATATTGAAGTTATGTTTGTACTTAATCTTTAGTTGGTCATTTAATCAATAGTACTAAGTATCTACTATGGATTGAGCAATGTGATACATAATGGGATATGAACATGGACAAGAAATATGTAGTTCCTGGAAACATGGGACTTGGGGGATATATCACTTGTCACTCATATAGAAGGCATTTAATAAATACTTATAGATGGTAGAGAAGAAAACTTTTCTTCTGTCTAGGTGGAATTTTAAAATATAGCATCTGTTACAATTACAATTAAAATATAACCTAACTGGACACATATCCTACATAATTAACTTAATAAATCATCACTTGAATCCATGGTAATAATGGTTAAAAAGAAATAAAATAGACAATTAAAACCACAGTTAACTTACTATTTTCTTACAGAAGGAAAATTACTATGAAGGTAAAGTATCACCTGTAGGTGACTGGTAAAATTCACAGATAGTAAAAACCTTGTGGTAGGAAGCAAACTGCTTTCTGGAATAGTATATTCCCTCTGACTCTGTGCATTCAAATCAGATTTGATTAGAAATAAGTTTAATCAAGAAATTCAACTCTCGGGGCACCTGGGTGGCTCAGTCGTTAAGCATCTGACTTCAGCTCAGGTCATGATCCCAGGGTCCTGGGATCGAGCCCCGCATCGGGCTCCCTGCTTGAAGCCTGCTTCTCCCTCTCCCACTCCCTCTGCTTGTGTTCCCTCTCTTGCTGTGTCTCTCTCTGTCAAATAAATAAATAAAATCTTAAAAAAAAATAAGAGATTCAACCCTCAAAAATTTATCACCAAACATTTTGCTAGGGGTTTCCTCTATCATAGTTATTTGTTATAAATGTAGTTAATGACTGTATTCAGTGACTATTTGCTACACTAGAAAGAAAACATCTTAAGGACAAGACAAGAATCTCTTCCATCTTATTCATTTTTCCATGAAGACTCCTTTGCATGCTACTTATATTAATTTTATACAAGATTCAACTGTTGTGCAAATTTTGTAATTTTTGGAGTAAACAAAAATATTCTTGATGAATAAATAAAATATTCACACCTCAAATGTGGCCAAGTTTTTCCATAAATTAAATTTCTATTTGTTTCCTCTTTGTACATGTAGTCAGTACCTTAAGAAAGCAATTGTAAATTTTTCAGTAAGGAAGGGCAGAAAAATGAGATGATTATATGATAGGTGCCTGGATTACAAATAAAATGCTGTTTTGAAGTCATTTTCATTTGCTTGCTTCAGAAATAATCTTGAGAATTATAAATATTGCTCCATAATAGAACAGAGTACTACAGATTTTCATAAGCCAGTTAGAAAATGAATATCATACACAAAGCCTGCAGATATATTTCAAACTTTTAGCATTAGAAGATGACTAGAAATTATTAACTACCTTGACAAAGAACTTGGACTCCCTGATGCTCTCCTAAATAGACTCACAGTATATCTGTTCCATTTCACTGTACATAGTCTTTACCAAATTTCACAAGATGCTATTTAATATCAAGCTGAAGAAAGCTGACATGACCATCTTTTCTTGCCAAATATTGGAAAATTTAATTAAATAGACATTTGACTTCAAGAAGGCAATGTTGAAAACTAAATAAACTTTATCCTTTTAACCTTATTGACTGGCCAGAGTAACATGAAAACATCAATAGCTCATCTGCAATGAGAACTCACATTGGATGAACTTTGTCTCTGTCAGGGATGTGATTACTAATGGAGGTGGTGGAGCCGGACTTAAAATCAAATTACTCTGGTGTGACAGCTTAATCTCAGACTTAACACAATCTTTATTCTACCACTTTGAAATTTCTTGGTGATTTAATAATACTGAATTTAAGGGTCGAGCATCATAAGCTTTAGGTATGCCAGTTAGAATTCAAGCGTGCTAAATCTTTGGTTTGTCTAAAATACACGTTAAAAAAATAGAATAAATTTTGGTTGGACAAAAGTTATCCACTTGCTTTGAAGCTTTAGAAGAGTGAACATGACAGTTTAAAGTTTCGTCTGGTTACTTTACGTAGGAAACTTAAATAAATGGTGTTTAATAGTGAGTGAAAGCGTGATAATAGATTGGCATAAAACAAAAGGATACACTTTGTGTTATTAACAATTATTGCTTTTCTTTTCACAAAAGTGGAGATCCTACAAAGCCAGGGAGAAAACAACAGCAAAAACTGTCCTTAACTTTGAGTACTTCAGGTCATGGATTTCGGCATTTTCCCCCGAGTTCTAAATTCCACACAGGGAAGCTTTATGAACAATGAAATTATACGATAGTTTATGGACATGAAGGGATTGCTATGAAGCAATAATAATTATCAAGCTAAAAATTCACATTTTTTTCCATGATTAGTCAAGAACACAGCGGAACTACCTACTGCATATTTACTGAAGGAGTAGAATCATTGGATCCTTCAAAGTATAAAAATTCAACAAAGTATAATAATTGTAATATGAGACTCAACTGGAGAAAGGCTCTTTAAAATTTAAAGACATATTGACATGATCAATGAGAGAGTCAGAAAGAAAGACTGAATGACTCATGGTCAGGTAGAAGGTATATAAAACTCCAACAACCAGTAGTGTGATTGTATAGCTTTTATATGGAGTTTGAAAAATAGAGAGGAGTGAAAGAAAGTACAGAAAAGAGGGAAAGAAATTAGTGCCAAAAAGAAATAAGAAAGAAAAATGAGAGAATGCAATTTGATTATTATGTAGAAGATAATTTCACGCAAGTCAGAGGAAGCGTTTAGTAAAGGAGGAGTGATAAATGGTCACAGTTACTTCAGAGATATTAAGATGACTCCTGTGAAAATAAAGCTTGACTCAAAAGGAAGTTACAGATGATTTTTTGAAAAAATGTTATCAGTAAAATCATGGAGGAAAAAGACTGTGAAGAGGTGATCATTAAAGTAGATCATTAAGGTAAAAAATAGAAACAAAACTTCCAGCTTTGCTGCCAGCAAACAGTCCCTCCTTTTTTGAGTAGTTAGATGTTACTTTTTTTTCTCCTCTAATAGGTATTTTCATTAAGTTAGCTGCACTGCCTGTGACAGATGTCATTCAAGACATTCCCACAGTTTACTTAATGAAAAATTTCCCAACCAACTGATTGTACAGATACATAAAACACATCCCTCAAATATCAGCAAAGGCTAAAAACAGTCAATGGTATTGGGTCAGTCACTTTGCTGGAGAATGAAAGGTCACAGTCTCTATCCCTCTCAGATTTCTCCAGAGCTTGCGCCATTAACTCTGGTCTGCAGAAAAGTCCTCTTGCCTCAAGTTGC
>PISX010001487.1:0-124760 GCA_004024625.1 Mellivora capensis
ACCCTCTCCAGAGATAACCACTCTTATTAGTTGTGTACACATCCTTGCAGAATTTCTTTATGTATATATAAGCAGATATGAATATTACTTTCATTTTCCTTTACTTTCTCACAAAAGTGACACAGTTTACACAGTATTGATTTTACTTAATAATATATGCTGCAGCTCTCCCCACATCAGCTGTAGAGAACAGCTCTTTGGCTCCTAGATTCTGGGAGAAGGTTCCGTTGCAGCCTTGGATTTGGTTTAGCATGCAAAATCCTTGAGGAAGAAGGATTTGTTCTCTAGGACTGACTGCACCCCAGGGGCAGGGAGGGCCTATTTACTGAAGTGTTCAGCCAGGTACAGGGTACGCACAGGCCTGCTGCGCTGTGCCAAGGCTAAGTTACTGCCAGTAATAAATGCTCAGATTCAAATGCTGTTGTCTCAGACTGCCTGGCTTATCTGGTAAATATTCGTAGGATAAATGGCTTCACTTTAGTGCGGGTTGGAAGGGAACGCAGGCGCTCCCATCCAAATCCTGGGCCCTGGCTGCCCGCTCTGCAAAGCCACGAGATACCAGAGGCTGGTGTCTGGACCCCTGACTCAGACAAATTGACAATTCCCATGGCCAGGCTACCTCGGCCCCCTACCACCTGCCCCACAGTTGGTCATACCAGACGATCCATGTGTCCCCAACAAGATTCTTCCAGGTGCTTTTTAATTCCAGTGTTTGACCTTCATGGATCCTCAACCTTCGACTCCTGCTAAGACTTGTAATACATTTCCTTCCTCGCACTCCCCAGAATTACTGGGGAGTTATTTGAAAAATAACACAGATTTTTGGTTAACACGAACTCTTGAGCCAACCAAGCCACGATCACCGTTGTTCTCAGCACACTCCTCCAACGTGGGTAGAAGATCTCAGTTCTTGATTCTCAATGCTGGACTGATTATTCCATTTTAGATCTAGAGTAATGGAGGCCCCCACGACTTACTAATATGCAGAGAGATGACACAGGGCGGTAGAGTGAGAAGAAAGAAAGAGTACAGCTTTCAGCGTCAGATATTCAAGATCTGAGGTCAGATTCTAGCTCTGGTGCTTTCTAACTATGTAACTTTGACACACAGCTTAGGGTTTCTGAGATTCAGTTTTCTCATCTGTAAAACCCATGGGGTGGTTATAGGGCTGGAGGGACAAGATGTATAAAACACGAGATGTGGTACTTGGCACACGGCTGGTGTACCAAAAAATGCATATATTACCGTTTTGCGTCTTTAGAAAGGAATTTCTACCAACCTTTTTGGGCTGTGAGGTGGCATGGTGGAGTGTAATGGTCAAGCACGTCAGACATCTCAGGTTCACTGTGAATATAATGGTGTAACCGTGGGCAGGATACTTTATCTCTCTTTGCCTCAGTCTTCTTATCTGTGAAACTGGTCATGAAGATAGTATCCCCCTAACAGAGTTGTGACAACGCAGTAAGATGATGAAGAGTAGTGCCCAACACATACAAAGTAGTCAACAGACATCATCAAGAACATGAGAGAATGGGGCGCCTGGGTGGCTCAGTGAGTTAAAGCCTCTGCCTTCGGCTCAGGTCATGATCCCAGGGTCCTGGGATCGAGCCCCGCATCGGGCTCTCTGCTCTGCAGGGAGCCTGCTTCCTCCTCTCTCTCTGCCTGCCTCTCTGCCTACTTGTGATTTCTGTCTGTCAAATAAATAAATAAAATCTTTAAAAAAAAAAAAAAAGAAGAAGAACGTGAGAGAAGAAACACGATGAGGAGCGGGACGAGGAGTCTGTTGACGTCCTATCTGCCAAGGACCCACTGGCTAAACAGTCACACAGAAAGTGTACTCTATTCACAGTGAGAGGAAAACTCATCTTGCATAGTAAAGGGTGTAGATATATAATCCTATTTCAAGGGAGTCAAGATTGGGAGCAACTTACCACAGGTCCCTGGAGCTTTGACCCTGGCTGTTAATGGCACGGATCTGGTTCAGACACATGACCTCATAAACAGCCATAATACAATAAATAATACATAATACAATACATAAAATGCATAATACAATACATAATAATACATAATACAATATATATCACACCTGCCATTTATGGAGCTCCAACTATGGTGGGAGGGGCCGTTCTCAGGAAATAGGAATATGAGCTGGGCAGACAATTCATTTCTGACTCTCTGTCTCTCCCCTCATGTAATGCTGTAATTCACAGTGTAGGCTGTTCCATTTCAGGGATATACATATTAAATAATAACAACAATGATGATAAAAGTAAAAGTAATAGTATTTTTGGTTACTCTCTATTGTCAGGCATTTCATGCATATTATCTCATTTAATCCTCATAATAACCCCATGGTCTGGATGTTATCTTTCTCATATTGTAGATGAGGACATCAAGGCTTTGAGAACGAGTGGCTTTCCCGAAGTCATATAGCTGGTGGGCAGGAGAACTGGAATTTGGACACTTTGAATCTGAAATCTTTCTTCTCATTGTCTCTCTTTCTGTTCCCCACGCACCACACACCTTCTCAAGCACCTCTGTTTTCCAGACCTAGAGCAGAGCCAATGTCCTACGTCTACACTGGGCCAGAGGGCCTTCCCTCCGTCTACACTGGGAAAGTATATAAATATAGCAAGGATATTGGTGCTTACGTGAACAGGAAATTTTATTGCTCAGATTTGTGAAGGATGTTCTGAGCTAAGAGTTGAATACAAAGCCCACGTGGGAGATGGGTGTCCACAGGCTGAGGTCTCTCTTGTCTCATAGGATGGAGGAGGGGTTGGGAGGCTAGTGGAGCCTTGACTGATGAATCTGGAAGCCTACCTAGCTGATGGCTGAGGTGCCAGGCTCTGGAACTCAGAGGCTGCCCAGAGGAGCTTCTGTATTAGTTTCCTCAGGCTGTAACAAACTAGCACAGACTGCATTTAAAACATCAAACATTTACTCTCATGATTCTTCCACGCAGAAGTCTGAACTCAAGGAGTCAGCAGGGCCATGCTCTCATTAGACCAGCTAGAATCCTCCCCTGCTGCTTCCGAGAGTCTGAGGCTGGCTGGCCGTCCTCGGTGTTCCTTGACTTACAGCTGCATCACTCCAGTCTCTGCTCCGTCTTCTCACAGTGTTCTCCTCTTTGTTAGCATTTGTGTCCATATTGCCCTTCCTCACAAGGACACGGGTGACACTGGACTAAGGGCCTACCCCCATCTTAACTTGATTTCATTGACAAAGACCCTGTGTCCAAATAAGGTCCCGTTCACAGGTATTGGGCATTAGAACTTCAGCGTTTCTTTTGGGAGGACACAATTAAACCCATAACATGCGCCATGACCTACGACTTGGGTGGGGTAAACATATTGCCTCAAAGTATTGCCTATGAGCCTTCATTGCAGCTGAGACAAGGGTTCTTCCAGGTGGCCCTTGGACAACTTACAAAGCATAATCCAGAGAGGTCAGGCGATACAGTTCCGTTCTCCTGCAGGTGTGGGATCATCCCTCAGTTTGCGACTGAAGACTTGCCAGGTCCTGGAAACATCTGGGAAGTGTTTTTGTTGAGGAGAGCTAAACATCTGAAGGAAATAATAGAATGACATTCCTGCCGGGTGGCTCCCCTCTGATGCACTGCTCCTGCCCTGCCTCCTACTGCACCATGGTCTGCTGGCCTAGAAAGAACATGGGCTTTCGAGGGAAAGGGCGACCCCCATCACTCACTAGTTGTTTAGCTGTAGAAGTATTATTTCACCTCCTGGAGCTTCTCTTTCCCTCATCTGTCAAAATGGGACCTTCAAGGGACTCCTGGGTGGCTCAGTCAGTTAAGTGTCCGACTCTTCATTTCGGCTCAGGTCATGATCTCAGGGTCATGAGATCAAGACCTGCATTGGGCTCCATGCTTAGAGTGGAGTCTGTGTGAGATTCTCTCTCTCCCTCTTCTTCTGCTGCTCCCTTCGCTCAAGTCTCTCTCTTAAATAAATAAAACGAACAACAACAACAACAAAAAGCCCCTTCAATACTTACTCAGAGTTGTAGTGACAATGCAATGGTATAATGCACAAAGAAGTGTGCATAGTAAGTGTTCAGTGGAGTGTTTGTTTCCTTCCCATCCCTCTCCTTAGTAGATAGGATCAGAAGAATGGACATATCAGTTATCACTTCACTAGTTCAATTCAACAGATGTTTATTGAACACCTACTATATAATCTGGCTTTGTGCTAGGTCTGGGACTACAACAAATAATACTCTTTCTTTCTTTCTTTCTTTCTTTCTTTCTTTCTTTCTTGATAGAAAGGGAGTGCCCAAGTGTGTGCCGGTGGGGAGAGGAGTGGAGGGAGAGAACCTCAAGCAGACTCCCAGACTCTGCACTGAGCGTAGAGGTGATCTCATGACACCGAGATCAAGACCTCAGCTGAAACTAAGAGTCAGGCACTTAACCAACTGAGCTACCCAGGTGCCCCAAGCTCAGTTCTTAAGATCACACAACCAGGTAAAAATACAGTAAGCTCCCTCCTGTTCTCTTTAGCATATTTCAATTTTTCAGGCACAAAACAAGCCAGTTTTGACGAAAGGACCCAGTCATCTCATTATATAAGACTCTGAAGCTTGGGGTGAGTGTTAAAGCCAGTGTTCTTTAAAGTCACACACACACACACATACACACAGGAAGTAGGCCAGGAAGTCTGTGGTCTCAGAATATATTTTAACAGGCTTCCCTAGTTCTTAGAAGAACAAAAGTTCCCGTTCCAATAAACTGAGAACACTAAAGTGAGTCTGGTCCCAGCCTAACCCTGAAGACCTGGGAGACCCAGGGCTCCCGGGAGTTAGTAATGTTAGGGTGGGTCTTCATAAGCTATGGAAACAAAGAGGATCTATTGTTTCTTCCTGGTCTGTAAAAAAAATCAGAATCCCATTTTTTATTTTTGACTGCTGACAATTTTCAAGCGCCATCACCCTCTTTCCCCTTCTGTTCCACGCTGCAGCAAGCTGTTAAGAAGGGCCAGGCACACAGGTGTGGTCCTTTAGCATCAATGGGAAGTTCAAGATCCACATGCCCTTGCTGGCAGGAGCCCTCCTTTCAGCCCCACCCCTAACCACCACAAAATCCAAGCCTTTTTCAGATCTTCTTGGGAACCTGCCCTGCTCTCCCTAGAAGCCTTCTTTATGTGAGTAATAGAGTAATAACCTTTTAAATACCCCCCTGGCACATGTATGGTGTCATCCGTCTCAACATTTGAACCAAGTTTTGGGTGGGGGTACATCCCGTCTCTACGGAGTGACTCAACACAGCCTCTTTTGTTTTATCTCTAAGGCCTCTGCTGCTCTAACAGGTCTGGAATTACTTCTTCTGATTCCTTCACTGGGCCCCTCCCCTGCAGGGAGTTTCTGGGCAGAACAGGCCCTCACCAAAATTGTGTAGTACATGAAGTTTATTTGTTAGGGTCCCAAGTCTGCCCTTTGTCCCCCTCCCCCTTTATGACATTCCTCTCACATCCCTCAGCTTCTAAGTCCCTTAGCTTCCTGCCCCACACCCATTCCTTTATTTAAAAGGGCAAAGAAAAAAGGATCTGAGTAACTCCTTTCCACCAAGGTCTGAATGACTTCTGAATTCTTTTGTGGGAAGTAACCCTCAATTGTTTCAGCAAAAGAACTCACTTGCTAATGGGGGAATTGTAGGCTTTGGCAATAGGATAAGCATCTGCATAGTTAGACTCCTCACTCAGCTCTCAAACATCTTCCCCTTCAACTCTCCAGCTAAAATTTCACAATTAGGGCTTCACTTCTTTGGTTCAAAGCTTCATTCTTCTTCCCAAAGGCAACTCCTCCTCCCCCTTTAGTAATTGATACCCAGTTTACACACAATTATTGTGTCCTTTCTCGAGGGCAGAATTTTAGGGGAAGAGATGGAGACCAGGGGCATGTTTGTTAATCTAAGATGGCAGGAACTAGGCAGAACCTTCACTGGGGAAAAGGTTACAGGGCCAGTAAGAATGGTCAAAATCCTGAAAATTCTCATCTGTCCTGATTTCCAAGGACCTTAGGCATGCCTAGTGACACAAAGCACAGAAGAAATTTGACCTAGAGAATGTTAGTGCTGCCAATGTCCTTAGAGGGCACCAGTCCAATCTCACACTTTCACAGATGGAGAAACCAACATTCAGAGAAGTGCACTCTCCAAGGTCACTGAGGGTCTAATACCAGAAGTAGGAATCAGCTCTCTTGCCTCTAAGAGGGCACCATCAGAATTAAAGTGCATCACAATTAATCTGTTACAAGCTATCAAGAATAGTCTTTGCTAGTGAGTTCTTTTTCGAAGACATTACTGACACTCACTTATATTCTGTTGTGCTTTCGTGAATGCAGAAGAAATGGGTGTTCTACTCCCTGGAACTGGCCTAGCCGTGGTCATGTCCGTGCAAGTGTGGTGTGCATATAAACATGCCGTGTGTTTGGGAGTGTGTGTGTGGGTGTGTGTGACAGCAGATTACAGGGTGGAAACCTGAGTGCTACCATGTCAGCATATCAGGGAATTGGGGGGCCCTTTGTCCCCTCTTATGGACAGTTTCTCCTTCAAACCTTGCAATTTTAAACACAGACTGAATGTGCTTCTTTCCTCTCAGCTATGTAAAAAGGTTATGGGGGCTCAGGCTAAATCCTTACTTGATTTAGGAGAACCATAGGATGGCTTAAGGAAAAAGTCCTGCTCTTTCCAAATCAGTCACGTTCAGAGGGAGCCATGGCAATAAGTTTGTGCCTCAACACCCCAAGCCAGACCACCAGCAAAAGGAAATAGGCTGTCGCCCTTTTGGGTTTCTCTCTCAGTAACCTGATATAATTTTCACCTCTTTTAGGGCCCAACATATTGAGTCTCATAAGACTCAGGCACGATTTCCAAGTTAAACAAGGGAGAGAGGGCACCGTCCTCCCCCCTGTTGTTTTCCTGTTATTCTGACCCCTGTGGTGTGTCCTGGGGCCATAGCGGGAGCTGTCAATGACACAGCACAGATGTGGGGGGCGGAGTCAAAGAATATCCAAAGTGTACAGCCCACTGCTTCTGAAATAGAGCCAGCATGCAAATACGTACCTACATGTGTCTATATGTGTTTACTTTCCTTACAAAAACTTCAATTAGCAAGAAAATTGCAAGTGACCATAATCCTCCAGCACGAAAGAGAGGCTGCGTGCTGGAGCTGGATTTTTCAAGTCAATCAGCTTCCTTCGTCAATGTGGTTCCATTAGTCCAAGAGCTGCCCAGAATGGCTGTCTCTTTCACCTACTTCCTCTGATGAAGGTCTACAGTTGCCTTGTTGCCTATGGGAATGATTATGGGCTGGCTGGCTCCGGCTGGAACCCAGGCAGCCCAGAGAGGGTGGAAGATGCCCCGCTCCAGCTCTAAGTGCCTGGAGATGTGACACCTGGGTCACAGCAACCCATTCAATAGCCAAGTTCACTGTGTACGTCCGGAGCTGCAGACCAGCTGTTGACCCTCAGCCCTGAGGCTCAGCAGGAATAAATAAGATTTCTAAGGGTTTACCATCCTTGTCAGCTTCCCCTTGTCAGTTTTCCTGTTGTTCCTGGGAGTTCCTAGCCAAAGGAAGCAGAGTGGAAGGGGGAGCTAGCCAAAATCTTCTACCCCTATTTTCTCACTCCCGCCCACACTTGCCCAATAGCCTTCACCCCAAGATTATTCTAAAGCAGGACAATGGGATGGAGTAAACTAGTTTTTTTCTTCAAACTTTGGCAACTGCCGCCTACTTTTTATTCAAATTTAGCTAATGTCTATTGAGTACCTATTATGTGCTAGGCACTGTGCTAAGTGCTGTAATCTCACATAATCCTTATGACAACCCTTCAAGGGAGGATTATTATCCCCATTTTACAGATGGAAGGATTCTGAGATCAGGTGGGGACCCAATTATGGAGGTCTTGAAGGCTAGAAAACGGAAATGGAGGGCCATCAACACTGTTGAGGACAAATAAACATAGATTCTAGCCATGGCTTTGTCTTTTCCTGGCTGTGTGACATGGGCAAGTTTCTCAACTTCTGAGCCTCAGCGTCCTGATTAGCAAACCCGTGTTGCCTTACAGGGCCAGGAGGATTAACTGGATAGTACACACGTAGTTAGCACACTGTCTAGCACCCAGTAGATGCTAAATAAATTAGGTGATGATGATTCTTGGAAAGAGGTCTAAAAGATGAACACATGACGAAATTGAGGAGGGAGATGCTGGAGATGGGCATTGGAAGTAAAAGGCTATAGGTTTTATCTAACATTTTCAACAGAATTGAATGAGAGGAGGTTGAACAGGGACAGATAAATCTATCAATAAAACAGAGCAAAAAACCCAGAAATAGATCCAACATAAATTAGACCTCAGTTTATGATAGAGGAACCATTATAAATTAGTGGAGAAATTATGAGCCATTCAATAAATATGTTAGAACAACTGGCTTCTTACGTGGAAAAAAATTACATTAGATTCCTACCTCACACCACACCCCAAAATAAACTCCAGATGGCTTAAAGACCTAAATGTTTTAGGGAATGTTTTTATGATGAGGAGGTAGGGAAGGGTTTGTTTTATAAGACATGAGAATCAGAAATCAAAAAAGGAAATGTCAAATTTAAAAACTTCTGAAAAAAAAAGTTAAAAGGCAAGTCATAAAAAATTGATATTTGAAATACATCAATAAATTCTTTAAGTCAATTAAAAAAATCTTTTAAGTCAATTTTACGCCCAACAACACCAAGAGTAAAGACTTTAAATCTCAACAATTTACAGAAGAACCCTGAATAACCAACGTTATTATCAATTATCAATATCAATATCAATATCAATTATCAATACTTGGATGTATAGTGAAAATGTAAAGAGAAGGACCGGGGACACACAGAATTCATTAGAAAGGAAGAGAGAGGAACAGGCCTGGTGTGAGGACATAGGGTATTTTAACTCTGTAATGTTTCAATTCTTTTAAAAAAAGATCTGAAGTGGGGTGCCTAAGTGGCTCAGTTGGTTAAGCCATGGACTCTTGAATTTGGCTCAGGTCATGTACTCAGGCCTATGGCTTCAGGCCCCAGAGTCAGGCTCAGCGGGGAGTCTGCTCTAAATTCTCTCTCTCTGGGCGCCAGGATGGCTCAGTGGGTTAAAGCCTCTGTCTTACCGCTCAGGTCATGATCCCAGCGTCCTGGGATCGAGCCCCACATTGGGCTCTCTGCTCTGTGGGGAGTCTACTTCCTCCTCTCTCTTTCTCTCTCTGCCTGCCTCTCTGCCTACTTGTGATCTCTGTCAAATAAATAAATAAAATCTTAAATAAATAAATAAATTCTCTCTCCCCCTCTGCCCCTCCCTCCCCCCCTCTAAAAATAAGGAAGTGTATCTTTTAAAAAGAGCTGAAGTAAATTTTTTAAAACTAAGCATTTGTTCATTTTGGGTGGCAGGCACATAATTCTTTTCAGGGTTTTATTTTGTTTGTTTGTTTGTTTTCCTTAAAAATAAGCAGATCTGGGATCACTCTCCCTCACTTCTTTTCATCAAGGAGTAAGGGTCAGGAGTCCCTTATCTTATGGGAGATATGGGAGAAACTTCCCTTATCTTGTCTCTGAGAGTGTCTTTCCTTCCCAGGGCTCCTAGCTTTATCAAGGAATTTTACCTGTCTAGAGTTCTTCTAGAACTTCTAGTAGGCGTCCTGTTAAAAGCAAAGCATCCATTCTAGTGATCTTGGTGGGAAAATTATATAATTTTAAAAGTGCAATGAGTCAAGCTCTGAAATTAAAACTGAAGGACTATTGCTTCAGTATGGACACAACAGGAAACAGAATTCACCCCCGGAAGGCTCTGAGACTATTACAGAAGTGTGAGCAGGAACCCACAGGGACGGTGAGGCACCCAGAGATCAGCAGTGTGGGAAGTCATTACCACCCCAGAGCTTTGGGGAAGGGGAGTAGAAGGAACAGTGTGACTGTGTCCCAGTGAAAACTGAAACTACCCAGTAGGGACTGCCTGGTGGAAGCCTGAGTCATGAAAGCCCTCAGCAAAAGCCAGAGAGAAGAGCAATGCGGACAGAACTATGAAACAGCTGAGAAATACCCCATCTTTCCGCCCAGCCTCTAACCTCTTCCCGGTACCTCTCATTGGCTCTACCCCATTGGAACCAGTTACAAGGGATTCTGGGAGATGTAATCCACGGGGGCGGGGTCAGTACCCTGAGGCAGAGTAGGGAAGAGCTGGCTTGGGGATGCAAGCAAATGGTAACCAACCAAATGAAGAGCTAGAAAAATCCCAGTTGCGGAATTAGTGAGTGATAGTCACATAGTTTAGCTTGGAATAATAGAAAAAAGAGACCTGGGCCAGCTGCCTTTGGAGAGAGGTCAGTTAAGGAAGTAGAAACCAGAGAGGAAAAAGGAACAGAGTTCTTGCTGCACCTCTGGAAAAAGAGGCTGGCAGACCTCACTAGGCCCAGGGTGAGGGACAGAAGTAGGGGTGCAGAGGCTTCAAGCTGGGACCAGAAGGAGTTGGCAGCCAGTGGCTATTAAGCCCCGTCTGTTTCCTCCATGTGGGAATTAGTAGATAGCCATGGTTGCTGAGTGCACTGATGTGGAAGGAGCAGGTGAGCAGGAGGGAGAAGGGCCTTGTGTGAGACCTGGCACCTGCAGGTAGGAATTGCCAAGAGCACCTTTCAGCCCGAGGCTGCCTGGGGCCCCACGGAAAACAGTGCTTATCCTACTAACCAGGCTCCAGAGGGGCTAGAGAACCTTCAGGAATCCAGGCTGCCTGCCCCTTCAGGAGCCCTTCAGGAGACAAAGTGACACCCACCTACTCATTAAGGAGATTTCTCTCCACTTCCAGCTCTTCTGCCAAGGTCTTCTTGCCTTGACTGAGACACAGAGAGAAGAGCAATGGGGGACAGCTCAGGCCAGGGCCCCATCTGAGACTTTCCGTACTCCTGTCCTGTCCCCATCAGCACTTTCCTAGTGTCTGGTGGGATGTGTGAATTTAGGGGCTCCATAGTTTAGCAATGGCCAGTAGTGGTAGGAGAGGAGCCCACAGGCTCCTCTCTTGGCTGTGACATTTCTGTGGTATTAGGACTTCCATTCACCCCACCCGGAGGCTGCTGTAGTCAGGGAGACAGAATATCAGCCTCTTAAATGTGGAGGGGTGGCTCTCAGCCTTCTTGGGGGCCCCAAGTCCTAACCATGAAATGCTATACTTATCCACCCACAAGACTCTATGGTCTTTAAGGACTGAAGCTGAATTGGGTTTTTAGAAATATTTTTTCATTCCCACAGCACATATCCAACTCAGACATCATTTAATTTAATCTGGTCCAGCTCCTTCCTTTCAGAGATAAGGTGACAAAGGCTCAGTGAAGGTGAGCATATTTCCTAGGGGAACACAATGAGGACAGAGCATATACTGGAACCCAAGCCCCCATCCCTTATCTACTGCTCTTTCTCCTTGGGCAGCATTATTCTGTCCTCCTTGTTCTAAGCTGACTTCCTGAGGGGAGGCTTTCCTCCAGGTGAGGGGTAGAGCATCTGGTCTCACAGGTTTCCTGACTGATGGCTTCCCCACTCAACACAGATGGGCTCTTCCTGGCATCGCGCTGGGTGCCATGGAAAACTCTGAAGTCAATTTTTTACAGGAAAATGTGTGCTGCCAACTCAGGCTCCCTGGGGGACATTTTAGCTGCATGACTCATGGGATATTCAGAGATCCTGCTCCATTTAAGGGTGATCTATTTACAAGCATGTGTAGGTTTTTAGAATTTTACAGTAATTTGTGGGGAGGGTGGAGTATATATTCAGAATGTATGGGTCTTTCCTGGACTGTAAATAAAATGTGTGTGTGTGTGTGTGTGAGAGAGAGAGAGAGAGAGAGAGAGAAGAAATCATGTAGGAGCTTTCTAGAAACAGATACCTAACTCTTTTCAGATCCAAAAGGATATTCTACAAATTAGACCTTTGGAGTATCCTTCTTGGTTTGCTGAGGTGCTTGCTGAGGGAGCAGACACAGGGAAGAGACGGGGCCTAAGTGAAGGGAGCAGCCTCTCCTGCACAGCCCAGGCTTAGCCACGATTCTGTGATAGTAATTCAGGAAGAAGCATCATACTCTTTCTCTCATTACCAAAATCTCTAAACTGCCCTGCAGGACTCTCTGTGGGAGGCAGAAGGACCTGATGTTCCCCTCCTGTAAGTGCCCTTTGCCCTACATCTGGGAAGGGATGGACGTCATCCCAGCAACCCACATGGTGAATCAGCTTGATGCCCAGAGATATTGCTGGTTGGAAGCAGACTTCATCTAAGAAAGGTACTTCCAAGTGCCCCCTCATCACCCTGGTGCCTCTAAAGGACAGTGGGACTCTCCTGACCTCCGGGGAGGGAAGTTTGAGGAGCAAGATGATGAAGGAAGGAAGGCCTATCACAGCCACCCTAGCTTAGCCTGGAAAGGAGGTGTGCAGACACTCAGTCACTCAAAGAAAAAAAGCCTTAGAACTATTCTCTCTCTTCCCCACCCCAACCAATCCATCAGAAGTCCTATTAGTGCTAGGTCCCATGAAGATCCCAAACTTGTGGGTCTCATTCCATCTTCCCACTGAGCTACCTTTGGTCAAGCTCATTTTGGTATTCTCCTGAAAGGGACCTGTTGACTGGAAAGGGGGGTCTGAATTCCTTCCAAACCACTTGCTTTTCTTCTCTTCTAAGTACATCTCTTCCTGGGCCAACCTGCCTTCAAATAGCCTGTGGGAAGGACCACTTTTGCACAAGCCTCCCCAGAAGGACCTTTGCCGCCCAAAAGCCAGTCTAAATGGCTCCACTAAGGGGCTCACATGCCCTCTGCAAAGCCAGCTCCAGGTCACAGAGGACTCAGACTGCAAGCAGGGACCAAGCTGAGTTCACTAAGCCCTTGGGGCTGGCTAGAGTTCAGAACGCTCTATTGCTTGATCTGAGAAGGAACTAACTCGCTACATTCTGAAAGCCTCTTGCCACAGTTCACTCCAGCCTGGTCAGACCAGCAAAACCACCTCATTTCTAGATCTCTTCTGCAACCAGCACACCAGGGGTCAAACAGCCAATGTCCTGATGAAATGTACAACATTTACACAATGTGTACACAAGTCAACACTTGGGAAGTAGAGGTGGGCATCTTGAACTCTTAGGACTTTTAGGCAACCCAAAGAGACTGCCCTTCTTGTTCACCCTTCTTGTTACAATCCTAATTATAGCTCACATTTGTTGTGATGCTTGCCTTGTGTCAGGCACTGTTGTATGTACTTCATTAGCTAATTTATTCCTCTCAACAACCCTGAGAGATAGTCAGATATTGCTATTGTCCCCATTCTACAGATGAGAACACTGGGCCACAGAGAGGTGAAGTGACTCTTCCAAAGTCACCTGAGTCAGTAAGTGGCAGGCGGCCAAGCACGAATGTGTGTTCTTGTTTTATAAATATGGAATGCCTAGTTTAAAAAAGAAACATTGTGTCCTTCTCTCTGAAGCCTTTGCTCCCAGCACTGGGGACAGGAGTCAGGGCTTAGGCTATGGTATGTGTGGACCTTAAACTCCCAGTAAGCACTCTTCAGCCTCCAAGGGCTTCATGCAGTGCTGAACATTCATTAGAGTCGAACGTAAAATCTCTCTGGTGTCCACTCCGGTGGGAGATGGGGTATTTAGTGCAATCTAATACTCCACTTGGATACATCCTGCAGGCTTCTCTATCTGCAGGAGTCAGACAACAGCAGAGTATCAGACGCTGACCTGGTAATTGGCTATCCTGAAGAGCTCAGGTCCTAGGGACGTGTAAGGTGTAAGAAAGTCAACGGAAGGTTCATTTTCGTGACCCTCTGATACTCCTGGAAAATGTTCTAGCAATTCCTGATTTTTAGTTGCCTCTGGGTCCTTTTGTATAAAAGTAGAGTTGAGAACACCTAACCACGTAGCCTTAGCCCCAGTAGCCTGTTAACAAAGCTTTCTAATTGCCGGAATGCCAAGTGAACCACTAGCCTTGAAGACTCAACTGTGCCATTCGGTGAAACAGAGAGGATTCCCCTCTAACCTTGAAAAATGGCTGCATAAAAAAATGTTAAGGTAAGGGAAGTGCCTGCAAGGGAGGGCTCTTGAAGAAAGAGGGATATTCCTTACAGCACAGAGGGTCAAGTCCATCTGTCAATGGATGTACCATTCACAGGCCAAACTGTGGCATCATTAATGATAGATGTTATTTGATCAGAGAAAGTTGGCCCAAAAAAGCCAAGGTAGTCTTTTGATAGTCTGGGCGAAAGGAATGTTTTCACCAAGAAAATATTATTTGAGTTCCTACAGGATGACAGACTAGGGCCGGGAACATAGCAAGGGACAGCTTGCATTTCTGTGGAACTCACAGTCTTGAGGGGACAATGGGCAGGTCATCGGGTAATTACAGTGTACAAAAGGTGCAGCAGGGATAAGCTTAGTTGGCATGGGAGGGAGATAGCACAGGTGTCCCTCTGAAACTTGGGGAGTCAGGAAAGGATTGCCTAATGAAAGAATGTTGAACTCAACATTTGAAGGGTAAAACAGAAGTGGGAGTTGTGAAAAGAGAGCCTTGGGTGTGTGCAAAGATCCAGAAGGAGAGTGGAAACTATTGGGGGCAGGGCAAAGGGGAGGAGAAGAGAGCACACACCCAATCTGTGAGGGCCCCTCAGAGATGTGAGTCTTCTCTACCTTCTACCTTATGTCAGGAGAAATGACAAGGGTACACTGCAATGCCCCAGGACCACTTACCTTTCCTATGCCACTGAAAACATGGCTCATTCAGGGAGCTACAAGATCTCCTAAAAGGGCAAGAGATGGGATTTAGAGGTTAACAAGAGTGTGGAGGGCCTCATCACTTCTATCTGAGGTGGGCCCTTATCCTGAGGGCAGTGGGGAGCCACTGAAGGATTCCAAGCAGGATCTAATTTAGAAAGATCCTCCTGGAAGCACTATGGAAGGTAAATTGGAGTAATAATCAAGACCAGAAGTGCGAAACCACTGCCCTCATTCTGGAGGATGATCACAGTGGCCTAATTCTTTTATAAAATATTCAAGATAACACTCATTCCTCATTTTCATCACTTCCCCTTCAGTGCCTATGCCTTTTGGAGTGCTCTGAAGTCGATACATTTGCTTTTATTATCAACATTCAGCAGGAAGAAAGGGATGGTGCCCAGTTCTTGCTCTCTGGAGCTCACTCACGTCTCTCTCCAAGAATATCGTGACTTTGCTCCCCAGCACAGGAAGGAAATACCATTTCCCCAGCTCTTTTCTTTCCCCCACAAAAGTCATTCTTCATTTGCTGCCATGAGATGTTTGTCTCTAGACAGTGTTTGGATTCCGCGAGCGTGTGCGTGTGTGTGCGTTGCTGTCCAGCTAACGAGTGGCTCTGCTTTTCTTGGTTTCCTGGATTCAGGCAAACTTCAAACAGTCCAGTTTCCTCCTGATGCTTATCTCCGCAACCCATTTCTCAGAATGTCTTGCCCATTAACTTTCAAACAGCACCATTTTCAGTGCCAAGCTGCTTGCTTCAAGGTTTGGAGAGCCACTGGAGCATAAAACAATAGCATTTCTGCCTCCACCTCCCTCTAATTCCACTAAACCTTGCCTATCATTCCCCTAGCTCCCGACAAAACAAAACAATGCTTTACACTTCCTGAGAAACACCCTTAATCTTGAACCTACCCTTGTGCCTGAAAAAGATTCATAGGTCACCATATAATGCATTTTAAGAGGAGTGGAAAATGCAGGGAAAACCTTCTTGCAAATGTGTTCCCCAAAGACATCAGAGATACCGAGCAAAAGAGACAGGATAATTCGGGACAATTCCACAGATCTCTGAGAATTTTTCAGTGGCTCCCCATTGCCTTCAGGATAAATCACAGACCCACTGGGTATCTGTGTTCTTTTGGACAGTGACTCCCCCCTCTTTAAGCCCTAGCGGGCTTTTTATTGGGTAAAGCGTGGGTGACTTGGAGACCTGTTGAAGGTTGCCTGAACCAGGGGAAGAGCTCCCCCTGCTGGCGGGCAGCTTCCCGGTTGCCCATATACCAGACTGCACTGGGTGTGTTCTTGGAGGTTTGTGCATTAAATCGAATCATAAGATAAGTGCTCTTGGGGTGTGCACTTTTAAAAGGAAATCCATGGCAAATCCTTTTGTGAGGCGAGAAATCCTTTTGTGATGGGTAATAATCATTGTTCTTCTCCAGCCCTTCATTTGTTGATGCTGTGAATTGGGGGACTTATTGAAGGGGTTCTCTTGATGCTGGTGATCCTGTCGAAGACTCTGAGCATGGTTCCTGGGAAAAGGCCATGGCAGCTGAAGCTGAGCCCCACATGCTGGCACACGGGACATTTCCATGGTTTGCTGAGGCTCTTTGTAACCCAAAGCTTGTCTTGGTGGAGTGGTTGGTGCTTCTCAAAACCTGACTGGGGGATGTCGTCAGCATCCCCAAGGGTCCTCCACTGGCTGATTTAGCTGGACCAAGGTGCACATTTGGAAATGGGTCAGCTCCTCCTGTGGGCCTTGGCTATAGAATGATCAAGAGGGAGCAGGAGGAAGAGGGCAAAGAGAAACACCCGCTCCATCAGAAGGGTATCAACCTTTCCCCAAAGGGATTGCGCCTGTCACAACTTGGGCTGTTTTTCCTCGCTCCAGATGTTGTGTGTTACAGAATCCTTTGTTGGTAAGCACACACATGGCAGCCTTGGCCGCAGCCAGTGCCAGCCTGAAGGCTTCAACAGTGGGGGGCTGTAATTGAGCATGAAGTATGATGTACTGTGCACCAAGGTCTGAATGTTGTGCTTCTGAGAGCACCAAGCTGTGCTGTTCCCAAAAGTGCGGACCCAGTTCTGCTGTGAATTCTTTGTCACCAGGTATCATGAGGACCCTGTTTGAGCCTGGAGACTGGGCCCAAGGGAACAAGTCATGGGATTAAGCTTTAAGGCTTGATCTCTTCTGCAATTTGAACTCTTGCTGTGAGAACCCACCTTCAAGGCCAGCCTCATGATTTCACCTACAGCTCAGGGAGATGGGCCAGGTCCTTTCCCAGACTCTGCAGAAGTCAGAAGCCTAGAGAGTCCAGGCTGCTTCTCTGTAGTTGATTGGTGTACTAGAAATCACCAAGGAGACTATCCTGTGGGATCCCTGCTAACCCAGCCATCGAAGGGGGCCAGAAACCACTGGACTTGAAAATTACGTTCCCGGCACCTTGAGCTCTGAGCGTGAAGGGAAACCCAGAATAAAAAGCATAAAGACTCTTTCCTTCTTCAATCAAAAGGGCAGACAGGCTACATGCATTTGAAAGTGGTTATAAACATCAGACCCACCAACTACAATTTAGGAGGTCTTCTATGTAATCTGCCCGGTCCCAGATATTTTAATTCTATGTTGCAGGCAAGTTAAGTGCCAGCTGGCTGCTGACCGACCACGCTCAGGGTTCAGTTCTAAACAGCACTGTTTGGGAAAAGTTCAATCTAAAACAGACAGCTCTGGATGTGTTTAGGTTTTGCTTTCTTTCCACTTTTAAATATTAAAAATTGACTCCAGCTGTGGGGTAGAAAGTAACGCCTAACCTATAAAAACATTGACAAATAAATCACAATGCAATTTGCTGCGCATTTTTGTGAGGTCTAAACACCAGTTCTTGAAAGGAATTTTCCATTATTGCATTTTGGGAAGATAACTTCTTCATGAAAAATTCATTTGACTTTTATATTTCATAAAATCATCACATCGCATTCCCACATTTGGGATCTGCATGTGGGCTGGAGCACCCATGGCTTTTAGCTTGGCTTTCTAGACTCCTAAAGCTCTCTTCTGTGACTTTTGCAGGAAGGGGGAGAACTTCAGGAGCCTTGTCTGGTTATGCTGTATCCCCTGCTTGGGACCCTGTCCTTCAAAAAAAACCAAGCTAAGTCTCAACAAAGGACAGCTCTTTTTGAGCTGTACTGAAGGCCAAACTCCCCTAACCGAACTGTCCATGTATGCACACCACGATGTACCACCCCCAGCCAGGCGAGAAAAGCCCTCAAATGCCTTATTCCTTGGTGGTATCACTACGAAGACATGGTACTTTTACTTCTGAGATAAGGATTTTTAAAAATTGCATGGGAGACTCAGAACAGAAACGGGGAGAGGAGTCTGTGTGAATTAGAGACTTTAAGAGACTTTTTTTCCAGAAATGATGCTGAGCCCAGCCTAGTTCACGTGATATCTGTCAGTAAGATAGGCATGCTGCGTTAACAAACAGCCCCAAATCTCAAAGACTTATTTCTGCTTATATTACCTAACCACCACAGGGCCATTGCACTATAATAATTGTGCCAGTGTCCAAAGGATGGAACAACCACTGTCTGAGACATCGCCAGGGTTCATGGCAAAGGGAAAGGACCATCTTGGAAGGCTGTTCATAAATCATTAAATGCTCAAAGCCAGTTGGGCCTGTGAGCTGGTCACATGGTCCCATCCAACCTCGGACTATGCCCGGAAATTAAATCCTACCTGTCCAGCAGACAGAGAACTGAAAAGACTTGGAGTGTGGCATCCAAGTGTGGCATCCAAGTGTGGCATCCACTGATGGATATGACATCCAACGTGTCAACATGGAGGTCTTTCTGCAGTATCTGAGTTAGTCAGCAACCCTTCCAGGCCCTGGCCTCAATAAGATCACGACCCTGGGAGTAAAGCTGTGGGATCCAGAATGGGTCAACTACAGTCAGGCTCGTAGTGGATACCTTCTTGGTGTGTCTGCCCTGTCCCTGCTCTTCTCTGACCACTATATCCAGCCTACCTACTCAATGGGGTGGCTCCAGAAGCTGCTGTTGGTACTACACAGCCCGGTTCTAGATCCAACTGATTGGATGAAGGGAATGCACCTAACCAAAGCTGAACCACTAGGACCCTCTGTCCCAGAAATTTAGAACTGTGGTTCGGGAACAGCTAGTCCATATGGCACATGTAAATTTGGAAGCTCTGGTAAAGGCTTTTTCTGCCACAGGCATGGAAAAAACTAATGAAATTGAACTGCGGGGCAAAAAGAATGAGTCAGGAGACATGCAGGGAGAAGTGAATACAAGAAAGCCCATGGGGAGAGAGAGAAGGAGAGAGAGAGAGAGAGTGCATGTATGAGAGCAAGAGTGGAGGGTGAGGGAGGGAGAACCCCAGCCTACGTGTCTTGCACATAGCCACTTGATGTAGCATAAATTGGCACTTGGTTGATAAGGAAGAATGAATGTTGTACAGGCCAATGAAAGTGCCCACCATAGAAGACAATTACTTAGACCAAGGGCATTGAGTGTCTAGAACATTCCTGTTAAAATACTGACAGTCATGGGAAAAATAAACCTGATACTATTACTGTTAAGTTGGTCCCACCGGCAATAGTAAGAAAGGCTACGAGGCAAAGAATCCGAGAGATGAACTTTATTGCAAGCACCCTCGGGCAAGGTTCCACGACTCACAGAAAGAGAGAGGGAGAGAGTGAGTCGGGGAAGTTGCGCTGGGAGGGAGTTGGCAAGGTCCTTTTATCGGGGTGAGGTAGGGCATAGCCTTGTACCCATATAAGGTATGTGGTGATCGGAGGGTATGGGGTGGGGAAAGTGTACCGGACCAGAATGAGGCATGGGCTCGAGTCCAATGGCAAGGTATGTGGTGATCGGAAGGCATGGGGCTGGGGAAGTCCGTGATGGGCAGTTCTCAATTAGGAAGTTCCTGGGTGGAGAATTTCAGTTTCCTGGCGGTGACGTGGAGGCTGCAGTAAGGATGGCGGGGAAAGTCCGCCATCTTGGAGAAGGTTGGCGGGAAGATCCGCCATTTTGGAGCACTGGTTTCCCAGCCGGTCCATCAATTACCAGCCATAGCCATTTTATGGTGGGTACATTTAATGAGTTAGGCAGCCATTTGGTGTTGTCCTTAGGGAAAAGAGCCCAGGATTAGTTAAATATATATAAAATAGTCAAATATATATAAAATAGCCAAAAAATATATGTATGACTATCAAATATAGAGAACAATGGGAAGGAGAAGAAAGAGAGAGAACATTGAATTAGAGAGCTTTTATTAACCTCTTAAATCTGTATTCTTTTCTTTCATGCCAAGAGTCCTGGTTCTCAAGGACAGAGGGAATGATAGAATGAGAATACTCCACAATTACGTATTTATTTTATCCCATAATTCATACACAGCAGCCTCAGCCCTTTCAAAATCACAACATCAATCCTACCATCATTATGACCAAAAACATTTAAAAATGTTTTGTATATGATCCATCTCTCTCCATTTTTCCCACCGTTAAAAAAAAATAGTTGTACTATATCTACATTGTCAGAACATAGAGCTATTAAATGCTTTCCTCTCCCTCCTGGCCTTCATTTGGTCTTAGTGTGACAAATAATTACAGTCATCCCCTTTTATCTGCAGTTTCACTTTCCATGGTTCTGGTTACCCATGGTCAACCTGGGTTTAGAAGCAGATGATCGTCCTTCTGATGTATTGCCAGAAAGTCATGATGCCCATGTCATTCCCTTCCCAGCATCTTGTCATGTAGATATTTTATCCATCTCAGATCATCACAAGAAGAAGGGGGAGTACAGATATTTTGAGACAGAGACCATATTCACATAACTTTTATTGCAGTGTATTGTTATAATTGCTCTATTTTATAATTATTGTTAGTTACCTACTGTGCCACATTTATAAATTAAACTTTATCACAGGTATGTATAGGAAAAAACATAGCATATGCAGGGTTTCATACCATCCTCAGTTTCAGGCATCACTGGGGGTCTTGGAACATGTCCCCTGTAGATAAGGAGGACTAATGTATATACTTAATTCCCCCCACAAACATCTTTCTTGTTATTTTGATTGCTCAAAGTTTGTTCTCTAGTAGACCCTTCAGGGTGGTCTATGATACCAGTTTCCCTAAATTGTCACATGTTGATAGCAGTATGTCTGTACCCTTTGCAATTGAGAGGAAGTTTTATTGAATGAAAGATCTTGGCTTACATGTTCTTTTCTTGATTATCTTACACATGTTACTCTATTTCCTTTTGGCATAAAGTTGCACTATCAAAGCCTGATGATAATCTAATTTATTTTTTATTTTTATGCCATATGTTCTTGTTTTCTATTCCCCAAAATATTTTTTTCTTGTTCTTTAAAGTCTCATGATTTTATTGAAATATATCATGGAATTGGTCATTTGAATCAATATTCCCAGGTACACAGTACACTTTTTCCTCCTGATGAATTGACCCCTTTGATGTATGAAGATAGCCTTATTTCTCTCTGGTAATATTATTTGCTCTGAAATCTACTTTGTGTGATATTAATATACCAACTCTAGCTTCCTTTTTATTATTTTTAATTGTGAGACAATATACCTAGTATGAAATTTACCACATTAACTATTTCTAAGTATACAGTTCAGTAGTATTAAGTACATGCACATTGTTTTTACAACTAATCTCCAAAACTCTTTTCATCTTGCAAAACTGAATCTTTATGTCCATTAAACAAATTTCCCATTCTCCCCTCACCCAGCATCTGGCAATTACCATTCTACTTTCTACTAATTTGATTGCTCTAGGTACCTCATGTAAGAGAAATCATATAATATTTGTCTTTTTTGACTGGCTTATTTCCCTTTTCTTAATGTCTTCAAGGTTCACCCATGTTGTAGCATGTGTCATAATGTCCTTACTTTTTAAGGATAACTAATATTCCATTGTATGCATATAGATGTGTTTGTCCAGTCATATTTATATGTATGAGATTTTGTTTATCCAGTCATCTATCAATGGACACTTAGGTTGCTTCCATCTTCTGGCTATTGTAAATAATGCTGCTCTGAACATGGATGTCTAAATATCTGAGACCTTTTGAATATATACCTAGAAAAGGAATTGCAGGCTCATATGATAATTCTATGATCAATTTTTTGAGAAACTACTATTCTTTTTTCCATAGTGGGTGTCCCATTTTACATTTGCACCAGCAGTGCACAAGGAGAGGTTCCAATTTTTCTACATCCTCACCAACACTTGTTATTTTCCTGGGTTTTTTGTTTGATAATAGCCATCCTAATAGGTATAAGGTAGTATCTCATTGTAATGTTCATTCACATTTCCCTAATGATTAGTGATGCTGAGCTAATTTTCTCTTTGGAGAAATATCTATTCAAGTTCTTTGCTTATTTTTAATCAGGTTGTATTTTTTTGTTGTTGTTATTGACTTGTGAGAGGTCTTTATATATTCTGTACATTAACTCCTTATCAGATATACGATTTGCAAATATTTTGTCCTATTATGTAGGTTACTTTTTCACTCTGCTGGTCTTGTCCTTTGGTGCACAGAAGTCAGGCTTTCTTATGATTACTATTAGTATATCTTTTTTCATTCTTTTAGTTTTTATCTTTTTGCCTTTTTAATCCATTCTGATAATCTCTGCCTTTTAATTGAGGGTGTTAAGACCATTTACATTCAATGTGATTATAGATATGAGTAGGTTTTAAACTATCATTTTATTTGTTTTCTATTCATCTCATCTGTATTTTGTTCCATTTTTCTCTATTTCTGCCTTCTTTTTGGATCAATTGAATATTTGGTATGATTTTATTTTATCTCCCTTATTGACTTATCAGCTATGACTCTTCATTATTTAATTGTTGCTTTAGGTTTTATAATTTATGTCTTTAACTTATCATTGTCTACCTTCACATGACATTATAGCATTTAATGCATATTATAAGAGCTTTGCTTCTATTTCTCCTTTCCTGGACTTTATGCTATTGTTGACATACAATTACTTTTACATAGGTTATAAATTCTAAAATGCATTGCTATTATTTTTGTTTAAATAGGCAATTATTTTTAAAAGAAATTTAAATAATAAAAAAATTTACATTATACACATTTACTTAGCATTTTCTGTGTTCTTTGTTCCTTTGTATAAAACTGTATTTCTATCTGGTACCATTTTTCTTCTGCCTTAGATGTCCATTTCTAACAATGCAGGTCTGCTGGTGATAAATTCTTTCAGCTTTTTATGTCTGAAAAAGTCTTTATGTAACACTTTTTTTTGAAAGATGTTTTTGGTGGATGTGGAAGTCTTGATTGATGTGACCTTCTTACTTGCATTGCTCCCAAAAAGAGATCTGTCACCCTTGTCTTGTTCCTTTGTGTGTTGAGTCTCTTTTATCTTTGGCTGATTTTATGACCTTCTTTTTATCAGTGGTATTAAGCAATTTCATTTTGATGTGACTTCATGTAGTTTTCTTCATGTTTCATATACGTGGGATCCATTGAGCTTCCTGGATCTGTGAGTTTATAGTTTTCATCAAGTTTGGGAAAATTTTGGACGTTATGTCTTCAAATAATTTCTTCAGCCCCTCTCTCCTTCGTCTCCTTCAGAGACTCCAGTTATATGTCTATTAGCCCATGGAAATTGTCTTAGAGCTCACCAATGCTCTGCTAATTTTTTAAAATTGTTTTTTCTTTCTGTTTCATTTAGGTATTTCTATCTAAATAAATACCTAAATGTCTAAAACTAAATTTCATTTAGTTTTCAAATTCAGCTAATCTTCTTTTTTCCACAATGTCAGTCATCTCATCCAGTGTATTCTTAATCTCAGACATTGTAGTTTTTGTCTTTAGAAGTTCAGTTCAAATCTCTCATATTTCCCATGTTTCTATTAAAGTTTAAAACATATAGAACATTGTTATAAAAGTTGTTTTAATGTCCTTGTCTGTCAATTAATAGATGTCAATGCTAACATCTGTTGGTTCTTGGTTGGTTTCTGCTAAGTGATTATCCTCCTTGTCTGGGTCCTCCCTCTTTGCAGGCATTATTCCCAGGCCTGTATGAGCATCAGGTACTGTTTCCTCCAGTCCTCTCATGTGGTTCTTTCCCAGCCTTGGATGTCACTGATCAGTACTTTGCTGAATGCTCTACATGACCCTCATCAGATTTCTGGCTTCTTTCTCAGTATTTCCTTCTGCTAACTCTAGCTCCTTTCAGTCTTCTTGGACTCATAACTTTGTCTTCTCAGCTTGAAGAATCTGCCAGATTCCTCCTGCCAGATTTCCTTTCTTGTGCCACAACCTGGAAACTCTCACAAGGTAGCAAGTTGGGACAATCATAGGGCTGACCTCAAATGTTTTCTATATCTCGGGAATCACTGCCCTTCATTACTTGATGTCCAATGCCTTGAAACCATTGTTTCATACATTTTGTCCAATGTTTTAAGTTGTTTCATACTGGAGGGTAAAGCCAGTCCCTGTTACTCCATCTTGGCCTGAAGCAGAAAAGCAATATGCTTTTGCAATATACGATTTCATTTTTTTTCAGGAACATTTTCTTTAATTATACATGTTAGTAATTTTTTTCTATTCTCTAATTTTCACCTTCAGGAATTTCTATTATCTGTATATTGGACTTTCTTTGCCTGACTTCAATGATCTTTTTTCTCAAATTTTTTTTATCTCATTCTTTATTTTTTTATTTTAAAATTTTACTTCTTTTCACTTTGATTTTTAAGTCATTAACTGTTGTGCATTTTGTTTTCATTATTCCTTATAGTTTAGTCTTTATTTCTGAAATAATTTTTTTCTTTTATTTTTACATCTTTCCTGAGTTGTCAGCTCAGTTATGAGGTTTTCCTATTTCTTTTTTTTTTTTTTAAGAATTTATTTTTAAGCAGTTTCTTCACCCAGTGTGAGGCTCAAACTTACAACCATGAGATCAAGAGTTGCACACTCCACCGACTGAACCAGCCAGGCATCCCTGAATCTTTCCTATTTCTGACTTCTGTTTTTCTTTCAAGTCTTCAGTTACTTTCTTAATGTCTTTTGCTTCATTTTGATGTAGTAAGTTACAATTTTTATCTGTCTTATGGACACTTCTTTCCAATGTTTTTATTGTTTGCAAGGATATAATTTTCATTGTCTTCTGCTTTTAAGTAGTAACTTTGTATGAGCTTTAAGCATTGATCATTTTTATGTGACATTTGTTTTCCTGAGCATTTAGAATAAGGAGGAAATGAGGTTCAGGAAAGCTTTTCTGCTCCCTTTTCTGTTGTTGTTCAGTATTAACACATACATGAGCTTGTTTTCTGACCCTCTGGAACTCTGTTCTCTCCCTCCCCATTGGGATGGACTTCTTTTTTCCTCCTTTACTCATCTATGTTCTGATCAACTTTTATTCCATTCCCATAGATTTCTCTTAGCTGTGGGACTCTGTTGTAGAAGGGAGCTCTGGATTGCTTTTGAGAATTCAAAGGGTGAGACAGATCCAGCCTCTTCAGGCATTCTTATCGTGGGCACTTTTCTTAACCTGGTGTTGGAAAAATCAATACACTTCCAGTTTCAGCTGCCCTTCTCAAATTGGCCCACTAGTGTACACCTGTGTGCACCTGTTGTCTGTTCTCTAGCTTATCAAACCATGCCCAGTTGCCTCTCTCTCCTTCCTCCTTTACGGATCTTGCTGCCATGCAGATTTTGTGGCTGTTAATGGTCAGTCTTCATCTGCTTGTATTTGGGGGTTGGTGAGGATAATTTGTTACCTAGTTGTGTTTAAATGTTGTCCATGGGTTTCTCAGCTCTTCTATCTAGTTGCACTGTCTGTTTTTATGAGGGCAATCAGACAGATCGAAACCTTTGCTGTCATCACCACCATTTTCTGAAAATTCTGTACCAATGTCCAATATTTTGAAACAGCTTCTTGCTCACTGACAAAGCCCTACACAGACCAAAACCAGGAAAGGGAGGTGAGAGACAGGATTCCTACTATGAAAAAATGGAGAAAGGCGTGAGATAGTTATCCAAAGCTTTCAGTTTAGGTGCTGAGTATAAGAGGATGGTGTTGATATTTGGAGAGCTGCTTTGTTTACTTCTACTCAGTAAGTATGAGCTCATCTTTTCATCATGAGACTCAAGAGGCCCTGTGATAGTTAGGGCACATATTGCCTGTTCTCGTATCCATAGATCTCAAACCACTTCAGGATCAGTAACTTGTAGTGTTTTGTCTTGTTTTTAATGAAAATGGTCTATTTCCACATTCTCACTGACACTTATGACTTCCAGCTCTAATATTCTGTGCTTCTAAAGATCTCAAAATCTTTGACAGATATTTCATTGTATGGCTCCTTTTCTGACCTTGGAGATGCAATCCATGATTTCAACTGCCCTATATCTTGCTAATATTAGTGATGGAATTGGCATCACAGGGTGATAAATTGATAAGAGTCCCAGACTTCCAACTCATGCTTTCCTGCTTTAACCATGTTGCATTCCCACCTGAGATTGCCTATCCTACTCTGCAAAATATACCCACGTCATTTGTCAAGGGGACAAAAAGGCACTGGGCAATGAGTATGCCTAAATTATACTGGGCATATTGCTTCATCTTTCTCCTTTTGAGTTGTTGGGCTTTCCTGGTAACTGGACATTGTGGAGATGCTCAGAGTATTGGCTATAGGTAACTGCCCATGTTTCATTTGAACCAGAGATGTAGGGAGTCAAGGAAGAAAATGGGATAGATTCCCAGATGTGAAGAACTGTGACATTGGAAAACACAGTGGAATTGGGGTAAACTTTATCTCCAGATGGAAACAGTGCCTTTCTACAATGTCAAACTATTTACAAAACTATTGTGTTTTCTTCCATGATTTGGAACAATGTCTAAATAGGTTTTTTATGGTTCTAGGGTCCCACGTAGCCCAGTATCTTCTCAAAACCACATTCAAAAGAAAATGTACTTCAGAAACTAAAAGCAATTTTTTAAAAGCACACTAGTCTTTACCGTACCTCCCTAAGGTGGGGATCCAGTTTCTAATCCTAAACAACACAACACCCATTCAATTTTTCACTTATCTCCAATTCTTTCACTTCACAGCTACTCTGTAGCATCTAACTCTCAATTTTCTCCAAAACTTGCCCCGACATCCATCTTACAGGTCTTCATGCATGAATTTTTTCACTATCATTTTTCCCTGCTCTGATGCCTCACCAGAAGTTGCACAGGGATTACCATACCTACCAGACTTCTCCACCAAAGGTGGGAGACCCTCTGGCTCCATACTTTTTGGTCTTCTTTTGCTGCCTGCAGAGGGAAGCTGGCAGGACCACTTG
The DNA here is from genome assembly GCA_004024625.1 of Mellivora capensis. Lineage (NCBI taxonomy): Eukaryota > Metazoa > Chordata > Mammalia > Carnivora > Mustelidae > Mellivora > Mellivora capensis. The sequence continues at coordinate 27,139 of PISX010001487.1, forward strand.
GTATTATATTCTTTGCTTGCTCTGAATGCTTTTCTTACAAAGTAAGTCCAGGAGAAAATTGATGGATAGAGGCCCCCTTATATGTTTAATCAATAATGGAAAATACACTTGAGAAAGCTTCCAAATGAGCCCCTGGGGTTGGTGATAGCGGTGAAAGGGGACCTAAAAAGCTTCCAAAAGACAGACTTCTAAGGGAAGACTGAGGTATGACCATGGGTATTGCAGAAGCAGAGTGTGTGGTCCAAGCACCCTGGCACCTCTCTGGGAAAATTCACGTTTACTTAGTTCTCTTACATATGCTTCTGTTTAAACCTAGGGGATAGATGGCAAAAGTGAGGAAGTATTATGCAATGACCAAGGACAGTCAAAAGCTTAAAGTGGGCCTAGAATATAGGAGTCTATGGAAGTCAGAGAGGGGCAGTGTGGCTCAATTAAGTTGGGGTCAGCAATAGGATGGTCCACCAGGAGCAACAAGAAAGTAGCAGTTCCCATACATCTAGAAGGTCCTGGGGAAACCAGTAGCTCAGATTCATATGCAGTGCTAGAAAGATCAAGGCAAATATTTTGTTCTGGGAAAGGAGAGATCCTGGGTATGGCAGGCACTCAATGCTGGGGAATTTGATAAGGATGCAGTGACCAGAAATGGACCTAAAACAAGGAGACTGGTTGCTGAGAACAAAACAGAACCTAGTTTTTAGAATAAAGGGACAAGATCAGAGATAGCCCCTAGGAAATATGAGTGAGGCTGAGCCCCCAAGTACAAAGTGTATGAGACAGGTGCTGTGTAGGATATGTTGCCTGATGTTCGTTAAGAGCATGGGCTGTGTTCAAATCCTGACTCTGTGACCTCCCATCTTTATGACCTCAGGAAATTTAGAGAATTCCAGTCCAGCTTCCTATCTCTGAAAGGGAGTTAGTAATTCTTACCTCACAGAATAGTCCTAGACATTATAGGGCACAGTCATTGTCAAGCACTGGCACTACAGAGTAGGGCTGGAAAACACGTTAGGACTTCTTCTCCTCCTACTAACACCACCGCCACCGTCATCACTGTATCTTACCCACCCTGTCAAACAGGACTGGCCCCAGAGCCTGGGCTGCTGATTCTGCAGACGAGTGTTGGGAAGATGAAGGCACAAAATGCACATACATGTCCAGACAAGATGGCCCCAACTTACTCGAGCTTGTTTGTAAGTCAGTTGTTTGCCACTTAGAATCCCTGTCTCTAAAAGCTATACTATAAACAATCATTGGGTTTCCAGGTTTGCCTACCCACGGCTCTTTGTTCATGAGAAAGACATTAAGCATTGAGTCAGTATGACGTGAGCCACCATCTTCTCTCAAGCTTTTAGGGCTGACCTCCAAAGGAGAGGACTTGAGAGCAGAGTAGTGGGAATTCACTTGAGATGAGATGAGCTCACAACAACTACATGATGCCTGTCCCAGAGATTCATGTCCCTCTTGGAGCCATGCTATGGTCCTACTCCTGGCGAGCTGCACCAGCCAGAGTGGTGGCCCAGGTGTTCCAGGGTTGAGAGCTGGGGAGAGGGGGGATGACTGGGCCTTCTTTGCTATTATCCATTATCCTCATTCATCAATCCTGCTCCTGCTGAAATAGCTTCAGGGAGTGGGCATGTCTGTTCCTGCCAGCTGTTGTAAGAGATTTAAAAGTCTCATGTGAGGCTATGATGAACGATTTAATGATGACTGTGAATTAGGGCATAACCGCAGAACTGTCACTTCATTTTTGGACTTATTAGTGGAGCTGACTTTATGCTGCCTGACCAGCAAATGGGTCCTGTGATGTAGCTCTGAGCAGGGACAGCAGAATTCGCCAGGAAGGAGAAGAGGAGGGACAACAACAAAACTTGATCAGACTGTTCTGACCAGAGAAAAGCAACAGAAATTCTCAGATTAAATGGGAACTACAGCAATACCCAACTTATCCCAAATTTCTGGAGAAGGAGCTCGAAATTAATACATTTTTTAGACAACTGAAAGCAAATACTTTTTCCCAAAAATGGAAACTTCTAAAAGCACTTTCATCATTGCTCCATGCTGTAATGGACTTCTGTCCCAAGGAGCTTTTGAGGCATGTAGGGCTATTTTCCCTGGCACTGAATGACTCCCTACTGATGTGTTTTTCTATTTGGAGACTCTTGCCTCTTTTTTTGCTGCCAGCTACCACTTCTCAGTATGTAATCTCCCAACATCTCCCACTCTACTTGCTTGTCTTTAAATTCTGTAGAAACTAAAGGTTACCAGGAAAAACGAGAAGATCAATCTGTTAGAGCGATATCCATCAATTTCATTTGCTTCTAAGGCAATAGAGTTGTATCAAGGGTGGTTCTTCTTCTTTACCCTCTATTTGTCTTCACTGCCACCCACTTGCCTAAAACATACAGAGAAACACTGCCACCCACTTGCCTAAAACATACAGAGAAACACACACACACACACACACACACACACACACACACACACCCCTTGTTGAATACAAAGGTCCTAACTCAGTCTTTTCCTCCATCCCAATCCTTGCCATTTCTGCCCTTAGGCACAACCCATCGGGATTTCTATTCTGGGCCCCATCTTTTAGAGGACCCTGCTCTAGCCCTTCTATAAACTTGTTCCTTCCCAAGGGTCAAGGAGTTCATGGGGCCAAGAGTAGAGCCCCATAGGGAACACATGCCTCCTCTTTCAGAACCATGTTTTGGGTGCCTAGGACCCTGGGGGTCCCTACCACATGGCCCTAAGCCCCCTTCCAGGGCCTCTTTCATGTATCTGTCTTCTAGAAGGTAGAATGTGTTACTGGCATGTGCACTCTTAGAAGTAGCCAAGTCGCCTGTGGTTGAAGGGGTGAGAGTGGAGGTTGGCTGTGCAGGTTGAGGTTGCACAGGCAGAAGAGCAAGCCCCCAACTCAGAATGGAACAGGAAGAGAAGAGGGGCACCTCTATTTGTACTCCTGCCAAAGCAGCACAAACCTTAGGGATGATTTGAATCTCTGCTTGATTCTAGGACTTCCCAATGGCTTTTGTGGATGGCCCATCTAACACACTTCTAACTTTTGGGGTTCTTGGCCCCCTCAATTCCAAGTACCTTCAACTGTACTCCCTAAACCTTGCAAGTACTCCCAAAGTTGCCAAAGAACATAAAATATAATTTTCTGACTCAGGACATTCTCCTCCTAGCCTCTGCTAGAAAACTCAGTCCTCCATTCCTTTCAAAATCTGGAATCCCATTCCTTCCCATTTCTGCAGTACTACTCTTTGGAGAAACCAGCTACTCCCTCTTTAATATCCTATTTTATTTCTTTGATGAGCCTAGAGAATTTTAAAAACACCAAGTCCTCTATAAGGAATATCTACAAGACAGATTATCTTCTCTACCTAAAAAAAAAAAAAAAAAAAAAAAAATCCACAAAATTCTGAGTGAGCACTATGGAGGTGACAGAGAAATACTTCTCACATCTCTACAGATCAGACACACCTCTCAAAGGGGCACCCAGACACCCATAGGCTCTCCCTGGCTCAGAGGGTCACTACCTATAGTTCAGTCTGTTTTGGGACATCCTGTTCCATTTCTTGACTCTGTACCTCCCCTCCTTCCATCACCTAGAGCACCTCTTTCCTTGAGTGTCTTGTTAGTCTCTCATCTGGCCTCTGTTCTTTCTTTAAATATTCCTATTTTATTTGTTTTTTTTTTAATTGTGGTATAACTGACATATAATATCCTTAGTTCAGGTATGCATCCTAGAGATTTGATATTTTTATCCATTATGAAATGGACTCTGTTCTTTAAATCCTTGCTTGATGCTGCAGCAAGACAAAAATCAGAGTGCCTCACCCTATGCTTGAGACATTGCCCTCCCCATGCAGAAGAGGTCTCCTACTCCAGGTCCTCTTTGATCTGGCCTCTCCATTTTCCCAGACTCATGTCCAATCCATCCCAACCCCATCAACATCAGATCATCCACAATTCCCCCAAACACATCTTGCTAGGACTTGCCTCTGGAGCTCTGTTTATGCTATTCCTCTGCCTGGGTGACCATGGCCATCATCCTACCCCTTCACTGACCACCACCTTTCACATGACCAACTTCTGGTTGTCCCTTCACACTCAGCCCACATATCACACTTTTCAACCTTGCTCCTCTCTCCTACCACCAAAGACTAGGTAGTGGCCCTTGATTGGACTCCCACAGCTCTGGTAAAGCCCCTTTACCTTGGAATGTACCATATTCCATTGAAATTATCCACCCCTGTGCCCTTAAGTGACTTGAAATGTCTCCAAAGTAGAGACTGCATCTTTTTCACCTCAGAGTCCCAGCCCCGCTGCACCAAGCACTCAGTAAATGTTTACTGAACAGATCCAAACTAAAAAGAGTATGTGCATTTTTGTGATACTTAGTTATTTCTTCACTAGTGACTCACTCCAATAAAGATACCAACCAAAAGTTCTGTTCACTTGCTCCTGGGCTATGACTAAGGCTGCCAGAAGTGTAACTATTAGATGACAATTATAATTAAACAGTTAATTATTATACATTTATTGAGCATCTACTGCATGCCAAGCTTTGTGGACAATTACACAGTTCTACTCAGAGGCATAAAACACAGTGCCTGCCTTCAAGGAGATTATAACCTTGATGGTTTCTCTGGAAATTAAAAAGAACATCATTTACAAGAGAGTATTTTTAATTGAAGGGACATTTAAAAATTCTCTTTTGCCTTTCAGTGTCTGAAAATGTTTGATTATCAGTTCACCTAACGTTCCCAAGCCACAGGGCCTCTATTTGGCAGGCATGGTGTGCCTGAGAGGACGGAGAAAACCAAACTATTATAGGGGAATGTGTATTTTCAGGCAGTAAAAGACTCTGGGAGTTAGAAAAGCAACTACAGACTAAAAGGAGGAAAGGTGAAGACCTGTTTCTTTTCTTTTGGTAAAAAAAATTAGAACAACCCACTTAGACATTTTTGGGGAATAATTTTGTTCTATAGCAATGATCATGTGACCCTGGGTCAGCGGCTCTCCAACAGGGACAGTTTTGCCTCCTCCAGGGGATATTTGGCAATGTCTTCAGACATTTTTTGGTTGCCACATCTTGGGAGAGGAGAGAGTCTATTAGTATCTGTGTATTGGATGAAAGCCAGGCATGCAGATAAAAAATCCTATAATGTAAGGACAAAGCCCCTAGCCGAGAATGATCCAGCTCAAAATGTTAATAGTGCTGAGACTGAGAAACCCTGCCCTATGTTATGGGGTGGGATGGACACTAACTGCATTCCAGAATTCCACAGAAACAACTAAATCCAATAACAGCCCTTGGTAGTCACAAGCTTGACCCCCGGCTGCCTCTGACTCATGCACAAGGGTAAAGCTGGGGCTTTGACAGGCCGGAACAGAGATCTTGGATGATTTTTATTATGTAATTAGTTTTTAAATAGTCTCACTCTCCTTTCCCTTCCCCACCCCCCAGCTGCCTTCCTTTAAAAAAGGAAATTAAATAAGAACAACCCCCCCCTCCCAAATGCCCGTTGTTTATGTCACTGGCTTTTTCTCGTTTTTTTGTTTGTTTGTTTTTTGTTTTTTGTTTTTGCTGATGAAATAAAACACAATATAATGGACAAAGGAAATCATCAAAGGCTGCTACTAAGGCTTGGTGGTAGCTCGCCGAGCTCAGCAAAAGCCCTGCTTATGTGAACCGCTCCAAAAGGCAAACACCTCAAACAGAGAAGAAATGCATAGGTGGAATATGATCGTTGTAATTTGTTAATTGTGCTTTGCCCACGGTTGATATTTCTGGGTTATTTATTTATTTAAATACAGTGGTGTATGTTTGAAGTAAGAATATCCCCATCCATATTGTTCTATTTTCCCCTGTGAGGGTCATGTTTCTTCTGTCAATAACACAAGCCTGGATCTCCTTGAGCCCCAAATTACACTTCCTCATAAGAGATGAAAATGTCACATTTTCCTTGAGATCTTTATTCCACATGACTTCGCTAATGACTAGGGTAAAATTGAGAAGTTCAGGAAAAGGAAATCTCTCCCTCCATCAAAGTGAGTAAACAAACCAAAGGAAAACAGGACACCAGAAGCTAAAATGTGTAGAGAGTTTAAAATATGTTCCATAGATCTGGAGGATAGCCGAGGTCTATTCGTGGCCCTCCTTGCCTGTCCACCCAGTTATCCCCATGATATACAACCATGTCATATGGCCAACACTAACAAAATTTTTCCACCATTTTGTTGTGGGTTTTTGTCTCTTGGCATTGAAAAGATGTGAGGCAAATGATTATCCAATTCCTTCAGTCTCACCTTGCCCCTTGTTGCCTCAGCACCACTCCCTGGCTCATGGGTACCCAGGTATCCACATTAGCATGCTGACTCACATCTCCAAGCCCTCATGCATAATATCTTATTGATCTGAAACACTTGCCCTACTTGTCCATTTGGAGAACTTTTTACCTTCAAACATTACTAAGACAGCGCCTGTATGGAGATTTTTCCGACCTAAAATATTCTCTCCCTACACATATATTTCTATGTCCATGTAGGGGATGTGGTTGGTGCCTCACTCATACCTTCTGGGACTCCCCCAGAAGCCACCTGGAGATTCAGTAATTCCTGTGCATGTCTATGGCCTCATTTCTCAAGCATCTGTTTCTCTTGACTTGAGGGCTTTCTCTGACCACAAGAGCACATCATCCCCACGTGGAGTAGGCAAAAGTGCCAGGAAGTTAATGTCCCAGAAGCAACCCCTAACCATTGAGAGGCAGGAATTCACTGATAATCACCCCAGCTTCTTACTGTACAACAGTACAATTCTGAAGGGTGCTCTCCACCATGTCTCAGAGGGCTCCAAGGACGCCTGAGCCCCTCTGACCCCCAGTCTTTACCTACTTTTTAATACACTCTTTTTAAAAATATTTTATTTATTTATTTGACAGAGATCACAAGTAGGCAGAGAGGCGGGCGGCGGGGGGCGGGGGGTGGGGGTGGGGAGCAGGCTCCTTGCTGAGCAGAGAGCACGATGCGGGGCTGGATCCCAGTACCCTGGGATCATGACCTGAGCTGAAGGCAGAGGCCTTCAGAACCCACTGAGCCACCCAGGCACCCCTTTTTAATACACTCTTGATTGGCTTTTTCTCTTTCTCTGTTTCACTCTTTCATTCCCTCATTGTGCTCCCTTGGATTACCTCTCAAATAAATGAATGGCACTCAAATCTTAATCACAAGGTTTACTTCTTGGAGAGTAAAACTAAGACAGTCCCATGCAAACTTCTGTTTTCATGTAACTGCTCTGTGTTGTATTTCTTCCTTCTGTATGTCTTGGATAATTCCTTCAAGAGCAAGCACTCTTTGTTATTTATCTTTAACCCCAGTGCCTAGCAAATGCTGGACCCTCTGTAAATGTGTGTTGAAGCAAACTGAGGGGGAAACAGTCTACAAGGCATGAGGGACCACCTGCAGAAGAACTGGAAGGCTGGCTCGGTGAGAGTGAAGAAGCAACAACAATACAAAAATGCTCAGTTGAGGGGAATTTTCCAAGCAGACCAGTGGTATAATAAATAAGTGGAAGGTGAAATCGAGGGTGGGAGAGAATCCATACTGGCTTTTGGATGGCCATGGAAAGGGGATTTCCAGCTGTATGGAAGGTGTAAACTGGACCAGACACAGATGAAGGGGTGGCCTGGCTCTTTTTGAAGAAACATCTTCTTGGGTGGTTGAACCCCAGGCTCATGGGTCACATGACATCAAGGTTTAGCCCTCTGAGCACTTGATGCCAGCTTTCATATAGTTTCTGCTCAGCAATGAATGCTAACAAGGTGGAAAACACACGATTTGCTTTCTAAATGGCAAAGCATGTGCTGGGCTGTAGGTTTACTGTGGAGGAGTCAGTAAAGAAGGGAGGGAAGAAATATGATGCTCTTGAAACAGGGTGTCCCAGGTGTCCAGGTGGAGGAAGCAGAAAGCTCCAGGAACAGAGCACTGGGTTTTATTTGGGGGGGGGTGTAGTAGGGGGAGGGTGCATGGTTTCATCACAAGGCTGGATCTTCCCTTAATTTTTTTTCTTTTTATATCTTCTATGTTTTCCCCATTTGTAATGATGGGACCCAAATGAAAATTCTCAACTGATGTGAATGAACCAGGTATCAGGCCCTATGCCAGTGACTAAGCTTGAAGCAGACAAAAATATCATCCCTACTCACAATGAACTTAAAATTTAGCAAGGCCATATTCAAAGACTTGCTAAATATATTATCTGTATTACAGTACATTTCCAAAAGAGCCCAGAGTAGGGTATGCGAATTCCATGGAGGGGACAGGGCAAGCTCAGAGCTAGAGGAGAACTGAAGTTGGAGCCAGTTTTTGAAGCAAAGCAAGGATTTCATCAAGAAGTGAAGACAGGGAAGGCATTCCAGATATTCATTCATTTGTTTATGTGCTCACTTTCTTTGCTGGATATTTATTGAATTCCTATTATCTGACAGGCATTGGGGAACAATAGTGATTAAGATGACAGTCCTGCCAATTAGGGAATGCATAGTCCAGTGCTACAAGCTGACAAGAACCAGGCTGTGACCTGACAGTGGGGCAGGGACAAAAGGAGTAATTAGCACATTGTGTAAGGATACATTGGATGACGCTATGCTTCCAAGCCTGGAAGACACTGGTAGGGACAAGAGTCAAGGATGGTGTTCCAGAAGAGATGACATCCCATCTGAGGCCTGAAGGTTAAGAAGGCATTGGCCAAGTGAGGACTGATGCAGGATATTCTGGGCAAAGTGCCTTTTCTGTGCAAAGGCCCTTTTCTGTGAAAGGACCCAGGCATGCCATGCTCAGCTCTGAATTTTAGAAAGATTACTCTGGCTACCAAGTAGAAAATGATCTGGAACAGAGAAAGAGGTAGAGGCAGGAAGACCAGTTGGAAGGTGGCTGCAGCAATTCAAATGAGAGCTAGAGGCCTAGGAATGAGTGGTACCGGTGGGGTGGGGATGGGGAGAAGTGACCCAAGTAGCACACGCATATGACCATAGGCACCAAAGAATACAGTGGAACTGCAGCCCATAAGGTGGTCACAGCCTGGAGTGAGTGGTAGAAATTGATGGGAATCAAGGCCATGCAAATGTTGGTGGACGTCCAATGCCATGTTAAGTTTGGAATTCACTCTACAGGCAGCAGTAAACCATTGACGGATTGAGAGGAAAGAAGATTGTAACTTGAATATCTCCGAAGGATGGACTGGCAAGAAAGAAAATTGTCACCACCTTGGAAGTTAATAGAATAGTCCAGATACAAAATTGAGGAATTTGAGGAGTTTGAAACCTGCATGTAGCAAAAGGAACCTAGGCTAAAAAAGAAATGTAAATTCAATTTTCTTCTACTTTTTTGTTCTCTTCAAGCCCTCAATGGATTGAATGATGCCCACCTACATGGGGAAGAGCAATATGCTTTACTATGTCCATGAATTCAATCATTAATCTCTCTCAGAAACTCACAGACACACCCAGAAGTCATATTTAACCAGATATCTGGGCCTCCCGAGACCCAGTCAGGTTGACACATAACACTAACTATCATTCATGGTAAACACTTCATATTAACCTATTTACCATTGTGAAGATTAAATTAAATAGTGCACATAAAATTCTCAGCAAAGCGATGGTCCATACAAATTAAGAAATAATAGCTATCACTATTAGTTCTATAATTTTATTGTTAACATTGAAAGTATGAGCTAGTGCTGTGACAGTGGAGAGCCAGAGGAGGGAATCGTGTCAGCAATGTCATGCTGAATATAGACTTTGATTAAAAAAAAAAAACAAAAAACCTTTCCAAAAATAAAAGACAGAAAGAGGGTTTTTTTTTTTTCATTATATCTGAGCCGTTGGAGGTAAGAAAGCCAGCCAATTTACTTTGAAATATTACGATATTATTAAGAAAAACAGGCATATGGTGAGAATGATTTGATAGGTTTCAAATTCCTCAAATTCTTGTATTGAGTATCCTAAATTTTTTTAATACAAAGGCTATACTGTCAGTGCAGATCTTCACCAAAGTCATTCATTTCTTTCTAACCTAGATTCTTTCTGTGACATGGAGATTTCAGAGCTTGCCCATTTGGGGTCAGTGACATGTCACTTGGTTATTTTTATCTTTACCTGCAGGCAGAAGTGAGTTTACCCTAAAAAGAAAACAAAGCAGAAGACGTGCAGTATTGGGCATCGCTGGCTCTGCTCAGAGATGCCCTCTGACAGCAGCTCTGCAGCCAGACTTGGGAACAGCCCCCTCCCAGGGAAGTCTGGGTCCTCCAGAGTGATGCCAGGACTATGACCTGGGCTTTGGGTCATTCATAACTAAAGGACTTGCAGAGGGATGAGCCAGAATAAAGCTTTACCTCCTACACAGAATATGCAAATACACAAGAACCAAGAGCTTCTCTTCCATTGTGTCAGGACAGCTGGAATTTTATGAGATGACTTTCCAGGTTATGGCTGGATGAAGCACTAAATACCCTTCATGGGGCCAGCTGGTAAGTGAACACCACACAAGATGGCACCCTAAACTCTGTGAACCTCCTCAGCAGAAAGCAATAAATAACACCTGTGCAATCTTGGGAAATTACTTTCCTTCCCACTCCCCCTGCTTACACATATTCTCCAAGCACCCAAGAACAAAATGTTGGCCGTTAGTCCATGAGTGTTTATTCAGCAAGTGCTGGTGTCCTTAAGAACCTCTCTAGCAATATTCTGTTTGATCTTTTCAGGGCTGGCTCCGAGCTGGCCCCACAAAGGATCTTAATACTTTTCCAAAGCAATGGGGATCATCATTTATACATCAGAGTAAAATTATTTGGTTAAAAACAAACAGAGCTAACTGGTTAGAAAAGAGGTTTATTTCACATTGCTCCCTCTGTCTGGAAGTCTGCTTAAGAATTTAGAAGTGAGGGAGCACCTGGGTGGCTCAATGGGTTGAGCTTCTGCCTTCGGCTCGGGTCATGATCCCAGGGTTTTGGGATCGAGCCCCACATCGGGCTCTCTGCTCAGCAGGGAGCCTGCTTCCCCCTCTCTCTGCCTGCTTCTCTGCCTACTTGTGATCTGTCTGTCAAATAAATAAATAAAATCTTTAAAGAAAAAGAAAAAAAGAATTTAGAAGTGAGTTGGAGGAATTCGGAGGGGGAGACAAACCATGAGAGACTGTGGACTCTGAGAAACAGAGGGTTTGGGGGGTGGTTGCATGAGCCTGGTGGTGGGTATTATGGAGGGCACATATTGCATGGAGCACTGGGTGTGGTACATAAACAATGAATTTTGGAACACTGAAAAAAAATTTAAAAAAGAATGTAGTACCACTGAAACAAGATGAAACCAGAGAGAGACACACCAAAAGAAACTCTTAACCTCAGGAAACAAACTGAGGGTTGCTGGAGGGGAGGGTGCTGGAAGGTATGGGGTGGCTGGGTGATGGACATTGCGGAGGTCATGTGCTATGGTAAATGCTGTGAATTGTGTAAGACTGATGAATCACAGACCTGTACCCTTGAAGCAAATAACATATTTTATGTTAATTTAAAAAATAATTTAGTACCACCTAAGTCTGTTTAAGACCCATGTTGAATAAACAAGACAGAATTTTAAAATATGTCCATTTTTTTTACCCTAAAGTTATCAGTGAATATCAACCTCATATATCTTGATAATAAAATCATCAGGGTATAGGCATTCTTGTTCTTCTTCTCTTTCTCTTCTATTTTTGAAATGCTGTTTTAAATTAGAGAAGACAAATGCAGGTCAGCAGAGCTACAGAGTGAGAACAGGACATCTGGAGAACTGAGCCAATATGAGGGTTCAGAGTCCACCTTCCTTCTTCATGTGCCATTCGAACCAACTCAGGAGCACACAGAAGCCTGGTGACCATATCCATGGCTCCTAACTGTGCTTAAAACCACTTTCAGTGGTAGTCCTTGCTAAGAGTTTTTTATATTTCATTTCCTTGATAATATATGGACTGACCTTCTCAAGGGATTTACAGGTTTCAAGAGAAAGCAAGCCTGTGATTTAGTTAAGATATCGAGTGTGTGGAACAATCAGGACTAGCAATAAAAGAGAGAAAACTTTAGGACATTCTTGGTTAGTTGTGAGGACTCTGTTCAAACATAACCCAGTGCATTGGCACTGAGATTTGTGTTCAGTTCTATTAGCTCTCATCATGTAATTTTGGATAAGTAACTTAAACAGAAACATCTTGGATTGGACAGGACATGCTTTCTGGAATCGGACAGATCTGGTTCTAAATATTGGCTTTGCTATTTAACTAAATAGTGACCTTGGGTACATTAATGAAGAGCTCTGAACCACTTTCCTCGTCAATCTGATGGAGAAGGTGATCCTTACCTCACACTGTTTTGTGAAGAACGAATGAGACTTTTGTGTAAAGTGGCTTCCACTTTCTCTTGTTTTTTCTTTTTTTTAATCCAGCTTTAAATGAAGAATTATACCTGTGCCTGCTTGTCTAATGATTTTGGGGAAGAATTAGTTAAGATTAGTTAATCCCTAGAAACCAATTTTAATGAATAAAATAAATTAGTTTACAAAAAAGCCATTATTATTTAGAATTAAGTAGTGCACATGCCCAGGAGCCTGAGGAGTGGGTAGAATTCACAAGCCAACTCTCACCTACGAGACCCTAGGCAAATTACTCCTCGGGGCATCAGTATTCTGCAGAGCACAGTGGGGCTGGATGGAGCAGCAGATTATGGGATCACTGTATGAACAGGAAAGTCCTCCCAACTGTCACTATCTTTGATTTAATCAATGAGTAACTTTGCAGTTTGTAATGTATTCCTGTAGGAAAACATTCAAGGATAAGTAAGAATTGTCTAAGAGTGACTTCTATAGCATCTTCCTTCTGTGTGATTAGATACAATTTTCTGATTTCGAAGCTTTGTGATGGCACATGAGTCCAGATATTCAAACACAATGACTTGGTGAGTTGATTCATGAAATATATGTCACCAAGTTAAAATTCCCTATTTGACATTATCCAACAGTGAGTCCTCAGCTGTTTGTTTCAGTAACTTCTATGCACCAGAGAAGTAATACATGGAGAGGGAGCTCTTTTTTGCAGTGAATTTCACAAACATTTTAACATCAGAGGAGATAAGCTTTGAAAAAAAGCAGTTAGGTTCTCATGAACAAAACTGCAGGTGTATCAATGATTTTATAAGTAGAGTCCAGGGGCGCCTGGGTGGCTCAGTTGGTTAAGCATCTGCCTTCGGCTCAAGTCATGATTCTGGGGTCCTGAGATCAATTCCTGAACCAGGCTCCTTGCTCAGCGGGGAACCTGCTTCTCCCTCTCCCTCTGACTGTACCTTCCCCTTCTTGAGCTCTCTCTCTCTGTCAAATAAATAAATAAAGTCTTAAGGAAAAAAAAAAAGAAGTAGAGTCCAAAAGATTCTGTCAGACTTAACTTCCTCCTGTCATAAATGACAAGACTATAACAATTTTTCTCACATTAAACATTCATATTTCAAAGGATTTCTTTCCAAGGGTAAAGCCTACAGCAATATCAACTTCTGGGATAAAGGAGGACACTTTCATTCCTAAGATAAAATGTGCACTGTTCATTATTCAGCCGGAAGCCTGGAGCTCTCTCACAATGCTGTCCCCGGGGACCATGCCCAGGATGATGCCACAATGAGACTTTATAATGGGAAGTTTCATCATGGACCTCATTCATGCAAAATTCATTCTTTTCTGAAAACACAGCCAAGTGCCAAGGACTTCAAACATTTCTAGGACTTACAGTTATCAAAATGCACATGTATTTCACAATTAAAGATACAGTGTTAAATAGCATTTAAAATTTTACACTTACTGCTCACAGAAAACCCTCCCCCATCTATCTTGTTAAAGAATGGAGCAGTTGTTGTTTAATAACAACCTACGCATTAAAAATCTGACCAGTTTACCAAACCTTTACATTTTTGACCACCGACATCACTTTTGTTATCTGAAATAACATCTCCGAAAGAAAGGGGTGAGTGCTCAGTTTAGGTCCTTCCTCATGTCAAAAAGAAACGCATGTTAAACTCTAAACTTTCTTTCTCAACTTTTTATTGTTTCAGTAAGATAATACAGGTAAAAGTCCTAGCACTAATCTACAGTAAAAGTTAGTTATCTTCTCCATGAATAAAAAGCCCCTTTATCTCGCTGATAACTCCTTTAAACAGCAAACGCCAGTAAGACGTTTCCTTAATGGAGAAGTCGGGTCAAGAGGTGAGGGAAAACACAGGAGAGGTCCAGGATTGCTCGGCGGCTGTGCTGAGTTCCTGTTCTTCAATATGCTGCTTGCGCTCTCTGACCACACATGGTTTTCAGAGTAGGGCATTCCTACTTTTAAGATCTACAGTGCCGAGATTTATTGGGAACTTGGGAATTTGGATCTAAACGGAGGGGCCTCTACCATAACATAGTCGATGTTGAGGAATAGGATTTATAATCCTCTTGAGAGCCTTAATTATTTGGCCACTACCCCCCTTTCATTAACTAGAATGAAAACTCTGGATGGCTTTGAGAACTCCGTGGTAAACATACAGGATATACTGACATCTGGTGGCATTGATTAAGCAAATACTCATGAATTAATAAGCAGGGTTGTGATGAAAATTATTGACCACATTGCTTTTAAATACCCAGAACTCCTTCAGAACTTTTCCAAACTCTGTTTTCAAAGGCTTTGCTTTTCCTCCCATAATATTTATCATCTGGCCTAGTCCTTTCATTTAAGCCCTCAGTAAAAAGTTATGCTTTAACTCAAGGTTAATTGATCCTAGATTAATGATGATTGGTGTGAACTGTTGGCTAATTTAGGACTTCAGTTTTAATAATAAGGTCTAAATTGTAATCAATTTTTATGGGGTTATTTGGTTTGAAGGAACTTTAACATGGAATAAATGTGATCCTTCTAGTTTCCTCCTTAGAAGCCAAGAGTGGAGAGCTGCCCACAGTAAAAATAGGGTGTGGTATGTACAATTTCATGCTACTTAATCATTTGACCTTTTAAAAATACATCTAATCAAATCGAGGAGAGAATTACCACTGTCTCCTTATTAGCATGATTCTCTCCAGAGTTGTCCATCAAAAGAAGTAAAACAATAGTTTCCACCCTGCTTTTCAGAGTAAAAAATGAAGACAGATTTTGACTTGTCCAAAGTCAGTGACGAATCCATGAATAGAATCCGAGAGTTGCTAAGTCTTGGTTCTTGCCACCTTTTGATGTGTGTTTCCATTTAAGATGAGTGACATGTCGTCAGTTGTCATGGTTTTTAAAAGAGCTCTGTAAGGTCTGGCTTTTGCATCAGATTCTGGACTAAAATCATGTTTAAATTGTGTTTCCTCTCATCTTTTCCTGGTTCTGATTATTTTTTAAGAGTAGTTGATGGTCCCATGACATGAACCTTCTATTTTGTATTTTGTGTCTCGTGTTTTGAATTTTATGTGAAATTGTGGGTTTGATCTTTGACCTCTGTTTACTATAATACTGATTTGCCACTAATTTGATAGCAAGCCAAAGGGATCTACTGTAAACATGCTGCTCACTTTACACAGCTCTGTTTTACTCTTAAGTGAAGAAATATGTGTGTAGAATATAATTGAGAGGCTCTTGCAGAAGTAATAAAAACCACATAAGTTTTTAACTTCCCAGGTAGCATGCAGATTAACATAATCACTTTCTGTGATAGAAAGATCTGGTAAATTGAGAGGAAGTCATCAATGTAAAGAGGTATAACTTCACATTTAATTTTACCCGGTCTATGCACTCATCCCGAAATGGGGGAGATGTGGCATAGACCCCACAGCCCTACCTAGCTCACTGGGGCTCTGAACCCAGAGAATGCCAATCACAGGTGTGGTCAGCACAGGAGGTAAGATTATCATTATGTGCACTAATTCTGGGGTGGAGAGAGCAACTAAGCAGGAAATACACAACACAGAGACATAGGGGGAAAGCATTGCCTATGAGTGAGAAGGGCAGAGACTAGACATCATTAAGGCTTAGTCAAGCCTCACAAACCAGGAAGGTGATACTTTCATGAATGTTATGTCCCATTTATCAGCTTTCCAAAGGCAACCATGTTTAGTTCTTAATCCGACAACCAAAGAGAAATGAGAAGACTTTGGCAAAGTTCCAAGGATGGTTTATCTTGTTGTGTAGCTGCACCCCTGGGCCCCGTCCAGGAAACCATAGGGCAGCATCGGCCTCCAGAAGGTAGAGATATGGCAACGTCAGCATTTTGGGAGGAAAGCACTCTCTTTTCTTTTTCCTCCTATTATGGCAACTACCTGGAGTTGCTGGCCTAAAGAAGAAAAAAGTACAAAAATGTTGTCATATCAGTGTATATTCCAAGTTTTAATTCCCTCATGGGCTGGTTTATGTTATGCCCAGCTTAAGATCACTCAGCCCTTAGGACTCTCCGGGCTTCAGCTAAACATGGTGCATCAGTGGCTGTCCTTGGAAAGTCCTTGGAATACTTTCATTCAATAGAAAAGAATTTGCTATTAAAAACACATTTGTGATATTTAACCCAATCTCCTTTTTTCAGTTTCATCTCTTTTCTCTTAATCATATTCAGAGATAGCGTGAGAATGAAATCATTTGTTTGTCCAACAAATATCTATTGGGCCCTGCCTTCTTTACGCGCCATGCAAGGCATGGTGGAGGAGAAAAGAAATACAGGCACTCCATAGATGGTCCCTCAAAGAAAGCACACCTTTTTTTGAGACATGAGGCAGTCAATTGTGCAAAGCTAAAGAATTGAGAATCTCACTCTACCATGAAAATATCTAATAAGGCAAGAGGCACCACAAAGTATGGTGGGATTCTGAGGAAAAGCAACGGTTGTCTACAAAAAGTGTGTGGGTTCAGAGAAGGAGAAAGAGAACAGTAAATACTAGAGCTCAGGAAAGGTTTGCTATCAGAGACAGAAAAGGAACTAGAAACCAAAAGGTGGCATTCCACAGGGAGCCATTCCACGAGCCAGGAGCAAAGACGAGGTAGGCAAGCACAGAGCATGTTTTGGGAACAAGTCTAACGTAGAGGAAAGGATTGAAGAATGTGCTGCTTGGTGCAGGAGACCTGGGTTCCAGCCCTAACTCAGCCCCTTGCTGCTGGGTGACCTCCCGCCCATCCGCTGAGCCAGCTCTCCCAAAGCCTGTTTATCCGAAAACTAAAAACTACCTCCTCCCTTGATGGGCGTGAGGGGTACTGCACAGATCAAATGAAATAGGCATGAAAATACATTGTGATACCAGCATAAGGGACAGATTAGAGAATGCCTGAAATGCCAACCAGCCTTCACTTTAATCCTTTAAGTAATAAGAAGTCACTGAACATCTTTGAAGAAGGGAGTGAATGACATGATGAACAAGGTGTAAGGAAGTTAATTCCTTCTCCACCTCTCTCCCACAGCCGGGCAATCAGTCTCTCTTCTCTGTTGACAATTTTCTGTGATGTCAATTCAACATCTCCTGCAGGTGCAGGGATGAAAATCCATCCCAGCTCTTGGGAAGGTCTGTGCACGTCTTGAAACAATCATGCTGTGTGAATCAAAGGCCTTGCTGCAGCTGAGTCTTCCCATTCACTTGAGCATATCTATTGTTTTTTGGAACTTCATCCAATTTATTCACATTTCAAGATGCTTCATACTGTGTACAGAGCATTCTTGTCCTGTATCACCAACAAGCATCCTTGTTTTACGATGTGCTGTCTCTGGCGAGGCAGCTCTAAAGATCATTAGCCCTTTTTCCCATTTCTCTGCCTTGCTAAATCCAAACACATTTCTGAGCTCCTATAATCTTTTTAATATTATCCACCTCTGGAGAGGAATGGGTTTGCTTTTTCTTTTATTTGAATATCACTTGAAACGCTGCTAAAATTCATGATATTACCGAGTTTAACTTAGGGATGAGTCATTTTGCAGCAACAATTAGAAAAGTATTACATTTCCAAGATATCAATCAAATGCAGTTAACTTAAAAAAAAAACTATCCAACTTAGTTTTTCCTTTCTTTTTTGGAAACAACTAAAAGGTTTGAAGAAAATTAAAAGGCAATATCTTCAGCCCTTTTTAACCCCCCATGAGTGTTTCTATGATTTTTAGTTCTTACCTGTCTAGATGAATGAATGAATGGGAATCATTAGATCTGGAAAAATGTATTTCTTTTTATATAATTTCAGCTCATTTAGGAGTCAGCAAAGATTTCCTATAAATCTTTTCAGGTTTGTGGGCCTGGTGGTCTTTGCCACAACTAATCAATTCTGCCATTGTAGCATGAAAGCAGCCACAGACAATATAAAAATGATGGGTGTATTTTGCACTGTTGGTGGGAATGCAAACTGGTACAGCCACTCTGGAAACAGTACAGAGTTTCCTACAAAGAATTAAAAAGGGAGCTGCTCTATGACCCAATAATTGCACTATTCAGTATTTATCCAGAAGATATAAAATTTTTTATTTGAAGGGACACATGCACCCCAATGTTTATAGCACTATCCACAATAGACAAATTATGGAAAGAGCCCAAATATCCATTCACTGATAAATGGATAAATGGATAAAGAATATGTGTGTGTGTGTGTGTGTGTGTGTGTGTGTGTGGTGGAATATTACTCAGCCATGAAAAAGAATGAACTCTTGCCGTTTGCAACAATGTGGATGGAACCAGAGGGTATTATGCTGCACAAAACAAGTCATTCAGAGAAAGACAAGTATCATATGATCTCATTCGTATGTGGAATTTAAGAAACAAGAAACAAGACAGGTGAACATAGGGGAAGGGAAGGAACAATAAAGTAAGATAAAAACACAGAAGGAGGCAAACCATAAGAGATGGAGGCTTGCTGGAGGCTTCCTGGAGGGGGTAGGGGGTGGTGATGGGCTAGATGGGTGGTGGGCATTAAGGAGGGCACTTGTTGGGATGAGCACTGGTGGTGTATGTGGGTGAGGGATCTCTGGATTCTACTCCTGAAACAAGTACTACACTATATGTTAACTAACTTGAATTTAAATTTAAAAAAAGAGATGGATTGAAAAAAAAAATGATGAGTGTGGCTGTATTCCAATAAAATGTTAACTACAAAAATAGGCAGTGAACATATGTGGCCTTTGGGCTGGTGTCCTTCATTTGTTTGCAAACTATGTGCATCAAGATAACCTGAGTGACTTGTGACCAAAGAAGGAGGAGGGAGAGGGGGAGGAGGAGGGGACAGTGGGGGGGGGGGAGGAGAAGGAGAAGAAGAAGAAAGAAAAGAAAAGATGCCCAGACCCCAGATGCTGATTCCATGGGTTCAGGCTCAGGTTCCCAAGGTTATTCTGAAGTCCCAAAGTTTGAGAACCCCTGCTCCTTTTCCTTAAGAATGCAGCTCCAAACTTTTATGATACTACCAAAATTTTGATAAGAAGCTCATAAGAGACTCATAAAAGGGAGGTTTAGACAAGAGAATCAAAGTTGGCCCAATGAAGATTAGTATATTTTAAATTGAAAAAAAAAAAGAACAATTTCTGCATTTCTAGAAATTTTAGGAACCAGTAATTTTGATCCATAATTCTAGCTCGCATCAATTTCTATAAATCATCTAAATGGTGGCATTCAATAAGTTATGGAACTGTAGCTATAGCCAAATAATATTTTGGATTTAGTCCTTAGGGTGTAAATTGAATTGAAACAATTTCCACTGATTTTAAAAGGTTCATCATCAGCCTTCCAGACTCTCAAATAGTTTACTACTACTATTATTAAAATTATCACAACCAAAAAATTATTTAATAATAAGAGCTTTACAGCCCATAAAATACCCCCATTGTTCTAGCATAGCATCAGCTGATACTTTATAAATCTGGATCCAGACTTTTTCCAAAAGCTTGTTGAAAGCTACTCAGCAAAGCAATGAAAAGATAGAAAATATTTTTTTCCATATAGAAATTGAGAGGAGCACAGGTCCCACCCTGCACAAAAGCATTTCTCATACAAAGAAAAGACACTCAAATTATAAACAGATGGCCAATCATATGACAATCAATTAAAATATATCAGGTGAGGTCCGGTTCCAAATTTGAATTCCATTTTTGTTGGCTAATGCCAAGAGTTTCCTTCACAGTGGGATGAACTGCTACGTGGAGCTGTAGGCTCTGGCCACTCCCTATCCTCCTTCCCTGAGTGGCAAGGACAGCCTGCTGCATAAGCAGAGAACTTGGCATTGATGGCAGCTTGCATTGAGCCCATCTGCCAGCTGGTGGTGATGGATGGGGGAGTGAACAAGAGCCCTTCTTGGCTAGTGGATGAGTTTCCATTTGGTGTTCTTTTGTTATTCAACCCAAAGCTAATAATTTTTATTATCTTATTATTTTCCTTCTTCGGTTCTTTACAGTATGCTCTCTGCCTGACATACTGTACAAATATTCACCGGGTTTTTTAAAAAAATCAGAGTTTAATTCTTGAATTCTAACACTGGATTGATGACTATGTATGTACAAATTACCTCATTTCCCCACACTTCGATTTTGACAAAGGAGAAAATTACACTTTTTAATATATTTAATAACACCATTAACAGGTTAATCTTGCTGGAAGTCTGTTGGGTATTAGAACAGAGAAAATTCAATCATCTGATATTTTAAGTTGTTTTTATAAGTGATACCAAGCTGTTTTAAATATGTGGTTAATGATGCAAGACTTTAATGCCTGTGTAATTAAGAAATGATTTTTATATTTGCATTTGGCAAATATAAACTAACTTATAAATGCTTAATAACATAGTAATGATCTCTGTATGTGTCCAAATCCTCTTAAACCCAAAGCACCCCCTCCCAATGATGACACATTTAGTACTCTCTGATTTTTATTTTGAAAAGCTGCTAATCCTCAGCTTGTCCTCACTGAAGTGAATGCCGGTGATCTCATTGATTTCGTTCAAAGCAAGGTGAACCACACTGAAACTCTTTCTGAAGCCTCTGGTAATGCCTAACAAAAACTCTCAGCCATGAGCCATTGTCTGTCACACACCATAACTGCCCCTCCGGTTCCAGGGCATGGTTAATAAAACCCATCGTATTCTGGAACTGATTCTTAGAGGTCAAACTTGTAACCGTATTTCCCCAAAGTTAGTGGAATAAAATGTCTTTATGTTTGCTTGATTGAATTTTCCCCCCAAAGAACCAGCATCATGGCTCAAGAATGTTGGTTTACTACCAAAATGATATTTTATCTTAAAGTCACAATACTCTTAAACAATTTATCCCTCTGGGCTGTATTCCCTGTGTCTCTCTTCGGTTTGAAATCAACCCCTGTACTTCTCTCGTCTTGTGATCCAAGAAGACGTACATTCATATCACATCCAATATATATCTCCCAGACCTCCACTGTATGACTTTCCCTTTTGATCTGTAAATTAAACAATGAGTTGCTTATTCACACCTCCTACTTGTAAAGTGGAGGGATCTTGGAGTGGTTTCTTAACTTTCTACATAAAGTGCTACAACCTCCTTAAGAATAACATTCTTTTGTTTGTTGAAAACTTTCAGGGTATTTTTTTTTCCCCAAAGATTTTATTTTATTTATTTGAGAGAGAGAGAGAGAGCGAGCACGAGCAGGGGGAAGGGGCAGAGGGAGAAGGAGAAGCAGGCTTCCCGCTGAGCAGGGAATCCAATGCAGGGCTAGATCCCAGGACCCTGAGATCATGACGCTTAACCGATTGAGTCACACAGGCGCCCCCTAAAGGAAGATTTTACATATGAATATATACTTTTCCCGTTCTTTTTAGTCTTCTATCAAGTATCAAACTATAGTATATCAATATCTCAAATAAACAAGACTCCTCAATTCCCAAACAAGAAAAAGGAAACACAAAGATGTTCTTTTGGGGGAATTTATGTCTTCAATTTTGTCTTCTCCAGATGATGAACTATCATTTTCACTTTTAATTTTTTTAAGATTTTTAAAAAATTTATTTATTTGACAGACAGAGATCACAAGTAGGGAGAGAGGCAGGCAGAGAGGGATGGGAAAGCAGGCTCCCCGCTAAGCAGAGAGCCCGATGCGGGGCTCAATCCCAGGACCCTGAGATCATGACCTGAACTGATGGCAGAGGCTTAACCTACTGAGCCACCCAGGCTGAACCATCATTTTTAAAGTCAAATATTCTCTCTCTACATAGTGTCTCCTGAAATCCTGTTCATCCTCCAACACTTGACTCAAGTCCTACGCACTCGGAAGTGTTCTCTAACTTCCTCAAACCAGACAGCTACACTCTAACCTGATCTATTTCTGACAGTATATTAGCCGCAGACTAGCCTTCAGTTGTCCTCTCATGCTTTCATACTGTGCTTTGTGGCTTGCCCCGTCACATAACTAGTAAACTCCTCTAAGAATATGAGACGCCATGGCCGCCACTCCAAGTTCTAGGACCTTTCTCTCCACATCATGCATCTCCCTGAACATTGTCTCTCTTTACTCAGAAGAAGGAAGAGGTTGTTCTCTCCCCCAAAGGACTGTAACTTGGCATTTTGTGTTTCGTCAAACTACTTTGTCTCCACAGGTTGCACTCTTCCAACTCGTTCTCTACTCCTTGGATTTCTCCTTCTCTGTCTCCTTCAGGGATTCATCATCTTCTTATTGCCCTTTCCAATCTTGAAGTTCCCCAAAGTTTATCTTCAGAGTCACCTTCTCCTTTCGTGTTCTCTACTTTAGTGACGTCACTTACACCCGTGAGTTCAGCGACTGCTCAAATGTAGATTACTTAGTTCGAGTCTCTAGCCCTATAATCTCTCAAATTCCACTATTATATTTTCTGGTACCGGTTTAACATCTGCAGCGTGTTGTTGTTGTTGTTTTTAAATGATCTCATCAGTTTTCCTTTAACAGCTCTTCTGCCTATCCTACCAAGTTCTCCCCAGAAAGAATCTCAAAGTTATCCTTTCTTTCTCCTACATCCCCGCTCCAATCTCTAAACAAATCATAGAGGTCTGTCCTCCTCTTCCATTTCTAGTGGCATCTCCTTAATGAGGGCCTCTTCATCCTGCTTCTGAACAAGTACAGTAGGTACCCAACTCTTCTTCTCACTTCCTATCTCCCTGCCCCAGTCCTTCCTACATGTTGCATTAAGCCATGGGATAAAGGATGCCAAAGCAGAGAAGGCACGGCTAGACAAGTACCTTGACCTTAAACAGATGGAAAACCAATATTTCAAGATCAAGGCAGGATAGATCAATAGATCAATATTTTTAAACCACTGGAAAATATAGGCAGAAGGAGAGAGAAACAGAGAGACAGAGACCCTGAAAGGATATCCTGAAAGGCAAATAGGAGAAATAGGGAGGAGCCAAGTGCCGGAGGGGTCAAAGAGGATATTTCGTTATCTCTCATACATTCTACTTCCTTACCATCTATCTTCTTATCATATCCAACAAGAAATAATATTTACATTAAAGCAAAATAAAATATTGATAGCCAGTTCATTTTAATTTTAACAATTAATTGCACCTGTCAGAGTAATGAGTCCGAAGAGACTTGACGGAGTATGAAGTCAGAGTAGGAAGTTAGTATTAAATAGGATATAAACCTAGATCCTGGGAAAGTACCAAAGTGTTCTTTTTACGGGAATAATTTTACAACTGTACCAGTCTCAATACACTCTCCTTTATAAGGCTGTATTGTATATATTTATCCACCAATGCTGAAGAAAAAGTTTCATTTTATTTATTTATTTATTTATTTAACCTCAGGTATACATTTAGACTTTATCAGAAAAAAATCAAGGAAGTCATACACATTGCATTCTTGAAACAAAGTGTTTCTCATTAGACCACACCTTAAAATTATTTGCAACTGAATCAAGAAATGACAGAATAACCAACCATTAACTAAACTCCTGGATACCTTTAGTCTCCAACCAAAGTAATCAGCCCTGAGGAGGATTTCTAATGAAAGCATCTTTATGTAGAACAGATTTTTGCCAATTGTGGTTTCCAACCCATTAGTGAGTTGTGAAAACAATTTAGTGGGGTATGATCAATATTTTTAAATTTATTTTTTATTTACTTTTTATCCTTTTACCCCATTTTTAAAATTTTTTATTTAAATTCTAGTTAGTAAACATACAGTGTAATATTAGTTTTAGGAGTAGAATTCAGTGATTCATCACTTACATACAGTACCCAGTGCTCATCGTAAGTGCCCTCCTTCATACCCCTCCCCCATACCCTTCATACCCATCCCCCATCTTCTCCGATCCACCTCTCCTCCATCAACTCTCAGTTTTTTCTCTATCCTTAAGAGTTTCCTATAGTTTATTTTCTTCTTCTTTTTTTTTTTTAAGATTTTATTTATTTATTTGAGAGAGAGGCAGTGAGAGAGCATGAGCGAGGAGAAGGTCAGAGGGAGAAGCAGACTCCCCGTGGAGCTGGGAGCCCGATGCGGGACTCGATCCCGGGTCTCCGGGATCATGACCTGAGCCGAAGGCAGTCGTCCAACCAACTGAGCCACCCAGGCGTCCCCTATAGTTTATTTTCCCTCTTTTTTCCCCTTCCCATATATTCATCTGTTTTGTTTCTTAAATTCCACATATGAGTGAAATCAGATCAACACTTTTTTAAAAATATGAAACACAATAAAATAAAAATGTTAGAATGCATCACAAATTACTAGGATGTTGTTTCATGAAACTTTCATTTCAGTAAATACATTTGCATGTATGTATGCACTAGGTTACAATGTAAACATCTTCTTGTGTGTTACAGTCAAAAAGGCTTGAAAAATTTAGGACGGTATAATATGCTCCCTGCTGCCTAAAATCAATAGCAGACAATTCCATCAGATTATACTGCCTTCCATTATCCTAGCTAGTCCCAAAGATGCTGCTTTAAAACCCCCGCCCTCTGCCTGCTGCTCCCCCTGCTTGTGCTCTCTCTCTGTGTCAAACAAATAAAATAAATCTTAAAAAACAAAACAACAACAAAACATTCCCCTGACTCCTCAGCAACACCTTCAGTGCATTCTCACACATGTGATTCTCAAAGTGCTGTCCATGAGTGCCTGGTGGTCCCTGAGATCCTTTCAGAGACTCTACAAGTTCAAAACTATTTCATTGTAAGCCTCGGACATTATCTGCAACTTTTAAGATATTTTATTTCTTTGTTCATGAGAGACACAGAGAGAAGCAGGCTCCCTGCAGAGCAGGGACCCTGATGAGGGACTCAAACCCAGGACCCTGGGCTCAGGACCTGAGCCAAAGGAAAAAGCTTAACTGACTGAGCCACCCAGGCGCCCTGAACATTGTTTGCATTTTCAGTGTGTGGACACCTGCATTGGTGGAGCAAAGGCAGGATGGCTGACTCTTCATGGAGCGCCAGCACCAGCCACGGCAGCGGCCCCAAATCGCGGCAGCCCGTGTATATGACACTGCCGTGCAATTGCAGATATGTCTTAAAATGCCCATTTCACTTAACAGTGACCTTGATGAAGCAGTAAAAAGTATTCACTTTATTAAATGTTTACCCTTGAACACATACCATTTTAATATTCTGTGTGAGGAAGTGGGAAGTTGTCACAAAGACCCGGACACAGACCGATTATGATGGTTGTGTCAAGGAAAATCATTTGTGTGGTGAGCTGAACGAGCTCTTTGAGGGTGGAATGGTATTTTTACTTGAAAAAGCTATACTTATTCAGATGTCGGTATTTGGCAGACAATGTCTCTAAAATGAACAAAGTGAGACTATCACTTCAAGGAAAACAACTGCAAGTATTTATTGCCAATAATAAAATTCCAGCTTTATAGCAAAAATAAAATTTTAGAAAACTTGACAGTATACCAATACTTAAACAATTTTAGGATGAAGTCAGTGGTGATATTGATAAAAGTGAGTGTTTGATACTGTATCATGAAATATTTGGAACATTCGGAAGATCTGCATAACTCAGTGAACCAATACTTTCCAAAGGACCAATGCGTGATTCAAGTAAGAGATAGACCCTTGGATTTTAAAGTGATGGGATGCAAAACGCCACTGATACGGTTTTAGAATCCACCAACCTGTTGAAGAAACTAAGCTTTAAGACACTATCACTTGCTGAGTTCTGGTATCAAATCAAAAGGGAAAATCCAATTATCTAAAAGGGTTCTTAACATATTTCTCCCTCTTCCAGCTACATAGTCGTGTGAGGCCAAATTTTCTTCACCTCCTTCAACCAAAAACGATGTATCACATCAGATTGGACACAGAAGCAGATATGGAGCTACAGCTGTTTTCCATTAAGCTAGACATTAAAGAGGTTTCTAAGAATGCAAAACAATGCCACTCTTCTCACCTCTTCTCATTAATGTCTCTTATCTATGTTATTACGCAATGAGCTTCTCCGTTTCAGTGAATAAAATAAATTTAAAATTTTTTCCTGGCTTCCATTTTTAAATACAATAAACACTGGTAAATATAACACTGGGGTCCTCAGTGATTTTTAAGAGGAGAAAGGACCCTGAGACCAAAATGTTTGAAAACCACTATCCTGGACCTTATTTGATTCCTCTTTCAAAAACCACCAAATCCAAACAAATGAATGTATATTTGAGCTTCTGAGTCAATAATCAATTATACTGGGCACCTGGGTGGCTCAGTGGGTTAAGTAAGCCTCTGCCTTGGGCTCAGGTCATGATCTCAGGATCCTGGGATTGAGTCCCACATCGGGCTCTCTGCTCAGTGGGGAGCCTGCTTCCTCCTCTCTCTCTGCCTGCCTCTCTGCCTACTTGTGAGCTCTCTGTGTCAATAAATAAATAAATTCTTTAAAAAATAATCAATTATACTAAAAAATAATAATAATCAATTACACTGCTCAAGACCAGCTTGCTAACAGGTATGGACTGGGGGTATTGAAAGCCACTGCCAGATTTAAAAAAATGAATTTCCTAATGGAAGAGTGTTTAATGTACATGTCAAATAGTAGGTAAGTTTCGCATAGGGCTCCCAAAAAAACCCTTAATGTTCTCTCTCCCGCTGATCTTGATTTTAAAGTGTTTGCTTTTAATTGCTGCATTATCAAGCTGGGTATCATGTAAAAACATAACATTTATGCATTAGTAGAAGCCACAATTCTAATCTGGCACTTTAAATTCCTCATCTTACCTGAGCCGTGTATAAAACACGATGCCAAATGCCTGTCACCGGGCTCCAAACACCATGCTCAAGAACCCATTCCCCCAAACGTCTCCAGAACACTCCAGAACAGACATTACCCTGCAATGAAGGTTTGTATGAAATCAACATGACTTAATTACACTCATCATACTGAAAATCAAATTCTATGCCAATGATACATGGCACTTGGAGCTTATTTTACAAACATTAACTAATTAATCTGCAAAACATCCCTGAGAGGCAAGGCATAATGATATATGAGCTGACAACCTAATTATGTCTAATTATTCATAAGATTTTCTCCCTTCCAAGTGTTTTCTATTGCCAGTTCAGAGAAACAGGCCTGCTACGTGCTTAAATCAGATGTGGAAATCAGCTATCACTTATTCCATCCAGAATATTCTTGCTACAGAGTGCCCATTTCCTTTTAGAACAGATCATCCTGCACCATTTTCCACTGGAACAGTTCGTAGAAACCCCAGAGCCCCCAAACATTAATCTGGTGTTGAACTCACAGTTCTAGGTTGTACATAGCATTCTTTGCTCCAGTCTTTCCCCCAGGCAATTTTGGTCATTATCCCAATTGCTCTGACTAGTTTTGCTCTACTGTCCTTTTTTCTCACGGCATCTTTTTCCACCGTGAAGATACTCGGAGACACAGGACCAATCATCCATGCACTTTCTTTCCTCCAAATTTTGTCAACAGAAAGCCAATGCTGCCTTCTCTGGGCTATCATTTCCGTCACCTGCTTGACCCGCTCACTTGGGGTTTCCTCAAGCTCTCTGCATTCTCCCCTTTCTCATCCCACTTGAAATTAGGCAACTTTGTTCTAGCTGATAATTCCACTTCGGCTTCTAAATTTTCTCTTTAACAGCAAGTTGGGTCTTGAAAGTCAATGCCATATGTTTAAAAACATTGCTAGAAGACATATTTGTGAAGTGGGTTGTTACGATGTGTGTGGGGGGAAAGGTATTATACAATTCTGAACATGCATAGATTATCTCAGGAGTGGGAAATAAATAACAATTCTTATGAGAGCTGTATTAGGGTTCTCCAGAGAAACAGAACCAACAGGATGTGTTTGTGTGTGTGTGTGTGTGTGTGTGTGTGTGTGTGTACAGAGAGAAGAGAGACTTATTTAAGGAGCTGGCTCACACGATCGTGGAAAGCAGTAAATCCAAAATCTGCAGGGTAGGCGGGCAGGCTGAAGATTCTAGCAAGAGCCGGTATTGCAGTCTTGAGTCTGGAAGCAGACTTTTCCTTTCTTGGGGGGAATTTCAATCTTTGCTCTCAAGGCCTTCAACCATTTGGATGAGGCCCATCCGCATTATGGAGGACACTCTACACAAAGTCTACTGATGTAAATGTTAATTGCATCTAAAAAATACCTTCACAGCCACATCTAGACTAGGCTTTGACCAGACAGCTGGGCATCATAGCTTAGCTGAGTTGACACATAAAATTAGCCTCACAAATGTTTGAGGAAGCATTTTAGGCAACTGTCTACATTTTTCATCTCCGTGACTTTACCAGTTACCAAAGTACCCCCTATACGAGGTGTTCACTATTCAGTGGCCAAGTAAATAAATGTGTGTTGGGCTTGTGTTTCCAATAAAATTATAAACTTGAGGGACGATATTTATCTTACATTTCCTATAGCTATGGAAATCGTTTGACCCAAATTTTCCAGGATAGTACTGATTTCAAATCTCTGTCCCCATTGTCACACCAGTGTCCTCATTTTTAATTATGGAAAACATGGTTACCATCCCTCGAACAAGTAGTTTCATGCAGAGCACAGTCCTTAAATCTCACTAAATACTGACTGATTAAAATGCAATTTCGAGTCAGTGGACATTTTGCTTAAAATATGACAAAATACAACCGGGGGGAAATTATCATTTCTCTTCTCATTTATTCATAAGACACAAAGTGCAGTCTGGTTCTTGTGTTTTAAATTTTCCATGTCCAGTACAGGGTGTGGTTATAATGAACTGCCGAGCCAATATGAAGTAAGATACTTGGTAATCAAGGGCAAGTTTAAACAGTATTGAACATTTTTCTAGAGTGAGTGAACATGCAGGTAATGTATCCAGGAAAGGCTTGTGTGGAAAGGGAGGGACGCAATTAGACAAATAAAAAATCCCTCTTTGTGGATTCTCTGTGCTGGTAATACAACCTTACAACTTCAGAAGGAAGGTTGATGATTTTTTTTTAAGATATAGAAGATATTAGAATCAAAAAATAAAACAGTTTTTCTGATAAAAGTTGCTTGGGGCATTTCTGGACTGCTGGAATTATTTTCCTACTTTATAATCTGATGTGATTTTAAAAACTGCTGGTTTGTTCCAAAATGATATCTCAAAGGAGTACAAGTTATACCACTTGGAGTTTGGATAGCTCTGGTGAAAATTTAAAGCTATTATAGAAAAATAGAGTGATGAATGATCTTCAAGGAAGCCAGAAAGTGCTTGAACAAAGGCCTTCAGATATGCAGTCAAAAAATTAGTGAGTTTTAGTAATGGTTTGGGTACAGGCATGAAGACATAGAAAGGGATGAGAGATGTCTCTGCTGTGGCAGAAGACTGGAACTACGCTGATCTCATTATGAGAGACAGAGAAATTAAGGGAGAGGACCGGCTTGGAATATTTAGCAGAGGAGTGAAGGTGATGAGTGATTTGGAGCTGAATTTAAGGGGAACATGGAGATACCCTGTAAACAGCAAGCAAGAAATCAGAACCAGAGCTGAGTTCCCAGGATCTTTACATAAAGCCCTGACTATTAACCATGGTTAATCCCTTGCCTCCCCGACATCTACCCAAGTCACAAATGGACCTTTCCATCCAGCTAGATGGGGTGATTTGTGGGCCCCCTACTTTGAACCTTCTGGGACATGGAATGGTTCTCTCCTTACCTGGAATGTTCTCTTTCTTTCTCCAGCTCCACTCCCAAAAACCCCCTACTCCAATTTTATCTCAAACTTCAGATTTTATTTTAGATGTTGCTTCCCTAATTGCCCCCTTACACACACACACACACACACACACACTACTGTGTTAGGTTGTTTGCCCTTCTATGAGCTTCCAGAGTACTTAGTATTTATTTTCCCCATTACACCATGTAAGATCCTGCTTATTCGCCCTCCCATCCCACTCAAGGTTAATGTTCCCAATGGCAGGCACTGCGTTCCTCCTGCTCGTTACATTCCTAACTCCATTCCACGTTGTAGGCACTCGCTAAATTGAATGAACAAATCAATTACAGGAGAGGGTTAAGCATAGGGCAGATCACAGTGGACAAAGCCCTCCAAAGGCATGACTGAAAAAGAGGATGATCGTGGATGGTCGGTGATAGTTGATATTTCAAATAACAAGCTTGGAAGTGCTTTGAACAACCAACTCCCTGTTGTATGTGTGCATCTCCTGGAATGGGTGTTGAGGTTATGGTGTTGTATTCTGATGCGATCTTTCTAGTGAGACAGGGCACCTGTGTTGGGAGTGGGTGTATCTTCCAAGAAGCCCAAAGACTTTCCCTAGAGCACCCACCTGGAAAATCAGAGGGTCCTCAGACAAGAAGTGGAACTGAGGCATGGACTTGAGGTTGAGTGGAAAGAGAGACTTGATCGTGCTTTCTTGGTCTGGAGCCATACCTTCCAATATAGGGGCTCCTCTACTGGAAATGGGTTCCTTGAGGCTACTGAGCACTTGAAATACGCTGTCTGCATTGAGATACGCAGCAAGTATAAAATACATACCGGGTGTCACACTTAATACCAAAAATATTGAATAATTTTGATTTTGATTTTGATTGTGTGTTGAAATGATCTTATCTTGGATAGAGTGGGTTAAATAAAGTACATTATTAAAATTAATTTCACTTTTATTTTTAACAAGGCTACTAAGACTTGTAAAATTCCGTGTGCGGTTCACATTATATTTCTTGTAGACAGCACTGGTCTAGAGTGAAGAGGAGGTCTCGACATCTCCAAATGTCCTCTTGGGTGGTGTTGTGAAGGCAGCAGATGGAATAGGTCTGAAGGCCTGAAAACTAATCCAGGTCTTATAAAAGCAGAATGACTTACAAGCATCTCTCTCTTGTTTCCACTCTCTGTAAAGGCTTTCTTTCTGGTGCCTGAATGTGCCGGACCCCACGCTAGAGGATAAACCAGGTGGAGAGGGTCCTGCTCTCACGAAGAGTGCTGTCCAGCTACACGATTCAGTCTGTCTCCTCAGTCTGGAGATTTCCTTCCACTACTGCCATCCTCGGCGGAAAGCCTGGGTTGGGGTGGGGGGGCACAGGGGGGTAGGGATGGAAGCACAACAGTTATTATTACTTTTGTTTATTTGTGGTTGTGATTAAATTTGTTGAATGTTTACCCTATCTTGTGCAGGCGAAGTGAATGCCTCTTCTTGCTGAATCTTCCTTCAGAATTTTACAAAGCAGGAACCATTAGGATTCCCTGTAAAGAGGAAGAAAGTGAGGCTTGAGGAAGTAGAATCGCTCACCCAAGGTACACAGCTGGTTAGAGACAAAGGCCAGACTGAAACTCAGATCTGCCTTGATCCGGTGTCCCCCCACCCCCACCCGCTAACCACAGTAACACCACACTTCATCTCCTCACGGCTACACAAATGACAGCCACACTGTGTCTCTGACTTGTGGATAGTTACTATGGGTAGGCACTGTCCTGAGGACTTGATACTTAACAGATGTAATCTTCACAGTTACCCTAAGGACTGTGGTTCTTAT
The DNA here is from genome assembly GCA_004024625.1 of Mellivora capensis. NCBI lineage: Eukaryota > Metazoa > Chordata > Mammalia > Carnivora > Mustelidae > Mellivora > Mellivora capensis. Next base: position 59,080 of record PISX010001487.1, read on the forward strand.
TGTTGTTATTATTATTTTTATTCTCATTCTACAGATGAGGAAATTGCGTCCCAGGAAAGTGAAGTAACTGGTTCAAGATTGTACAGCTACTAAACTGTGGTATTATTTGAATCTTAGTTCTCCTACATAGAAAGTTCTCTAAGGGTTCCATCTCTCTAAAATGCCCATAAAAGATACTTTTTTTAAAATGTGTCTCAGGGAGGGATATTTTTCTTTTAAATGTGTCTCAGGGTGGCTCAGTCAGTTGAGCCTCTGACTTGTGATTTCGTCACAGGTTGTGATCTCAGGGTCCTGGGATGGAGCCCTGCATGGGGCTCCGTGCTCAGTGGGGAGCCTGCTGGAGATTCTCTCTCTCCTTCTCCCTGCGTGCCCCCCCACCCCACTTGTGCTTTCTCTCTCTCTGGCTCTCTTTCTCTCTCTCAAATACATAAATACATCTTTTTCAAAAGATGTGTTTGGTAGGTAAAAGCCAACGCTCTTTGATTAGACACCAATATCTCAAGACATTTTAGGGGGAGGAACTAGTACCTTCCAGAACTGCCCTCTCCTCCCCTAAGTAGCCAGGGGAGAAAAACACTGTCTGATATAATTCAAGAAAAATACAATTCCTCCTAGATTCAGCCTTCGGAGTTGAAACATGCCGCAAGGTCATCTACTGCAAACCTCTCTTTTACGAATTTTACGAATGAGAAAATGAGCCCCGGGGGGTGGGGCATAAAGGGACTTGCCTACAGCCATCAACTGGGTCATGGCAGAGCAGGACTGGAGCACAGTGGGTTTCTCACAGTGTTTCACTCTCAGTGACCTACACAACCTCCCAAGGACCAAGGAGGGTCTGGAGAAACTGCGGGTAGGAAGGTGAGCTGCCCTACTGGCTGATGGCCGTCTCCTCACACACACAGGGTTTCCCTATTGTCGCCTAAAGCAAACCAAGCCCAACACTGAGCAGGGGTTATGGACCCAGACGAACAAGACAAACCATATTAAGACAGCATTCATTGTGCACGTGAAAACAGGTAGAGGCTTTTTCTTTCGTTGCTTTTTTTTTTCTTTAATCATGTGCAAATCCAGCCTTTTCCAAGGAAATGAATATAACTGGGAGAGTCAGGGATACCTGACCGGCTAGACAGGTTTACAAAGTTGTGCTTTGGGGAGGCGGGTAGGAGGGGGGCAGGGAGAGGGGTGGTGGAGATGCCTCTCAGAGATGCAGATGACTCTCCCTGCTGATCCTGGAAAATTACACACACAGTGAAAAAGTTTTAATTAGCAACCTGGCCCTAAAGCTGTTCCTGGATGCTACTCTCCAAGCATCAAGCTGTTCAGTGGCTCAGGAAGGAGCCCACCCAGCCTTGCCTCACTGTCTCTGCACACACTCACACTTTCCACTGTCATCCAGAGGGCTCTCCATCGTTCCTGACAGTCTTTCTCATTTTGGATACACCCTTCCCTCAGGCCCTGCCCAAGGGTCACAGATGCCTTGAAGCTTTTCCAGACCACTCTGAGCCTACTAATCACTCCCTTTTTGTGACATCTTAAGATGAATGTCCTCCCGCACTTACCCCTAGTTAACTCGTTCACAGTCAGTTTGCATTTATTTATCTCTTTATGTGTCTGTTCTGTCTCCTAAACTGTAATTAAGCCACTCAAAGCAAGGGACAGATCTAGTTTCCCCTGTGAGTTCTGAATTCCTTCCTGGTACAGAGCCATGAGAGCAGAAGGCACTCGGTAAACCTCGGATGCTGTAAACCTCGGATGCTGTCGATACGGCATGATGGTAATGATGGCGGGGAGAGAGAGAAAGTAAATCCTATTCGAGTGAAGTGGTCATAGAAAACCTACAGCACAAATTGGATTAGAACAGAAACTAAACTCCAAGCTAAAGAAAAATGGTACAAATAATGAAATTCATGTCCGTGAAACTTCTGCCAGCCACATTCGTCACACATGGTTCCATAGGGCATTTCATTGGTATTCAATGCAATACAGGACTATCTTTTTATTTCCCTCTTTGAGGCGCTCACTGTGATGGTTCATTTTGTATATCAGCCTGAGTGGGCCATAGGGCACATAAACATTGGGTCAGACACTATTCTGGGTGTTTCTGCCAGGGGGTTTCTCTTGACTCATGCCGAATCCAGAGTCTACTTAGTGCTTGCATTGGTAGACCGAGTAACGCAGATTGCCCTTCCTAATTTGGGGAGGCCTCCTCCTATCAGTTGAAGACCTGAATAAAATAAAAGATTGAGTAAGAGGGAACTCCTCATCGCCTGACCAATGAGCCGAGCACCAGTCTCTTCCTGCCTTCAACCATGAACTGAAAAGCTGACCCTTCTTGGGTCTCAAGCCTTCTTGAGACCAGAACTTCTGAGACTAGAACTTCTCGAGACTAGAACTTCCATCAGCTGTCCTACATCTGCAGCTTGCTGGCTGCAGAGCCTGGGACTTCTCAGTCTCCTTCATCATCACATGAGATCTGTGTTCATACCTGTGTCTCATCTCCTATTGATTCTCTCTCTCTGGAGAACCTTGATTCATTCGCCCATGTAGCGAGACTTCTTAACAGAGCAGCAGAAGTCCCAACGCCACCCCAGACCAGAGTGAACATTAGATGAGCCCTTTAGCTTCCCTAAGCTGAAATCTTTTGGGTTATTTTTTACTTTTTTTTAAATTTTTTAAGATTTTATTTATTTATTTGACAGATCACAAATAGAGAGGCAGGCAGAGAGAGAGGGGGGGGAAGCAGACTCCCTGCTGAGCAGAGAGCCCGATGTGGGGCTCGATCCCAAGACCCCTAGATTATGACCTGAGCCAAAGGCAGAGGCTTAACCCACTGAGCCACCCAGGCGCCCCAGTTTTGTTCTTTAAAATGACTAATTTTTTAAATCCTTTTAAGAAACACAAATGCCTCACCTACGTCACAGAGCTTTTGTGAGGATCAAGCGAAAGAACAGATGTAAGCCTGTGGGAGATACGAACTGGAAGAAAAAGGTTAATACCAGGATATGGGTAACTGCACCTTGACCTTGGCAGCCATTCATCTAACCCTGTAATTCTCACATCAGGGCATTTTCATTTAGCAATTACATCTAAAATCTGTCGTGTTGGGGCCTAAAATTAAATATTTTATTTCTAAAATTAGGTTCTTATTTAATTTCCCTCAATGCCTTCTCCAGTTTGGGACAAGCCTCATCATTAACAAACTTATTATGAGGTAAGATCTGAGAGGCAGTTTTGCACGGCCCATTTCCATCTGCCCAATTCTTACTTCTTTGACAGAAATACTCCTTTGGGTTAAGACGTCATGTTACCAGGAGAGTCCATTTGGAAAGCAAATAATCACGGAAGAAGTTAATATCTTGGCATGGATCCATTCCCAGATGCCTCCTTGAGAGTGGAGAGCAAAGGAATGAGACATGAGACAATACAGTTTAAGAGGAAGCAGAGGGAATGATGTTGGGGGTACCGTCTGGGGAGGACCAGCCTGGGCGGGACACAGCTTTGGGAAGTCCTACATTGTCAGACGTCAGTAAAGGCAGGCGGGATAGGGTGGGACATGTCCCCATTAGGGAGGTCAGGAAATAGGACAGGGGCTAAAGAAAGGGGCCTGAAAGAAGTCAAGACAAGGTCAGAGTCCCAAAAAGGGGTGGGCACTAGATTAACCTTTTGCCAATTGGATACTTGTGTGGCGGCTGGCTCAGTTACTGTTTCTCCAGGCCTGAGACCAGATAATCTTATCAGCTCTCTCCTCTCTTGGCCTCTTCCCACCTCCCTCGTGACCTCTCACTAAACCCTGCTATTTTAATTTCCATGTTGCTTGGATCCGGCCTTCACATCTGGTTCCCAAAGATACAATTCTGCCGCTGCAGGCCCTGAGGGTCACTCCAGGACTGTGCTCCACCTTTCACCCTGGTTCCCCCCTTAAGGGCTGCATCTCCCCCTTCAAGAATCTTCTCCCTCTAGTGTAGATGATCCCAGCACCCCCTTCCCGGGAGGCCTCCCATGGCTTCACAGTGCTCCGCTAATTAATGAAACTCCTGATCCCCAGCTCGCAGACCCCTAACCTGCTCCTAATCTAAGGTCCTTCTTAGGACTAGCTAATGCTCCGATAGGGAATTGGAGTTTATTGAAATATAATCATCAACCATCATCTGGCGGGCGCCCCCAATACTCAGCTGGAACTGCTCAGGCAAAGATCACTAATGACTTTTATTGTCATTATTGCCAAAGCACACGTGAACACCTTTCATTTATTGTCACGGTGTCCTCTTGGCCATCTGTGGCCCTTGCTCTTGCCTGTGTCCCTGGCACGACTCCCCTCAGCGCTGGCTACTGCTTTGGTCTGCTCAGCCCGCCTCTCCTCGCCTTGGTAACTGCTCCCACCTCCTTCAACAGAGTGAGCACAGGATCCAAATCCCTCTGCCCTTGGTAACTGGTCCTGAGATGGGTTACAGGTCTCCAGATCAGGCCAGTTTTCCACCAGGGCTTTCTAAATGCAGCCGGCTGAGCATACCCTTAATCAACTGGTGTTGCTGCATGACAGATACTCTCAAGATCTCAAGATCTCAGTGGCTTATAACAACCAATACTTATTTTCTTATCCATGAGTCCTCAGGCCAGATGTGGCAAGGGCTGGCTTCAGGTGGGCTCCGTAGGTATCTTCATTCTCTCTGGACCAGTGGCTACTTAAGGCCCCCTCTTCTCAGGATAGAGCCCAGGTTTACAGAGCAAGCAGAAACATGGGATGCCTCTTGAGGTCTCGGCCCAGAACGGTCACATTTCCGAAGCAAGTCATGTGACCAAACCCAGCATCACTGAGAGGCTGTCTCTGGTGGGAGGAATTGTAGTCATTTGGCAACTGGCTGGTAGAGGGGTAGCGGGGAGGAATTGGGGTGAATAATACATATATTCCTGCATTGGGGGTGAGGGGGCATGAAGACCTGGGAACAATAACCCATCTGTCACACTCTCTTTACCTTTCTGAACCCAGGCTCTAAGGATGGACACCAGGAGTTGCTGTGGCCATATCCCCACCAGGTGAAGATAACCTGAGGAGAAAGCCCATACCCAGAAATCAGGTTCCTGGATCTAGTGGTCTGGCTCCATCCCGGCCGTCCCAGGTTTTAGCTATGAGTTACTGAACTTTCTTTTTTTTCCGCTTACCTCTCAAGTGGTCCTTGTTGGCCTTGCGTTCTGTACTCAGCTCTTCTTTCTCTAGAAAAGGGGTCAGCAAACTATGGTCCATGCCAGCCACCTGTTTTTGTAAATAAAAACTTTACTGGAACACAGCCACGCACTAATTCACATGCGGTCTGCAGTTGCTTCTGCATTACAACAGCAGAGCTGAATCGTTATGGTAGGAGACCGTATGGTCCACAAAGCCTGAAATATTTTTTTTAAAGATTTTATTTATTTTTTTGACAGAGATCACAAGTAGGCAGAGAGGCAGGCAGAGAAAGAGGAGGAAGCAGGCTCCCTGCTGAGCAGAGAGCCCCACATGGGACTCCATCCCAGGATCCTGGGATCATGACCTGAGCCGAAGGCAGAGGCTTTAGCCCACTGAGCCACCCAGGTGCCCCCAAAGCCTGAAATATTTACTCTCTGGCCCTGTATAGAAAAAGTTTGCCTAGTCCTACTCCAAAAAACGGGGGCTGTGTGCTCTCCCTGGCCCGTCTCATCCACCTGCATGCTGGTGGCTCCCAAATCTCCCTGGCCCGGGACGTCACCCCTGCATCTTAAGATAATCCAGCACATGCTTTCTGCTCAGATGCCCCACCAGCTGCTCAAATTCAATGAGTCCTCAACTCAGACTGAATTCACCCTCTTCCCCTAAACGCAATCCTCTTTCCTAGTCCCCATGTCGGGAAGTGGCGCTGCCTTAGCACACATTAGTCCAAACTGAAACATAGCTTAAACCCTCTCTTCTCTCTCTCTCTTCCTTGCATCACACCTCCTCCCCCTCCTTCCCTCTCTCTTCCCTGCCCCATCCATGGGTTGTGCTGGTTTCACCTGCAAACATTTCTGAAATCTCTGCACTCTCTAGCCTTTGTCATGTGTCCTCACTTGAGCCATGGTTGGCTCTTGGCTGGGCTCTCCCTCTCTGGTGTTTTCCACCTAAACCATCACTGCTCTTCCAACGGGAATCTTTTAAAGCACCTGTCCTGGGCACCTGGGTGGCTCAGTTGGTTGAGCAACTGTCTTCCGCTCAGGTCACCGTCCCGGAGTCCCGGCATTGAGTCCACATCGGGCTCCCAGCTCCATGGGAAGTCTGCTTCTCCCTCTGACCTTCTCGCCTCTCATGTTCTCTCTGTCTCTCTCTCTCAAATAAATAAAATCTTAAAAAAAAAAAAAAGCACCTATCCTATATGTTGGTTAATTGAACATAATAAATAAATAAATAAATAATAACACATCAACCCTGTCCTCCTGTTCCCTTATGTAAACTTGCTCAATGGCTCCCATTCAAAGTCTGACCTTGATAACCCAGCACACAAATTCTCTATTCCCTGGCCCTACTCGTCCTTCGGTCCTTATTCCCCGGTAGATCTCATCCCAGCCATGACTAACATGGAAACACGCACGCTATACTGTTTCTGGCCTCTGGCCTTGGTTTCTGCTCTTCCTTCAGTCAGCCCTGCTCACTCCCACCTCCCTTCTGCCGTGCCTAGCTCATCCTTCGGGATTCGGGTCACTCCCACCCACTTCTAGGCGGCCTTCGCAGGCTGCACGTGCCTTCGCAAACTGAGCTGAAAACAAGGAGCTTGTTGTCTCCCAGCTCTCACGCTAAAGTCAGTTTGAGTCTACCCGTTTACCTGCCTGTCTCCTCACGTCGGCGTCAGCGCTGGGCTCAGAGCCCAGGCTTCATTTGTCCCGGTGCCTTCGGCTCCTGGCACCAAGTGCTTGGGGAACGGAGCTGAACAATAAAGTGTTTTTGACGCACGTTTTGATGCACGTGAATGTTTCCAACAGTTTTTGAGACAAAATTACTATTCCCAACTTTATGAATTAGGAAACGGAATCTTAGAGTTTGTCCAAAGCCATGCAGCTGATAAGGAGCAGAAGACCGAACTTAAATCCGGGTCTACCAACCTTGAACTTTCAGAAACTTTGACCACAAAACCTTGCATTTTATTCTTCATTAATCTTTTGTATTAGCTATAAAATACAATACACTTATAAAAATTATGTCATGTGAGACATAAATGCATATCTTTCATAATAATAATAAAATAAATGCCCATGTAGTCCATGACTCAGTTTAAGACGTAGAATATTGCCAATACCTTTGAACCGCTATCCAAATTTCGTGTCTATCATTCCCTTGCTTTTCTTTAGATTTTCCTACATATGGATGTACAGTGTATTGTCCGATTTTGCGTGCTTTTGAATCACACTGTATATAATCTGTGGGCTTGCTTTTCTAACTCAGTATTATGTCTATGGGACTCATACGTGTCAGTGTGGACACGCGATAGCTGTGGTGTAGGCAATTCCATTGTTGTCTAGTAGTTTATTGTACAAGAGTATCAAAGTTCACTTGCCCACTGTTTCTGTGGATGGACACTTGAAGTATCTTCAGTTTTTTGTTATTGTTTTGCTTTCACAAAGAACATTGCCATCCTTGTACATCTCTCCTGCTATCCATGTTTCTCTGGGGCATATACCTAAGAGTGGAGTTCAGAGAAGCACTTTTATCTTTACCAAATCATGTCAAACTGTTTCCAATATCAATAGCATCAACAGTGAAAAGGAATTTCTGTTACTCCACATCCTTACCAAAATGTGTATGTGCTGTGATCTGAATGTTCGTGTCCCCCCAGAATTCATGTGTTAAAATCCAAACCTCCCCAAAGGTTGATGTATTAGTAGGTGAGGCCTTGGGAAGCGGAGCCCTCATAAATAGGATTAGTAACTTATAAAAGAGCCTCCAGAGAGATCTCTAGCCCATTCTACCACCTGAGAACATTGCAAGAAGGTGCTGGCTGTGAACGAGGAAGAGGGCCTTCCTTGAATGCGTCCATGCTGGTGCCTTGAACTTGGACTTCCCAGCCTCAGAACCGTGAGCCATGAATTTCTATTGTTTATAAGCTACCCAGCTGGTAGTATTTCGGGATAGCAGCCCAAATGAACTGAAACAACATATAAATTAAAAAAAATTTTTTTTGCCAACAAGTGGGTATACATTGATTCTCATTGGGCTTTTTAATTTGCCTCTTTCTGGTTATTGGTGAGATGGAGGCATTTTATATGTTTATCAGCCATTTATACTTTATCTTATCAAATATGCTTGATATGTTTTTGCCTATTTTTCTGCTGGGTTATCTGGCATTTTCTTATTGACCTATAGGAGTTATTTACATATTTTGGATGTGAACCTTTGTCAGTTACATGTCGTGACAAATCATGTTCCCACTTTGTGACTTATCTTTTTATACTTTATGGTTGACTGATATGAGGAAGCTCTTAACTTTATTGCAGTTGTGTGTATTAATCTTATCCTCTGTGCTTTGTACTTTTGTGTGTATTTGTTTGTTTAAAGAATTCTTCCCTCTCCCATGGTCATCAATAGTGAAAGACAGCACTGACTGAGTACTTTCTATGTTTCAGTATTCATTAGCTCCCTTTCACAGATGATGAATTCAAAGCACAGAGAAGTTACATACCTTGATCAAAATCACACAGCCAATCTGCAATGGAGTCAGGATTTAGCTTCAAGTGATGTGGCACCAGAATGGAATTCCTTGAATTAACTGCGGAACAGACCTCCACCATTTCCGCGCTCAAAACAGGCAGTTGATCAAAGGCTTCTGGCATCCTGTAAAGTGAACAGGATATCCCCTGAAGAAACCCCACAAGAGGCAGAGGCCGTCATAAAGCCCTGAACAGCCTCCAGCAACTCCTACGCTGCTGGGACCAAAATAGCTCACGCAGCATTCCTGCCGCCTCCTTGTGAACTGTGTGGAAAGGAACACTGGTCACGAATTCTTTGTTCCAGCCACCCCCACGCACGAGGACAGCCACAGGGACTGCGGTGGCATCTTGGAATCTGGAGAACAGCATGTCACAGGCTACACATCATACTTCTTCTGTACCAAGTGTTGTCTTCCTCCAAAATTAGAGGGTTTTAAACAAATGCAAAGAAACAGAAAATGGTCTTTTTAATTAAGAGATAAAATGAGAGTGATTTGAGCTTAGCAGAGTATGGGGGCCAGATCATAAAATATCTCATATGCCAAGCTTAAAAAGTGTGAACTTTATTGTGTCCGTGGGGAGGTTTGGTAGCATTTGAAACAGGAAAGTGACACGATCCACTTATTATCTTGCTTGTTAGAGACCGTATGACTAGTTACAATCTGGCTGATAGAATAGACTGAGGAGTGGTTGTGCCAGGCTCTGCTGATCGTACCCTCCCACCCCATCCTGGTTTCTTCTTTGCTGGTAGAGCTCTCCTCCCACTCTGAAGGCTGGAAATGCCTGAGAGTCACTTTCCCTGCTTCCCTTGCATGTACAGCATGGATGAGCGTGTAACCCAGTCCTGGCTAGTGGGACCTGAAGGGGAGTCTGCTGGGGGAGTCTGCGAAAGGTTTTCTTCCAATCAAAAGATGCATAAGAAGAAATCCCGCTTGGGCACCTGGGTGGCTCAGTCTGTTAAGCGTCTGCCTTTGGACTCAGGTCATGATCCCAGGGTCCCTCCTGCTGAGTAGGGAGCCCACTTCTCCCTCTCCTTCTGGTTCTCCCCCTGCTTGTGCTCTCTCTCTCTCTGTGTCAAATAAATAAATAAAATCTTTTTAAAAAGAAAAAGAAGAAATGCCTCACTCCCCCCCTCCCCCAGATGTGGTCCTGTTTGCATGTAATGCCTGGAGCTGCCACCATGAAAAGGGAAAAAAGCCTGATACATCAGGCCTGGTAGAGCAGAAAGATGGAAGTAATGACATCATTGAGCCACACAGAACAAAATTCCCTCTGGGGATAATAGATGCTTGTTGTCTAAGCCACTTTTACTAGGATATTCTGTTACTGGTACCCTAAAGCCGCTCAGCTGAAGGAAGCATTAACAAAGTCACCAACACAAGTTAATGTGATATTATAGAAGATATTTTAAAAGGCACTTTTCCTTCAGATATTTGAAATAAATGAGCCTCTTAAAATTGCAAATAATTAGCTACCATATTAACTGTTCATTATGCATTTTGGATGCTCAAGCAAGAAACTACACAGCTTCCCAGATGGCATGTCTTATTATTTCTCTACCTAAAATGATATTTTTCTCATTTTCTTCTCGCATTCGCATGCTTCCCCTAGTAAACACTAAAAACTTTCTCCCAGTTTTTCACTGGGTGGCAATTCTCTTTTGGTGAAGGTCTCTCTGTAATAAAGTCCTGACAGTCAAAATACGTTATGTAAGGAGAATCTAGGCATTGTGTAAACAGAAGAATTGCAAGTTCGGGGGCTTCAGACAACAATATAGAATCACAGGATTCTCACAGTCGGTGATACCTTACAAGCCATCTGTGTAGTAACAGGAGAATTTGAATATAAACAAAAACAAAACATCTAGAGTTCGCTAAGGCCATTAGCAATTATCTCCCGTTCCAAACTCTGATATCCAGCAGCTGGCAACGTTTCAGCAATTCCTTCTGGTTCCACCTGAAGGAAACCCCGTTTCTGAGGGAAACGTTGGGGTCCTCCAGCTACCACCAGGAGATTCCTTCCTTTCTTGCAGGAATATTTTACTAGGATCTACCGGTTGTTGACACTGAGATTTAGTGGATCCACCTTTGTTCTCGAGGTGCTTACAGTATTTTCGGGAACATGCAAACAACTTCGCAGATTCAAGTGAGACACGTTGAAAGCGTGATCGAGAGCTGGAACTGCCAGATCCGGACGGGGTGAAGGGGGCTGCTCTGGGTTAGACAGAGGGGGTTCTGTCCCATCGCCTTCAGTGCGTACCCACCGAGCGCTCCCGGCCGCAAGCGCCTTTGGAGGACCGCCCCCTCGCCCCAGCAGGTGCGGCCACCCGTGCGCGCACGGGGATCCGGTCTGGCCGGCGAGGACGCCGAGCGCCCAGGCCCCGCGGCCCCGAGGATGCGCCGCGAACCGGGCCGCCCCGGGAGGCCGCAGACGGCTGGGGTCCCCGCGGGCCGCTGGCGCGGAAGGAGCGGGACCGCGCCGGGGCGGCCGGGGCGGGCGGGGCGCTGGAGGGCGGGGGCCGCACCTGCTGCCGCGCGGGGGCGGGAGCCAGGTGCCCGCCGCGATCCCGCCAGCCCGGGCGCCGAGCAGGAAGTGGCCTCGGCAGGGCGCGCCTCCTCCGCGGCGCCGGGCGGAGCGGAGGGGCCGGGAGGCAGCCGGAGCCTGAGCCCGCGCGCCGGGAGCGAGCCCCAATGGCCGCCGCCTCGGCTGCGGTGGACGAGCTTTCTCGGAACTTCACGTATTGGGCGCCGGGCGCCGCCAACGGCTCCCTGTCGGGCGCGTGGTACCGCAGGAACCAGGTAAGGGGCCGGCCGCCCCCGTCGCCCGCTGGGGACACGGGCGGGGCCGCGGCGCCTCCTGCTCCTCGGCCGCCCGCCGGCCGGCTCCCAGAGCTGACGTGATGTTTCCACACGTTCCCTGAACTGCCCTCGTGTGCGAGAGCGCGGGGCCCCCTCCGCCGGCCTAACTCGCCCGGGCATCCGCCCCTGGGACTGGGGCGCCTCCGACCTCTGCGGGGTCATTCCTGGGCCTCTGGGTCCTGCACGATCCCGCCTCTCCGGCCTGAATCCGCCTTCTCCCCGGAGGATTCTCGGAGTGTGGGGTGACTCCCCTCCACCCGCGTTCAGTCCCCCTCCATCCCGATCGTTTTACAGTGAAAAATAAGTGACACCCCGCTCTCTGAAGCAGGGAACTTGTTAAGGGCTCGCAAGTGTCACCTCCGCGCAGATGCTCTGCGCGCGCGCGTGTCCCCGCTGGCTCAGCAGGGCGCTTCCATTTCCGTGCGAAGAACACCCATATTCTTGGGGCTGCAACTAACTGCATGACTCTCTCCTGTCTCACGGGGCCTCTGGAGGAAACATCGTCAGCCTAAACATTGCCAGTTTATGCTGGAAAGATACACAGAAGATCAAAGGGGAATGGCGCTGCCCATTTATTTTTGTCTTGGTTTAAGATCAGAAAAAACGGCCCTGGCGAGCCCTTCCTCTACCGCCTGTATATTCTTTTAAGTGGGGGCTAGCGAGCTTCATGGAGTGGACCCCGGGCCTCCTCCTGGGTGCATAAGTGTGTTACTTTTTTCTTGCTCTTTAATAAATCCGTGGGCCTTTTTGGTTCACAACAAAGTAATCATAAAATATTTGTTACTGTTGAGCTAAGTCATCTTTAACCAATAATCAAAGGTCTAGAATTCCTCTAAGAACACTTGAAAAGTGTTTTGAATGCTAATTTCTAAAACATTAAAATTTTGTTTTCAGAAATTTAACCCAAAATTATTTATATAAAGACAAAATAAGTATGTGTCCACCTTATTCGTTCTCAGCAAAGGAGAGGGTATTGCTTTAAGTCTGTTTTGTCACAAAACGCACTAACATAGGAAAAATGAGGGGACTCAGAGTCCATGTCTTCCTTGACAGGATTTACAAAGAAAAGAATTGCTTCTTATGGAAAGCTCTTTGAGTCTATCTGTTAAATTATGTTTATGCTCGTATATATTATAAACATGCTCTAATGTGCTTATGCTAGAAGCACTCCCAGGAAAGGTTTAAGAATGACCTTTTTTTCTTTTGGTAAAGAAATTAAAGGCTTAGTAGTTGTGACTTAAAATGGCATCATCTGAAACAGGAGAAAACATTGTTCTTCGTAGTTGAAACTCCTGTAGTCAGTTTTCCTTGCTATTTCCTGGAATTCAAGATTGCCTTGGCTCTCTTAACATCAAAACAGATTACCACGTGACATAAATGTGGGGACCTAATGACGTTTGCAAGGCCTAACTTGCCTTTGACAGTATGTATTTGTACAGGTTTAAAAGGGTGTATCCAGGACATGATAATTGAAATTACTCAGCAGACATATAAACTATAGCTAGTTTGAAGTGAGGTTGTATCAACTTTTCCCATTATTGTGCAAATTTAGGCCATCTTATAAGACTTAGAAGAGTGTGAAAATTGATTTTTTGAAATTCACTCAGCAAACATTGTATTGCCTGCCTCTAGTACGGGCCAGGCCAGCAAAAATAAAATGGAGCCTAATTTTTTTTTTTCCCTGCCAAATGTAGATGACTAAAAATGGGAGTAGCTCCAGAAAAACAAAGTTTGAGGTATCAGTTTAGGACTCTCACACTCAAAATTAGCCTGGGATGCTGGGTAGTCATGGTTTAATCAGTTTTATTACAACTGAACTACTTGATGACAGTGTGTATTCACCCGGAACCCAGCTCTCTGGATCTTTCTACGTGAAACCATCAGACTGATAAATTAGCCTTACTCCTAGAGAAAGAACAATCCTCTCACATAACAGCTGGATATTTAACAGTGGTCTCTTAGAATCAGCGTTGTCCAAGGCAAAGATGTAGTGCTTCTATAGGAAGAAATCCTCAAGCAGAAAGTGGGAAAAATGTTTTGGGAAGCCAGAGAAGTGAGGTCTTTGGCCCTTTTTTGTTACTCAAGCGTCTGTCTATGGAAGCACAGGTACAGGGGCGTTCTGCCAGGATATTTTCTTCATGTTTGATCCACAAGTTTTCAGTATAAAAGGGTAACATTTCCGAGATGGTTATCGAGCCCCCTGCCTAGTATGAAACACATGTATATATTCACTCTTTTTTCCAGGAGTGTTATTAGGTGGTTGGGTAAATGAGCTATGCTGATACCTTCAAAACAAGGCAGTATGTTTTAAGTATCATGTGAGTGATATAATGTCCTGTGGAAATTTGGAACAAGGTGGCTATGCACAGGGGCCATCAAGGATGTTTTGTGGAAAGGTGGTATTTCAGCTGGGCGCTTATGCGTGGACAGAGTATCACTCTGGGAGTGCACAAGTGGAGGAACGTCTGGAGACCAAGGACAGCCCGTGTGGCCTGGAGGTGACTTTCTGTTTTTGTGTCTGATGTGGAAATTGGGCCATTCTGGTTGCAGTGGAGAACGGAGACTGTAAAGTGGAAATATAATTTGGGGTCTTAAATGTACTCATGGATTGCCTTGAAGGACTGGTTAAGAAGTTCAGACTTTTGTAGGCAACAGGGAGCCCTTTTCGTTTTTTGTTTTTTGTTTTGTTGTTGTTGTTTTTGGCAAGCAGTGTGGGAATCAAATCAAATTAAATAAAAGAAATTTAACTTAGGGTTAGCAAAACTGATTCAGAGACCTCAAATTGGCTAAATCCGGCCCACAGATGTGTCCTGTTTGACCTGCAGAGAAGCTTAAAAACATGTGTAATACATTGCCAGCGTTTAAAAGCAAGTAGATCATATATAAAGTTTCAAGTGCCAGTGATGTCTTTAAATGTTAAAAGTCGTAGGAGCATTTGGCTCTCTCCCCCACCTGCTGAAGTTCAGTTTAGAACAGCTGTGCTCCCCACCTAAGCCCCTCCCTTTACTCTCATCTCTAATCTACTAGCCTCTGTAGGCACTTAATTTGCAACCAGTGTTAGGAGCTGTAGTCTACTCTCTGCTGTGAACTAGTGTGTGCTTGGGCTTCAGTTTTCTCTCCAGGAAAAGAGGGTTGGAATAAAGGATCTCGGGTCTCCCTTTTGCTATCTGATTGATTAAATAGTGCCAAACCAAGATTGTGGAGAGAATGGACAGGATAGGATGAACTATGAATGTGGGAAACATTATGAAGAAGGGGTTTTGTCCCTGATTCTTAAAGTTTAAGGATATTGCTAAGTATCTAAATTCACAAGGACATTATCAAAATGGTTTATTCTGCATAGGGTGAAATGAAAATTTAGAATTTTTTATCTCCCTTATTTGAACTTTTGATTTTCAATGGTTTGAGTGTTTAAAGTCAATGTATTTAGAAGAACATTGATACAAACTTGGCCAGGAAGAGGCAAAGTCAAGAGACTTGACATTTGTTATACATTTACTATGTAACACTTTGTAGCTATTATCTCAGTGGAGCCTCCAACAACACCTCTTGTAAAGTACATATTAGCCTCACTGTTCATGTAAGGAAAATCTAAATAACTTGCCCCAAGATCAAATAGCAAGTAAGAGTAACTACACAGCTCTCCTTTTCCTAGGCCATTGCTTAGAAACTATGGCTTGAAAAGAATGTGGTGAGAGGCAACGTGAAGAAGGGAATGAGTGTAACTTATTTCATTGCACTAAAGAAAATCGTATTGAGTTTTATATCGTCTTTTTATTGATTTTGCTTTGCTATGCTACTATCTATTTTTTTTCTGCTGGTAACTGCATCTCCGTCTCTTGAAGAAAGAAAAGTGCCAAAATTTACAGATAAACAAAGTGCTGGGTAGAGATTGCTGGTCCTTTCCATTTCCTTCCCAAGGAAAAAAATCCCTTTTTTGTTTTATTTATGCTTATTGATTTTTTTTTTTTTTTGCCTTCCTTATATATCCAACATGGCATTTTCCTGTTACCAGATTTTCTATAAGATATATGTATGGGGCAGCAAAAGGAAGGAAGAAACAGATTATCTCAAAACAACTATATCAAAGCTTTTCTAAAAACAAAATAAATCAGCAGCAGCAGCAGCAGCATCCCACAGTTTTTGTTAGAGGCAAAGAGTCTTACTGCTGCTGTGAATTTGGCAGACAAGATGTTTGCATTTCATCCTACCTGATCTCCTCCTTATGGCTTGATTTATACTAACTAGTTATAATATTTGTATTGATGCAATCAATAAAATTCAGGCTATGGGAAACTTTGCCATTTTACAGGTTGAAATGGCTCCATTTCTTTAGAAATCATTTTTACAAGAAAGAAAAGGGAGTGAATGGAAAAGTTGTAAATTAAGAGACCTAAAAAACCTATATATTAAAAAAAAAACAAACACCTTCATCTATAGTGTTGAAGGATGCCCACTTGGGTGATGAAACTATAAGGGAAGGCAAGAAAATGATTGCAATAAAGTTGGGCCAGTGGTTTCTTGTGGGAACGGAGCTGGTATGATGAGATGGGGTGAAGGGAGGGCTTTGGGTGGGTGCTTAATTTCTTTTAGTATCTTGATCTGGATGGTGTTATAAGGGTGTTTACCTTATAATAATTCATTTTAGTGATTTATTGATCTGTATCATTCTCTTTGCAGTTGTTTATATCTATTTTCTATAATTTTTTTACATTTTATAAATATTATTAGCATTGCAACTTGCTTGTTCAACTTGCATGTTTTACCCAGGTAGATAATGGTATATACCATATTTACCTTGTGGGAAGTCTGCTTAAACAAGCAATTGAGAATTACTTAAACAATTTCTTTTAAAAATGATGATGACTGTTCAAGTTGGCATTTGAGAGCTTTACCATGGAAAGGATGGTGTTTCCCCAAAGCCCTCCTTTCTGTTTTTGTATAGTGCAGTTTTAAAACTCAGCCTTTTTACCAGAGGTGTTGACAAGTTTCTTAATTTCTCCAAATCTTGGCTGTCTCTATTGAAACGGTAATAATAATAATACATACATACCTTGCAGAGTTGATGTAGGAATAGAATAATGTGACATATGTCTGAAAGTTAGCAAAGTGCCAGACACAAAGAAAGTACTCGAATAAATACTAGCTATTATTACTAGGAATATTACAGTCAACCTATTTTATAGGAAATGTCATAAAATAATATTTCTAAAAATTAGTAATTATTGGACTCAGCTCATTGCAAATGGAAATAAGAGGAATCATGTTAGATGTTTGATGTAACCTTTCTTTTTTTAACCTAAAGCTGTCATTTCTCTAGCACCTTCCTCACTCCCTTTGGTGTTTCCCTCCCCGTCACTCTGCAAACACATTCACGTTCCAGAGCACTTCTTAACTGCAGTACTTTCCTAATTGGAACACTTGTTATTTTGTAGTACTAAGGGAAGGATTCTTCCTCCGTCTTCTGCCACTTCCCAGACTACTGGGCTGGGGAGATGGGTGTGTGGCACTGGGAACCATGACAGAGGGCTTAGGTAGCAGTAGTGTGATCATATTACAGACACTGATTGTAACTTAACCAGCAAGACCAGCACTCCCAGCCTGGGAGGGCTCAGATGCTGTCAATGTTGAGATTTCCATGGCATTTATTTTAGCTTGGGTTTGCCTGTTTGTTTATTTGGTTTTTTCCTGAAGGTCCAGTATCTCTCTATTCCATTTACACCTCTTTATAACTCATCTCCCACTATGTTCCAGATAGACTTAAATTTTTCCGTAAAGTCAGAGCTCATCTCCCAGTCCTTCCTGGTTCTCCAGAAAGCCCTGATGGCCTGGCTGCTGACAGATAACATTCCACTCCCCCTCACACAGTTCTTAACATATGCCTTCTCTTGCCACTTGCCCCGCCCTTGGTCATTCTTCCAGTGGCCTCTTGTCATCTTTGGCACCTGTCAAGAGGTGTGGACTGTCTCCTTATGTAAATACAAGCTAACATATGCTTAGTCCTGAGCGCCTCACCTCATCAAAGATTGTGTCTGTCCTCGCCGCACTCCTTCAGAGATCCTGGCCTTGACACGTCCTCCCAAGGTCTGCCTGCCTGCAGCCTCAGCCCTGGTTTCCGAAGTCCCCCACCCCTCCTCCTCCATACCTCTCCAACTGGCTGCTTCTTGGAGTAATTTGGACCGCTGGCCAAACTAAGTTTGCTATAGGAGTCTGTCCGTCTTCTAGCTTAACTTGGTTTCCCTAACCAAGAACGCTTTGTAATTAAGAGGCATTAGTGTGCAAGTCACAGGAAACCTGACACTAACTGGCTTACACAGCGAAGGAACTTAATCAGCTTAACATGAGAGTCCAGGAGAAAGCCGGGTTCAACCAACGCCTGACCCAGAGGTTCTGACGACATGGTGCAGGCACAGTACCTCACTGTCCTCTTCACCTTTTGTTCCTTAGAGTTTGTTGTTTCCACTTTTAGAGACTCACCCCACTAGCCCACGTTCTTCCTTCCACTTCCAGGAGAGGAAGCTTGACTTTCTCCACCAATGAAAACAAATGGGTGTTAGCCTGACTGGACAAGGGTAGGTCCGTGGCCTTTCCCATACCAGTCATGAAGGCCAGAGTTACTGGGTTTGGCCTCCCCAAAGAACATGGGCACCTTTAGGAAGGGCTTGCCAAAAGAGGGGTCCTGTAACCAAGAGAAGGGCATACTGTGTGGCCCTAACAACAATGTCCTTCTATGGATTATTGTCGACTTGGGCAACTCTCAAACTAACACCCTTCTCAGCTCATCTAGGACCTTCCCTTTCTGTATCCTGCCTCACATGAGCAGCCCTGAGAAGCGGCCCACTATTTAGCCTGCCTGCCTTCATGGGTGAGACCTGAATAGGATGATCTCCTTAAAAGCTCAGATTATAGGATCAACTTCTGAAATATTTTATTAGCATCATGTCAAGTAAGTGGTGACTTATTTCTAAATTCTAGATTTACCCCCTAAGACATCACCCAATAAATAAATAAATAAATAAATAAATAAATAACCTGAAAAACAAAAACCAACAAGCAATCTTCAAAGAGTTCCTGTCTTTCCTACTGATGGAAAAGTCAGAGGGAATCATCTGGCAAAGGTAGTATCCCTTGCTTCATCTCTCTCTTGCCTATGCTTGCTTAGAAATTTCTTTATCATCAACAATCACCTCTTCAGTAACTTGGAAACTCCTAAAAGTTTAGTGGATTTAGATGGAAAAGGTATCATGATGAGTGTATGGGATCCTAGAAGCTGTGTTAACATTTCCAATGCTTTATTCAAGTTTAAGGTGAATCCTGTGAATTCGGGGGAGTGTGGGGTTCTTTATTTCTTCTTTAGCCTCTGGACTTGCAAATCTCTGATTGTTCCAGGGATGTTAGGGACATAGCTGCACTGTGTCCCCTATTGTCACAGCCCGTGTTAAGCTCGATCAGCAAATCAACAAATGAAGGCCTAAAATGCAATCAGCATTCCAGACAATAAAAATCATGAGCAGAGAGCTGGTTTGTTTTTTTTTTAAGATTTTATTTATTTATTTGACAGACAGAGGTCACAAGTAGGCAGAGAGAGAGGAGGAAGCAGGCCCCCAGCTAAGCAGAGAGCCCGATGTGGGGCTCGATCCCAGGACCCTGAGATCATGACCTGAGCCGAAGGCAGAGGCTTTAACCCACTGAGCCACCCAGGTGCCCCCAGAGAGCTGTTCTTAACAGATAGTGTTAGACAATGATATCACAGAAATCAGAAAACATGGACTGTGTCCTCAAAATGCAGCTGTATATATGTGACATACATTGTGTGTGTGTGTGTGTGTGTGTGTGTGTGTATGAAAGAGGGAGAGGGACAGGGAGAGAGGGAATTCTTTATAATTACTTGGTAAACAATATTTGAAGGACTGGTATGAAACTGCCCTCGCCTGATAGACTATTTCCAATAAGCTTCCAGACTAACAAAGCCCAGGTGTATAATGATAAATAAGAGCGCCAAAGCAGAAGAGGAAACTAAAATGCACCTTTGGATGTGGCTGACTGAGTCACAGCAGTGGAGAAATGAGTGGTTCTTTGTGGGCAAGGTACAAGCAGACCTCGTGTTATAAGCAGCTGGTGCAGCCATAACGTTGAGAATAATCATGAGTTACACGTAGTGTTTTATTAATCTTTGGAACAACATTTGCACACCCAAATCACCGTCACCATCATCGGCCCGGAAGGAGGAGCCTCCGGATAGGGGGAATTATCTGGGCTAGGAGGAGTGACCCTTTGGAGGCGATGGAGAGTGCAAGTCACAATGCCTAAGTGGTGTAGAAAACTTGAACTTGATTCCTGCTTTGCTGTCAGAGAGATCTGGTCTCGTGGATGGCAAGGGCCACAGGCGTCTTGGCAGAAGTCTGTCAGAAAGCAGCAATGTCATTATCTCTCCCGCCTACTGAGGCAGAAGCTCACCCATTGGCTGATGCCTGACATAGACCAGAGAGTTCAGTCTCCAGGGGGGATGGAGAGCTCAAGGCAGGCATTGGTCTTCAGAAGGACAGATACTCCAGAAACCCAGGCCGGTGTGAGGGAAGGACTTACAACTACAAGAATTCTCAGGTTCATAGCTTTCGGGTAGGAAGCCTCTTCCAGCCTGGGCTAGCCCCACGGAAGGCAGACTGCAATCCTACTTCTTCGAAAACAAGGGATTACAGAGTTTTTAAATTATTATGAATATGCTCTTGCAAAATTTGAAAGTTATGGGACCTTAGATCTACCTGGGTAGAAAAATAGCATTCTTTGTGTTCAGCATGTCTGCCCTTGTTTCAAAATTCCCTTCACAACCTTCTAGGGGGTTGGTTTATTTTATAATAGAACCAAGTTTTAAGACTTCCTGAACCCATATCTCACCTTTCTTGACGATTGTTGTTCTCCTTTTAACAAAGTGTTAAAAGTTCCCAAAGGATGTGTTGTTAAATATATTACTTTTCCCCATGATTTTTTTTCTACTGAAACTTAAATTTCTCAAAGGCAAAAGGTTTATCCTTAATGGAGTTTATAAAAATAATGAATGTACAATTATGTAAGTCAGTGTGTTCCCAAGCAAAAGACAAAATGTAATAGTTCTTAATTGTATGGGAAGGCAATATGTTGGGCTTTTTCTGCCTAGGTTTTAAGGTTGATTTCAAATTGGCATGGAACCACTTGTAAGAATAGCAACGATAGACTGTGTTATGTAACCCAGATCTATTCTGTGGCTTTAAATCACCAGATTTGGATCCAGTGCCATGAGATTTTCTCAGGATGGAAAGGTAATAACCTTATAGCATACAACAACGAATTAAAAAATCTGTGTCTGAACATTTTCTTCCTTTCTTCCTTTCTTTCTTTCTTCTTTCTTTCTTTCTTTCTTTCTTTCTTTCTTTCTTTCTTTTTCCACATGGTATTATGGTTTTAACTCAGTTTGGGTTAGTATTGCAGACAACTCAATTATCTGCAAGGGCAAAGGAAATTAGTGGTAAGAATAGCCAACCCATTCAGTAATCCAAAAAGCATTCCATGTTTCAGGTTGTCTCCAATGTTTACCACGATGAATATGAATATTGATTCTCCATGGCCCTGTTGTAATTAACTCTCCCATTGCCCCTACTTCTCTGAACTCCTGACGTTGTCTCCTAAATGGTTTTCCTGTTCTCTGGTCTTGCTCTATGCCAGTCCATCCCTCACGCTGCAGCCAGGAAGAATCTTCTTCCAAGTCAAATCTGGATCTGTCCTCTAGTTTGGAGTCTTTTGTGCCCCTTATAGATTCATGGCAGATAATGGCTCCTGCCTGCCTCTCCGGTCCAGTCTCCTGGCATCTTCTACTGGAAGGCCCTTCAGGCATCCTGTTGACTACAGATTGGATTAAGTTAAAGATCTTGAGATCGGAAGACTATCCTGGATTATCTGGATGGACGTAAATGCCACTTTAATATAAGGGGGATAC
Organism: Mellivora capensis; assembly: GCA_004024625.1. Classification (NCBI taxonomy): domain Eukaryota; kingdom Metazoa; phylum Chordata; class Mammalia; order Carnivora; family Mustelidae; genus Mellivora; species Mellivora capensis. The sequence continues at coordinate 80,596 of PISX010001487.1, forward strand.
AGGGAGATTTCATACCAAAAAAAAAAAAAAAAACAGTGATGTGGCCATAGAGATAGAGATTAGAGTGATAGAACCATAAACCAACGATAGGCCAGCAGCCACCAGAAAATGGGAAAGGCAAGAAACGAATTCTCCCCTAGAGCCTTCGGAGGGAATGTAGTTCTGCCATCTTGATTTCAGCCCAGTGATTCTGGGTTTCTCTCTTCCAAAACCGTGAAAGAATACATTTCTGTTATTTTAAGCCACCAAGTTTGTCGTCATTTGTCATTGCAGCCATGCCTTTGGCTAATATACTCTCCAAGCTAGGCAGATTAGCACTCTCTGTCCCTTCCATTCCCATGGGTTCTGTAAAGCATCCACCTCTATTACAGATTTAACAGGTGGTCGTCTGTTATGAGGTGCTTTTTCTTCTTCTGAGCTCCTCAAGGATCCGTTGCATCCTCAGTTCCTGACATAGAACCCAATATTTGGCCGTTTGCAAAATAAACCCCAAATGGATGCATGACCGAATGAATATCTCTATTGTGAGCATCCTCGAGTTGTCTCTGCCGTACTTACCATTTTCTCTCCGGCCCCTTGCATTTCGTGTCCTTTTCCTCCACATTGTGTGTTTCTCCCAAGCAGTATCTGCATGTGGTTTTCAATTGGGCAATTGTTTTATTTTCCTCCCTTTTAAGATCCTTCCTTGGTTTGGCTGGCTTGCTTTATATTTCTTGCTTTTCTTATTATCATCTCCTCTTTTAACTCTTTTTAAATGAATCCATATTCCCTTTAACATCATTGAGTCTGTAAAGCAGTTTTTTTTAAACTTTTTAGTTTGAAGATTTTCCAACTTACAGAAAGTGAGGAAGAGTAGAGCAGTAAATACCACGTGTCCTTCACCTGGAGATTCACCACTTGTTAACATTGGGAAATATTTGTTTGTTCTTTCTCTCTCTGTGTATTTTTTTTTACCTTGTACTGTAATATACCATTTCAAAGTAAGTTGTGTACATTATGAGTCTTCACTCCTAATATTTAGGTATTACAAAGTATTACCAAGATTTTGGATGTCCTCTTATCCCTTCCTGACTGTTCTGGAGGTGAGGGAATTATCTACCAGTTTACAAGGTGCAAATGCAAAACAATCCCAGCTCATTCCTAAGAGTTTCCTGTGACATTGGGGTGAACTGAACACCCATTTCTCAGACATGTCATCTCCTTGCAGCTTGAGGCTCTTAGGGTCATTCCTGTAGGGACTAGTTGACCTAAATCACTCAGCCTGTGGTATTTCTAGGACTAAAAACTAAATCTGTCACTTGTGTGCTCGGGCCTATTTTACTGCCTGGAACAGGAGACAGCATTATTCCAGCTGCAAGGTGAATACGATGATTACAGCATTCCAAACTAGCTCTGAATCTATGGTTCTTTTGAACCACACACTAGCTCTACTGGGGTAGAATTTATGTTCTGAAGGCAGAGCCAGGAATATGTTTGAGTTCAAAGTCAGAACCAGGACAGACTATTCGCAATTCCACACACCCGTGTTATACCCCACCTCCATCTGGCCAAACCACCCCACCCATGGATTATAGGTCAACAACTTTATGCAAAATATCTAAAGAACACTCTTGGCACAAAAAGGAGGATAGAAGATTGTTATTCCAAATAAAACAAAAACATCCTTGATACTTATCAGTGCTGATATTTTGAATCTCATTCCAGATAAATTGTTTGCTCTGGCTCCCACCATCTGTTTGTCAAGACATCCTGGAAGAGTCAGGAATTGTGCTACAGTGGTGACAAGAGAGAGCACTGAACAAATTACGGGCATCTTTCTGTGTGTCTGGTCTGTACTTCTAACTATTGAGCAGCGGAGAAACCTTTCCTTCCGATTATTATCTTTACTTTATTTGACTTGCCCTGAGAAAAAGAAACAGATTTTGTGATTTTAAAATTGTAGTAAATTGACAATGACTAGCCAGAAGGTTACTGATTGCAGTCGGGGAAGACATAGTGATTCAGACATGAGCGGGGTGCCTTGGGGCCAAAATTTGCCTGCTTCTAGCTATGTGAATTTGCACAAGTCCTTCTCCTTCTCCGGCCTTCTGTTCTCTTTCCTGAGCAGTCTCCAAACCAACAAGGGGAGAAAGGGAGTGTGGGAAGGAGAGGAGATCTAACCTCCCACTAATTCTAAAATGCTAGAAAACAGAGAACACTCTGAGTAAAGTAATGACGTAACTGAGACATCTTTAATTTAAATGGCGGTTTATAAAGGTCTTCTCACTGTATGCAAATGATACTCCTGACTACGGAGGAGGATTTTTGTAGTCATTAAAGTACATTTACCAGAGCCTCTAATTGGAAACAGCATTTAATACTGGTTACTTCAAGTTACTGTATGTTCTAGAAGGTAATTAAACCATCTTCTTTTAAAAACACTGCAAATTTGAAGTATCCCTCCCCTTCAATTAGGGGTATTAATGAGGATTTACTGTATTACTACTATTTACAATCATGTGTGAAATGAATTTAATGAGTATGCAATTAACCTTGAATAATTAGGGAAAGTTTCAGAAAAATGAGAATAAGAAATGCTGAGTTTATCAGGAAACTGTTTCTAACACCTGCTTCAATACTATATATTACTTGTTGTTTATATGATATGAATTAGCTAGATTTTAAATGTCAACAAGCACCTTTTTATTGCACACCAGTGGAAACTCTTCATTGTCGAAATCTGATTTCTGGGACAAGCTTGTGTTCTCACAAAAAACTGAGAGCTTGGAATATTTAGTATATGTGCTGCCGAAGGGAGCACGAGAGCTTGGAATATTTAAACTCCAGCTGATTACAAAGTATTTCCTTTGAGATCCTTCTAGGACCAAAGGCCAAAATGTACTATTTCTAGACAGTTTATAGTCAGTTCAAATAGCATTTAATAAGCAACTTCATTCTGTCAGGTCCTATACTAGTGATTAGGGTTACAAAAATGAGTTGACAAGTAAGTCACAGCTCTGCCCTCAAGGAGTTTGTAGTCTGGAGGGAAAATGAACTTGTACAAAATCATCACAGTATTGTAGAGTATATTAGACATAGAAGTATCAGAGAGAAGTTGAGGAAATTGTTTGGAATTCAGTATAAAGAGATAAAGAGTTGGAAATATGATATTAATAGGAAACAAGGAGGATAGTATTTAAGGGTCTAACATTACTAATAACAGGAGTTCTATGTGGAGAGAATAGAACCAAAGGGAGAGGACATTCAAAGAAATAATAGTTGAGAACTTAACCAAATTGGTAAAAGACATGAATCCTCAACTTGAGGAAGCATGAGTCCTAAGCAAAATGTAATTCACATACCGAAAAACTGTAGTGAAACTGCTGAAAACTAATGACAAAGAAAATCTTAAGAGCATCCTGAGAAAAATGACAGACCGTTTGCAAAGGAACAACAATTAGGTCGACAACCTACTTCTAACAACAAGCCGCACCAGGAGCCGGTAGAGTAATATTGTCAGAGCACCGAATGAAGTAACTGTCAGCCTGCACGCTCAAGGGGAAAGGTGACATAAAGGTATTTAGAGAATAACTGAGAACTAGAACTCAAGGATTTCATTGAAAGAGCTACTAAAGCTTTCTTCAGGAAGGACACTGAACCCAGAAAAAAAATTAAGATGTCAGAATATAATATCCAAAAAGTAGGAACAACCCAAATGTCCACCAGCTGATAAATACATAAATAAAATGTGGTATACCTTATCATGGAATGTTCTATAGCCATACAAAGGGATGATACATTCTACATACTCGATACATGCTGATACATGTTACAACAACAACATAAGCCTTGAAAACAACATGCTAAGTGAAGAAAACCGGACACAAAAGGTCACATGTTGTTATGAGTCAACTTATATAAATTGTCTACAATAGGCAAATCCATCCAGATGGAAAGTAGTTTGGTGATTGCTGGGGACTGAGGGGAGGAGGGAATGGGAAGTGACTGTTAATGGGTGTAGAGTTTGTTTTGGGGGTGATGAAAATATTCTGAAATCAGTGGTGACAGTTGCATAACTCTGAACATTCTAAAAACTATTAAGTTGTACACTTTTAAAGGGTGATCATGATGGTATGTGAACTGTATCTCAAGCTATTTTTTCAAAAGAGCAGTGATGAGCAAAGAGATAAACATGGATGAATAAAGCAAGTATTGATTGTATGACACAATCATAGCAATGATTAATTTGAAGACATAAAAGCAAGGTAGAACTAACATACCATCAACACCCTGTAGGATAGGAGAGGAGAGAATGTAGTTAAAGCAAAATTTTTATAATGTTCAGGAGGTTAGAAATATTGATTAACATTAGAATTTATATCAAGAATGCAAGATAAATTTAATAGAGAAACTGTATCACTCATATATTGCTTTGGGGGTTGTAAAATGGGACAGTTACTCTGGAAAATAGTTCGGCAGTTCTTTTCAAAACTTAAAATAGACTTACCCCATGATCCACCAGTTACACTTTCGGCATTTATCCCAGATAAATGAGCTTATTTTCATACAGAACTTGTACACAATGTTCATAGCAGCTTTATTTATACAGCCCAAAACAGGAAACTACTCAGAATGTCATTCAGTGGGTGAATGGTTAAATAAATTGTGGTACATCCATACTGTGGAATGCTACTCAGCATTTAAAAGGAATGGACTGTTGATCCAACAACTTGGATGAACCTCAAAGCTAATGCCAATTTTAAAAGTATATAAACTGCATGGTTCCATTTAAGTAGCACATGTAAATTTATATAATTCTAGAAATGGAGATATATAATTCTATATATCTATATATAATTCTATATATCTATATATAATCTATATATAATCTATATCTATATATAATTTCTATATAATTCTAGAAATGGAGAACAGATTAGTGGTTGCTATAGGTTAGAGATGGAGAGGGGAAGAAGGGGTAACACAAGGGAATCTTTTTTTTTTTTTTTTTAATTTATCTATTTGTCAGAGAGAGAGAGTAAGCACAGGCAGACAGAATGGCAGGCAGAGGCAGAGGGAGAAGCAGGCTCCCCGCCGAGCAAAAAGCCCGATGTGGGACTCGATCCCAGGATACTGGGATCATGGCCCGAGCCGAAGGCAGCTGCCCAACCAACTGAGCCACCCAGGTGTCCCAACACAAGGGAATCTTATGGTAATAGTACAGATGAGAATCTTGTTCTCACGTATATCCACATACACACAAGTGCTAGCATAAATGGTAACATTTGAACAAGATCTTTACCAATGCCGATTTCTTGATTTTGATGTTTCATTATAGTTGTGGAAGACGTTAAATTTGAGGGAAAGCTGGGGGAAGATTACACAGGACCTATCTTTACATTTCTTTGCAGCCTACTGTGAGTAATTATTTAAAAATAAAAAGTTTTTAAAACTTGCAGTAATTACTAAAAGAAAAAAAAAGTATAACTTCCTAGCCAAAAGAGCAGGGGAAGGAAAAAAATAAAGAACGATCAACCAAGATCCAACAAGATTGGGGAAAGGAGAAAATAGAAAGCAAAGAAAAAACAAAATAGCTACAAATACAATGATGGTAAAAACAAACGAAAGTGTATTTATAATCACATAAATAAAATGGACCAAACTTCCCATTTAACAGAAAGTCTCAGATTTTGTTTTTTTAGTTCAGTTATTTTCAATGTGTAAGAGGCCTGACTAAATATAATGACACAGAAATATTGAAAGTAAGTGATGTGGAAAGTGGCAAATATCCAAAGAAAACAGCTATATTATGGTAATATCAGATAAAAGAAACTTTAAAGTGAAAACGTTATTGAGATTAAAAGAGTCAATATATAGTGATAAAAGGAACAATTAACTGAGAAGATAAAACAATACTGAACTTTTATATACCAATACTATAACACTTTACATTTTTAAAAGCAAAATTCAATATATTTAAAAGGAAAATGGATAAATCCATGTTCATAGTTAGATTTTTAATATACCTACATTGGTATTAAGAGTAGAAAAGATCTGAGCAATGAATTAATGGAGATAGGTAGATGGATAGACGGATGGATAGGGAGATACCAAAATATATATAGAATGTATTAGCCCAACATACAAGCATACATGGGACACTTATAAAACTTGACCATTCACTATTAGGTGAAATAAATTTCAGCTTATACCATATAGTAGGTCAAAAAGCAAGTGTTACTTTACACACAGCATGTTTTCTGCCCACAGCTCAATAAAATTGAAAATTGGTAACAAAGTAATAACCAACACCCCCATTCATTTAGAAATATTAAAAAAACAGACCTTTGAATAAGACCAAAGAAAACTGCATGCCAAAAGTTAAGCATGAAGCTAAAACAGAGAGTGTACTTATGGAAAACCGTAGAGCTGTGCTTGTGTATATTATTAGATAGGAAGAAGAGCAAAAGCTAATGGGTTAAGTGTCTAAATGAAAATGAAAAAAAATTCAGTAAACAAGGGTAAAAGCAAATCTAGGAAGGAAAAAAATTGATCTCTGTCAACGAGAAAAACATTTTCTCTGGAAGGGAGAAGAGACTAAGAAAGCGAGCTACATTGGTGGTATTTTATTTCTTTGGGCAAAAAAAAAAGTGTAAATACTTTGTGTATTAAAAATAATTCTTTGGGGATGCCTGGATGGCTCAGTTGGTTAAGCGTCTGCCTTTGGCTCAGATCATGATCCCAGGGTCCTGGGATCAAGTCCCACATCGGGGTCCCTCCTCAGCGGAGAGCCTGCTTCTCCTTCTGTTTGCTGCTCCCCCTGCTCATAGATACACTCGCACTCTCTCTCTGACAAATAAATAAAATATTTTTTTCTTATTTATTTGACACAGAGAGAGAGATCACAAGTAGGCAGAGAGGCAGGCAGAGAAAGAGAGGGGAAGCTGACTCCCCGCTGAGCAGAGAGCCCAATGCGGGGCCAATCCCAGGACCCTGGGATCATGACCTGAGCCGAAGGCAGAGGCTTAAATCACTGAGCCACCCAAGTGCCCCTAAATAAAATATTAAAAAAAAAAAAGGAATCCACGGCCAATTCCAAGATGATGTAGATTTATTCCTATGTTTCTTCCTGAGAATTTCATAGTTTAGCTCTTAACTTGGGTCTTTGATTTGAATTAAATCTTATATATAGTTTATGATTAGCAGCTGTACCATTTAACCTCCTTTTCAGCAGTGCACATGGGTTCCAATTTCTCCACATCTATCCAACACTTGTTACTTTCTGTTGGTGGATTTCTTAAATTGTAGACATTCAAATGGGTGTGAAGTGGTAGCTCATTGTGATTTCAATTGGCATTTTCCTAGTGATTAGTGCTGGTGAACATCTTTTCATGTGCCTTTTGGCCATTTGTATACCTTCTTTGGAGAAATGTCTATATTTGCCTATTTTTAATTGGGCTTTTAATTTGTTGTTGAATTATAGGAGTTCTTTATGATGGATATCAATCTTTATGAGATACATGACTTGCAAATATTTATTCCTATTGTGTAGATTGCCTCTTCACTCTATTAATAGTGTCCTTTTAGATTTTATTTATTTATTTGACAGGCAGAGATCACAAGTAGGCAGAGAGGCAGAAAGAGAGAGAGGGGGAAGCAGGCTTTCTGCTGAGCAGGGAGCCCGATGCAGGGCTCAATCCCAGGACCCTGGGATCATGACCTGAGCCAAAGGCAGAGGCTTTAACCCACTGAGCCACCCAGGAGCCCCGTATAGTGTCCTTTGTTGAACAAAAGATTTTAATCTTGGTGAAGTCTAGCTTATGTGTTCTTTCTTTTGTTGCCTGTGCTTTTGGTGTCATATCTGAGCAATCATTGCCAATTTCTAAACACTCAGCCTGGTGATGTTTAAACTACTCAGTGAACGATTTAAAGAACTGAAGTAAGTTATTTCTATTCCACGATTTACTGTTATAATTATGGAAGATTTCATCATCATCCATTCAATCCCAAACTTCTTCTGAATCTTTATTTTCCTGATTACTGCCAAATGCATTCGATTATAAATTGAAAGCATGGAAATAGCACAATTTATTATGATACAGTTTTTCCCCATGAGGAATAGTGACCAAAATTATTGCCAAGTGCCTTTATTAGGAAAAGAAAATTCTTAACTGATTAAAGGCTATGGATATTGTATATCAACTATTAAATGGGTTTTCAACTTTTCTGCTTCATTTTTAAAAAACACTGAATTTCACTTCAGCACATATAATAGAGTTCTAAAACTTCAAAGACATTTTGCATTCTGAAAAGGGTTCCTTGTGGTTATAATATTCATTTGAAATTCAAATAACTCCTTGGAATTTGAAGCTAGCTGGGAGTTTTGTGTTGTAAAAAAAGAGAGGGGGGGGAGATCCCTGATACCATTGCTAATTTATACTGCTATAAGATGAGACACATTTGTACCTAGGTAGGAGAAGCAAACACATCTTCTGAAGTCATCAGATAATACATGCATTCTCTACAGTAAACATCTTAGACAATGTGTAAGAACTTATTTTTAAACCTCTTTTTGTTCTGCTTTTAAACCATTATATACTTTTTCCAGCAATTTTTCAAGAGCTCCTAATTTTGTAAAGTAGATGATGTAGATGATCCAATAGAAGCCTAAGACTTGGTCCTCTTCCCTCAACTTGCCATCCATCCATCCATCCATCCATCCCTAGAAAGTAATGATGCACAAGACAGTATAAAAGAAGAAATACAAGCATTTACTATGTAGAGTCTCAGAAAGTAAGGACGGATGGCAGTGGTGTGATCGGGTCTCAAGGAGGTGGACCTCAGCAGGCCAGGAGGGTGAAGTAGACTGGATGGACTGAGGAAGGGCCTGTTCTCTCTAAGCAAGAGGGGAGATAGGAACCAAAGTGTGATGGACTGGAGAATGTTGTGTGCTGGGTACCTGAGGTAGATGGTACATTAAATAGGCTGTGGCCAGTTGTCAGGTCAGAAAGAGGACAGATTATGGGGAGCTGGTATGGAGTTTTATATTCGATGCAGCTGACTGCGGAGAAACACTGGGTTTTTGATCAGAGGAGTGGTGGGAAGATGTAGTCTCTCTCCCATGGAGATCACAGAACTTTAGAAGTAGAGGGATTTTGGAAACATCTTATTCAATATCTTCTTGTTTCCTGAGGCCGGGAGCTGAAATGACTTGCTCAGAGTCACCCATTAGAAAATAGCAGATCTGAATCTCAAATACATCCTTTCTTCCAAGGCCAGCAATCTTTCCTTCATTCCACACTCCTCCAGAATATAGTCAGAGAAAGGAACGAGGGAGACCAGATGGGCAACAATTATGAAGTCCACACTTGAGGCAGTGAACACCGCGATCAGAGGCATTGCTGAGGAAAGTTGACTGAAAGGGCATATAAGAAGCAACCTAGTGAGAAAAAGTCAGAACCTGGTAACTGTTTTCTTTATTTGAGTCAATGAGGCAAAACTCTAGAGAACTCAGTAAAGGATGGTGCTAGTTCTAAAAAATAATATTTGACTAAAGCGAAAAAGACAAATCCTAGTAAAACTACTATTCATAATCCAAATGGCCCTGGCAAATGGGTGCTAAATAAATATTTGCTAATGAACAAACAAATAAATGTATCAACTTAAATTTTGTTGGTTTTTGTTTTGTTTTGGGTTTGGGGTTTTTTTTGGGGGGGGGGGTGTTGTTTAGGAAGTAGCTTACAAGTGTTATTTTAACAAGAAAACATTTTCTTTTACAGATTCACCTGTTGGGAGTTTTGCTAGCCATTTTAGGAAATTTGGTAATGAGTATTTCCCTAAATATTCAGGTAAGAAGTAGCTTATTTTTCTGACTCTGTAGTTTGATCCAGAAACACATTATGACTTCAGGAGGCCTTGGGTACTTCTTGGGATCATTTTTCCACAAAAATAAACAATGATATCTTATGACTTCATTGATGTAAAGACATATGGAATCTAGGCTCATTGCGTTCACTCTCTTCTTCTGATTAAAAAAAATCAAATGTTTCTGTGAACCTCTTAATAATATTACATGGCCAAGGCAAGGTGCTTCAGTGGCTTGTGAATCTGTACCACAAATTTGTACCTAAGATGTTCATAATATTGGCACAAACCAAGATTTATTTTTAATGTTCTATGTTTTCTTCTAGTACTTTTATTATTTTTTAAAGTTTTTAAATGTAATGTAGAGTGGTACATATGGATTAACAGAAAGTACGTTCAGCCATCATCAAATCAATAATGAAATAGAGATTTATTTAATAGCCAATTTTCCAGGAATGTAGATGTTTCAAATACAAGGAAATACTCCAACCATGTGTAAACAAGGGTCTACCACCCGACCCCCTACTAGCAAAGCATCTGCCCGGCTATGTTACTGTGGCAGCTGCGTGACTCACCCATTGAAATGCCTTTTCCAAGCAGTTTTCTTGAGTAACTTATTATTTTCTTTTCATCAATGTTTATTTTGGCATCTGGACTTTTTTGACCTTCTAAAGGAAGTGTTGTGGTGTGGTAGACTAAAAGGGCACTTAATTCTTTAGCACACTGCTCATCTTTGGAGAGCAATTAGTGATGCTATTTTACAGTTATGAGACTTAAGCAACATTCCTATATATAAGGAAGGCCCTTTCCACACAAAATCCCCTGTCAATGGCAGTGACTTCTGCAGTTAATATGTTTGGAACAAACAGAAAACCGTAATAATTGTTCTGTAATAATCTGTAAGTAAACTTTAAAAACCATGATGCAAATGTATAGGACCAAAAATGTTCAAGGCAAGTTTTAATTGGGTAGAATATATTCTTACTTACTTTCTGATTTACTTCCAGAAATATTCTCATGTCCAGTTGGCGCACCAGGAACACCCAAGGCCCTACTTCAAGAGTGTGCTGTGGTGGGCTGGGGCCGTGCTCATGGCTGTGGGCGAGATGGGCAACTTCGCCGCCTACGGATTTGCTCCCATTACTCTCATCGCCCCATTAGGCTGTATGTCTGTCACAGGTGAGCCATTTCTCTGTGTTTTGACAAAAACAAATGTTTAGAGATTAGAATAATTGGCAAAAAAAAAAAAAAACATATAACATGAACAACACATGAATAAAAGAAGAAAGTCGACTTCCTGCTTTCTTAGCACTTGGAACAATTACCCTGACTTCACGGATCTGCAGTCAGGCTACCCCCTTACCCATGAAGGCACCTGCACTTTGTAATTATAGTATTTATGTTTAAAAGCCCAATTTCCAGTGTCTGCATCTTAATAAATTAATAGGAGCAGCAAATGTTATATCGTGCTTTTTAAATTATCAATGAATTATCTAAAAGCGTTTGTGATACATCGTGCTTTATTCATATGTGAAACTGACATTACAGGTACTTAGAGTGTTTGATGCCTGATCTTGACTCCATAGTTCAGTATCTCTTTTATGTTAAGAATTAAATATTGGCGGGTTGAGGGGGGACACCTGGATGGCTCAGTCGGTTAAGTCTCTGCCTTTAGCTCAGGTCATAATCCCAGTATCCTGGAATCGGGTGCCGCATCAGATTCCCTGCTCATGGTGGGGGATGGGGTGTCTGCTTCTCCCTCTCCCTCTGCCCCTCCTCCCTGCTTGTGCACCATCTCTCTCTCTCTCAAATAAATAGATAAATAATCCTTTAAATAATCCTTTTTTTTAAAAATTAAATATTGGGGCTCCTGGGTGACTCAGTTGGTTAAGCATCTGCTTCTGAATTTAGGCTTAGCTCATGATCTCAGGATTGTGGGATGGAGCCCTGTGGGCTCCGCACTAGGCCTGGAGCCCACTTAAGATACTCTCCCTGCCCCTCCCCTGCTCACGTGCTCACATCCTTGCACACTCTCTCTCTCTAAAATAAATAAATATATCTTTTAAAAAAAGAATTAAATATTGGTTATTCTACGTTACTATAAGAATGTGTAATTTTATAGTACTGTCAGAATTAACCTACTTTCAAAATTTATGATTTACTAAATATATCTAGAAAAGAGAATATGAGATGTTGCTAAAGACAAAAAATAAAAGAGCAAAAATCGCTGCTAAAAAGATGAATAAATTTTCTAAGCCTTGTTAAAATCAATAAAATCTTTTTAGTTTTACTCTTTATTTGCTGCTATGGCAACAGCATGTTTTTAAATGAATTTGAAGCCTCCACTGAAGTAGAAAGGAGTTGATGGTTATTGTCTGGTAACAACTAGATCAAGCGTAAGGTGCACTCACACACTCCAATTTAATATTTCTCCTTAAAAAATACGATATTCTTAAAGAAAGCATAGTTTAAACCAAAATAACATATATTCAAAAATAATTTAATTTATTTTGATAGTAGTTTCTCCCTCTTAATCACTCAAAATATTGTATTTAAAATATTTTCATGGTATACTATGGTAGAATATCTAGCAAAGAGCACTTTTTCAGCTTTCTAGAAATTGGTCAGTTAAAATTGCCATCCTGTTATTACTCTGAATAGACACACCATTTATGTAATCATTGCAGTTTTTAACATTCTAATAAAATGAGCAATTTTAGCATATCTTCTCTTTGCTCAACATACCATGTACATGGACATTGTGGATTTCTTCTTTCTTCTCAAAATCTGAGAAATAATAGATAAAAGATCTAGTTATATTGTAACTTTGGGACCTCTACAGGCCGCAATTATTCTAAAAATGTTTTATTATTCTTCATAATGACTGTATGTTTAGAGCTGGTTTTCATTTTTATTTCTTGTTTTGCTTTATGCTTAGCTTCCATGAAATAGGCAAAAAAGTGTCCAGGAATATAAACAGACACCTGGGGGAGGGTTGAGTGTACCACATGATAATGAAATTTTCCATTTATCTCGAGTCTCCCAGGTACTGGTAATCCTTTTTTCTGGGAATAAGAAAAAGAGAGCTATTCCAACTAGCCCAAAGAAAGGGGAGTGTGGCTGGATTTATTGCAATGATCAGGGATTTCACAGAAATGAAATACAGCCAGGCCCTGTTGGGACCTAAAGTGAGAATTTGGAAGTTGCCAGAGATTAAGGGTCCCTTGATACCCCTCACCGACCTTCAGGGAAGCTGCCTGTGAAGCTGCTCATCTTGGCCTGACTTGCTCAAAGCTCCCGTTAATAGTAAGAAGCTTAAGTTTTCTCACTCACCTCAGACAGTGTCCTGTCCTCCCCAAGTCCCCATGGGGCCAGTCTACCTACTGTCAAACTCTGAGCCCACTGGTTTGACAGATGGGACTTTCTCAATGTTACAGATCATTTTTCGTTCTGTGCTCTTGGCCCCAATTAATATTTCAATGTTAGAACCTTTTTAGCAACCTCCCTCTCTGCCCATAAAATGATTCAAAGAAGTAAAAAAACAAAAACAAAGACAAAAAACTTATAGCCTCAAATACAAACCATTTCCTACTTTACAGTCTTTGCAAACAGCAATATATGCTTGTAATATTCCCACAGCATTCCTGAGCCGAATTTAGGTTACTGTGAAGTTGTTTTGGGTGGGTTATGGGCCATTGGTGATTGGCAATATTCCCCAGAACAAACCGCTACCACCCTGAGATTCTTTATAAAGATTCTAGAAACTCTAAAGGACCTGAAGCAAAAAGGAAAGTATTTTTAAAATAGCCATATCATATGGCTCTGTGTACAGATGAGACAGAAGAGTGTCCATGTTTTTCTGTGCTGGAATTTTTCTTCTTATTATTTCTTGGGAGATTCATGAAAGAAATCAGACTTCCTTTTGAGTTTTAAGAAAACAGACCAAAAAAGATGTATTTTGGATGGAATGGGAGTTTGCATATTCTTTTCTGGCCTTTCTTCTATTTTTTGTTGTTTTTATTTTTTAAAAAAAAGGAAAGAAAATTTTAAAAAGCTGGACCTCCAAAGTAGGCTAAGTGTTTTCTTTCATCTTCCTTCCTTTGCTTAGGTGATCTGGTTCACACCAACCCTGTGCTCCTTTCACCCTTCCAGAAGTAAGGAGAGATCCCATGTAGGTCATCCTGTGTTCTGATCTCATTGCACACAATATGCCAGGCCTGCTAATATGTCAGACCTGCTGTCTTGTCTTACATCATCAAAATTCTTTTTCCCTTTGTAACTTCAATTGAACAGATTGTTCTCAGGACTAGTGTATAAGAAACACTATGATAAGCATTATGGCTCTTTCAGTCTGGGCTCTTCCCACGTGGTGGTCTCCAGCCATCTTCCTGTCTATTCTTTCTTTCCCCTCTGTGTGTGTTCTGCTGGCCCCCGCTGCCACGCTCACCTTGAAGCAGCCAGTCTTCAAACACCATTTTACTGGTGGCTCCAAAGGTGTTCTGAGAAACAAAGAGCTCCACGATCAGAAAGATCTCTGCCATGTTGGATTTTCAGTGTTACCCCGGTTTCGTGAGGGCAGGGCTCAGCAGGGCGTGGCCCAGGACAGGCTCACGCACACTGTGAGTCTCCCAGAGACAGATGCAGTAGACCGGGTTTCCAGAACCTGCTGACCACAGGACATTTTTACATGAAGCACCCGCAAAGGACAGCAGTTCTGCAGAAAACCCTGTAAGGAATTCTTAAGGCAATGCTCACGTGAGTAATTACCCAATCTCCACTGCCTGGCTTGGGTGAGTTATCCAGCCTGCCAGAGTCTCAAGGATTGGGTAACGAGCCATAATCCTGGCAGATTTGAATGCCCAGGCCTGGGTCTGGCTTTTGGAGAATATCAGAGCCCTGGTATCCTTGTGTCACCTTGCACTTTGAATCTATTTTTCTCACTGAAAAATAGGTCCAAAGGCTCATTCTGACTAATATGCTCATTATACTGGCAAGGTTGTTAATTCTGGATGTTGACTTGTGTTTGTGTTTCCATTAATTAAGAAAGCTTAATGGATGTTTTTCCTTTTTTTTTTTTTTAAGATTTTATTTATTTATTTATTTTAGAGAGGGAGAGAGAGCAAGTGAGTAGGGGGAGGAGAAAGGGAGAGGGAAAGGCCGACTCTGTGTGCACTGAGCATGAAGCCCAACACAGCGCTTGATCTCACAATCCTGAGATCATGACCTGAACCGAAGTCCATACTCAGACACTTGCTTACTCGACTGAGCCCCCCAGGTGCCCCTTAATGGATGTTTTCAATTTCATCTACAGCCTAGGCTGGATATTTGTCCCAATAAAACAGGGCAGTTGAATGGTCAGGAACACACTCCCTGGGGCCACACAGCTAGCTCTAGGGTTCGCATCTCAGTTCTGCCACAGGAAAGCTCTGTGACCTCACACAAGTAGTTTAAACAGGTTGAAGCCTCAGATCCCTAATTTTCAAAATGGGAAGAGAAAAGAGTTCTTACCTCAGAAGTTGTCCTGGGGCAGGGGGCGGGGTGGCAGGAACAGAATAAACACAAACACCTAAGACAGTGTTGGACACGGACTGCAGTGTTTGACATGATGACAACTCTAGTGATTGTCACTGTGACTTACAGTAATTATGATCACTCAGAAACAAAGCACGTTATTCTTTCTAGGGGCGTCTGTTCCCCAGCCCCAAAAGACGGTTGATGATTAAATTCTCTAAAATGGAGGAGCCAGTTTAAGAAAAGCTCTTTATTGTTCTTACCCATGTAATAGTTTTCAGGGAGTGGAAAAGTAGGATCCTCGCAGCTCATGGGTTCAGCCATTGAACTGCAAGTACCCTTTGACTTCTCCACATCCTACCTACCAAAACATGTTGGGAAATACCAGAATTTCTGAATAACCGACCAAGACAAAACACGTTAAACACACACAGATATTTGTCAGAGGAAAAGCATGGCAGCCTGAGGTGTGTGTGTGACTTCGTGTCTTTTCACTCTGGCTTCATAGCACTTTTGTGTACTTGCTAATTGACTTCAGAGAGGCTGAAGGACCGGTTTCTTTCAGGCCTAACTGCAATTTGAGAATGTGTGTTTGGAGAAACTATTATACCAGAAATCGAGTAAAAAGAAAGAAGTTGGATATTCTGTGCAGTTTGTAATAAAATTTTAAACTACTGCTAATCCTTCCCTCCTCAGAAGGCCTTTCTTGGCTTCTAGACTAAATTAAACAGGCTTGTTCTGTATTCCCTTAACACCCCACGTGGGCCCTCTTCTTGTCTATGTGGTGCCTTTTTGTGACTAGAAAAAGGTAGCCTTTCTTGTGCTGCTTTATTTCTGTTTGTCTGGAAATTATTATAGTCTGGTGATGTCATTAGTACAGGACTGTTTGGTACCACCTGTCATAAAATTGTCCTGAAAAATACACAAATCGACAAAATGGGCAATGTGCTTCCTCAGACATTGTGTCTTTGTGCACTCTGCCACCTGCTCAAACACACACAGCAGTCCTGGTCCTACATTTCCCCTCCATCGACTTTCATCATTCTCATGATGACCTGCTTAATGTCTTTTCCTCACCATTTAACTGAGACCCAGGGGACATGGCTGTGTGTGTCTGCTTGCTTTCCATCTTTTTTCTCCAGGAAAGCAGAGTGCAGGGAAATCATATAACACAGCTTTGTAGACCTGGTTTGAATTTGAAGTTTGATAAAATGAGGATAGGATGTTCTGTTCTAGGGTGTTAGAAGACAAAAACACTTACTTGAAAGCATGATAGTTGAGCAAGGAGCTCATGGAAATTCACTTCTGTACATGCTTAAAAGTTTATAAGCTTATCCTTTAGGGGTTAAGTTAAATTATTTGTGCATCTACAAAGTCCAACCTTACATTTAATGTTTTCCTTTTTCCCGTCATCCTCATGATGTATCTATGCTCTGCTTAAGCATTGAAAAAAAAGGATGCAGCCATCAACAGTCAAAAGAATTGAAGTCCTTCGGAATTGAGGAGATTCATGGTAGACCTTAGTCAGCATAAAATTAAGTTTTCTGGGGGTGGCAAGGGAGATTATTGCAGGGGCAAGGAGGGTAGGAGAAACAGAACATAATGAAAACACCAATGACAATTTTCAGTTCTATACCCCTGAGTGTATTGACTTAAAGTCATCAGAAGAGAATTCACAGCATACACCACCTTCTTCCAAGTTAAATTCAGTCAGGACTTTAGAAATAAAGGTAAGAAACGAGTATGGAATGAGCAGCTGCTATGTCAGTAATGTATGAGACACATACACTTGCTATTTTACTTCATTCTTGCCTGGATGACTAGAAGCCGGTAATGAATAGATTAGGCTTGAGATGAATTACATGAGATCAAACACTTGGAATTTTACATGGAATGATAGAATCAATAGCAGCAAGATCTCCTTGGCCCTGGAAAAATTTCCTAAGAGAAGTAGTCACCGTGTGACTGGGCTAATTCAGATGACGGCTGGAGAGCCAATTGCACTGAGAAAATGAGGAGAGAATGAGACATACGACCGATAAGTCTTTTCCATCTCCCATTTTTTCCCCCACATACTGGATTCAGCTCAAATGGAAATTCATGGTGTGAAATATATGTTGTTTCATGTATCTGTCTTGTGCTGTGATGGAACTCTGAGCTGAAGTGTGTCTGTAATCCATTAGGTGATGGTCATAGTGTAGCCAGAAAACCCTGGTGAGGCCTTTGGAACTTTAAAGAAGTCATCTCAAGCAGAAACTTCGGTCTCCAAGATTTTTATTAGAAACAAATGAAAGGAAACATAAACAGACCAATAAGCAAGTGACCTGTAGCATTCCATGAACCTAGATGCTGCGAATTCTCCCAGACCTCCGGAGCCCCGTGCTTAGTGCCAGGCTGGATGAGATCACTGGAGCTCCAGACCACAGGGGCTGCCTGTGGGCGCTGCACATGGGCATTTATTTTAATGTCGGAAATATACAGAAAAAAATCCCTTTTTTTGGTGGCTTACTGAGTCGTCTGCTTTAGCAGATTTGTCCCCAAATTTCAGAGCACAGGATGAAGCCCTGAAGTTCTCATTTTATGTCTGCTCATGCACTCAGCTGAAAGCATCCCTAAAACCTAAAAAGCTCTATTCATAAGGTCTTTCCCACTCATGCTGATTTTTTGAGGACACCATAAATATTTCTAGAGAAATTACTCCTGCTGAAGTAATACGCTATTATATAAATTTATAATACAGAGTTAATCTTCTCAATAATAGAGTTTTTACTTTTTTGGAGCCTTTTCAAGTGTAATCACTAATGTGTGTCAAGAAAAATGTAGAAATGAAAGAATGATTACTCTTAATCCAGGTGAATTTCCTTATTTGAAATTATACAAATTATCTATGAACTATTTCTGCAGTATCTTCAATAAATGACAATAGCAATTTTTTTTAATTAACATGAATTACTTGACACTTGTATTCCTGCCAATATGGTAGAGCAACTTTTTTCCTCTACAAAGAAACATTTCTCAAACCATCACATCCTCAGACTTTCAAATCCAAACTCCATGGAGTACATTGTAATTGACATACGTTCCCCCTACAATGCTACAACTAAGAGGGAATAATAATTTGGGGGTAGTCAATACTGCCATACGGTTATAGTTGATTGAGCCTGGGAGCGCCCTGAACGTGTCCACATGTTTGAAGCTTGATTGTGAGTGACGGGAAAGTGCTTTAGTGGTTCGCTTTTTAGCAGTGCAATAAAGTTGCCATTATAAGTGGTCAGAAACCACAAGCCAGATATTTACATGTGAGGATCTGTTTGTAGCATTATTATATAAATATGTTCTTTTCATGTCAGGGACTATTTTTTTACAAAAGGGTTTCCTTTACTACTTTGTCTTCTGCTTTCCCATTGTGTAAAAATATACCCCAGTTTCTCTTCAGATCATAGAGGTTAAACAAAAAATTGGATGACACTAAATGAAAATTGATGAAACGTTCACTGTGGGCTAGATGAAATTCCAAAAACTGGTGTCCTGTAGGTCAGATCTGAACTTTGCTGTGTTTTATTTGGTTTAAACAGTGCTTTGAAAGACTATAAACTAATTTCCCATGTTTAAAAATTGGACCATGACACACAAAAAGTGGTTTGCCTTAAAGAATCAGACGTGGTAGTCCTGGATTTGCATTTGGCTAGGGCTGAATTACGGCTGTCACTTTCACTGGTCTTGTATAATCTAGGTCACTGGTCCTCATAGCTACAGCAACCCACCCTTGTCACACCAGTCTACCATCCACAGCCCATCACCCTTCATTGCCCCAACCCACCACCTTTATTATTTTGCCCTCTGTAGTGGATTGCCTAATTGGCCCCGTAAACATTTGAATTCATAACCCATGGACCAAAGATTTTTTTTTATTTTGTTTTATTTTTTACAACTGAATCAGATAAGAATATTATATCCATAATCAGAGTTGAATAAAGTGTAATTGATTGTTTTAGTTCAGGGTTAAACTTGCCTTTTGAGGAGTAGTCACAGTTGCGTGAAAAAAGATTAAAATACCTAGGAGTAAATTTAACCAAGGAGGTAAGAGACCTGTACACTGAAAACTGTAAGACATTGATGAAAGAAAAGGAAGAAGACACAAATAAATGGGAAGATAGTCTGTGCTCAAGGATTGGAAAAATTCACATTGTTAAAACGTCTATACTACCTAAAGCAATCTACAGGTTCAATGCAATCCCTATTAAAATTCCAGTGACATTTTTCACAGAGCTAGAAAAGACAATTTTAAAATTTGTACGGAACCACAAGACTCCAAATAGCCAAAGCCATCTTAAGAAAGAAGAACAAAGATGGAGGCATCATGCTCCCTCGTTTCAAACCACATTACAAAACTATAGTAATCAAAACTGTATGGTATGTCATAAAAACAGACGCAGATCAACGGACCAAAAGAGAGAGCCCAGAAATACACCCAGGCATTTATGTTTAATTAATTTACTACATAGGAACCAAGAATATACATTGGAGAAAGGCCAGTCTCTTCAACAAATGGTGCTGGGAAAACTGCACAGACACATGCAGAAGAATGAAACTGGCCCACTATTTTACACAAAAATTAACTCAAAATGGATTAAAGACTTAAATCTAAGACCTGAAACCACGAAACTCCTAGAGGAAAATGTAGGCAGTAAGCCCCTTGACACTGGGCTTGGCATGTTTTTTTGGATTCAACACCAAAAGCAAAGGCAATAAAAACAAAAATGAACAGGTGGGACTACGTCAAACTAAAAAGCTTCTGCACAGCAAAGGAAACTATCAACAAAATGCAGATGCAAGCTACTCAAAGGGAGAAAATACTTGCAAACTATATATCTAATGAGGCATTAGCATCCAAAATACATAAAGAAGTCACATAACGCAATAGCAAAACAACAAATGACCCAGTTTTTAAATGGGCACAGGATCTGAATAGACTCTTTTCAAAGAAAACATACAGATTCCCAAAAAGCACATAAAAAGCTGCTGAACATCACTAATCACTAGGGGATGGCAAATCAAAACCACAGTGAGGTATCGCCTGACCTGTTAGAATGGCTGTCATCAAAAGATAAGAAGTAACAAGTGTTGGCAGGGATGTGGGGGGAAAAAAGAACCCTTGTGCAGTATTGGTAATAAGGTAAATTGGTGTAGCCACTTTGGAAAACAATATGGAGATTCCTCAAAACTTAAAGATAGAATTACCATATTATCCAGCAATTCCACTTCTGGGTATTTATCTAAAGAAACAAAAACAGTGACTTTAAAAGATAAATGCAACCCCATGTTCATTGCAGGGTTATTTACAATAAGTAAGATACAGAAATAATCCAGGTGTCTCTCAGTGGATTAATAAAGAAAAATAAGGTATTAATACACAATGGAATATTATTCAACCATGAAAAAGAATGAAATCTTATCATTTGTGACAACATGGATGGACCTTGAGGGCATTCTGCTAAGTGAAATAAGTCAAAGAAAGACTAATACCATATGATCTCACTTCTATGTGAAATCTAAAAAAACAAACAAAAAACCAATCTTATAGATACAGAGAACAGACTGGTGGTTGCCGGGGGCAGGGGGGAGGGGTGAAATGGGTGAAGGGAGTCAAAAGGTACAAAGTTCCAGTTATAAAATAAATAAGTCATGGAATGTAACGTACACCATGGCAACTATAGCTAATAAAACTGCATTGCATATTTAAAAGCTGTTAAGAGTAAATTTTAAAAGTTCTCATTATAAGAAAAAAATATTCTGTAATTATATTTGGTGACTGTTGTTAACTGGACTTAATGTGGTGATCATTTTGCAATATATACGAATATCGACAGAAGTAATGCAATCCCTATCAAAATATCAGCATTTTTCATAGACTTAGAATAAATTATCCCAACATTTGTATGGAGCTACAAAAGAACCTAAATAACAAAGCAGTCTTGAGAGAGAAAGACAAAGCTGGAGGGATCACAGTCCCAAATCTCAAGATATACTCAAAGCTGTAGTCACCAAAACAGTATGGCACTGGCACAAAAAAGGACACATCAATCAATGGGACAGAACAGAGAGTCCAGAAATAAACCCATGCTTATATGGTCAATTAATCTATGAAAAGGAGGCAAGAATATACAGTCTTTTCAACAAATGGTGCTGGGGGAACTGAACAGCTGCATGTAAGAGAAAGAAATTGGACCACTTTCCGACACCACACACAAAAATAAACTCAAAATGGATTAAAGACCCTAAGTGTGAAACCTGGAACTGTAAAAATCCTACCAGAAAACATAGGCAGCAATTTCTCTGACATCAGCTGTAGAAAAATTTTTCTAGTTATGTCTTCTAAAGCAAGAGAAACAAAAGCAAAAATAAACTGTTGGGACTACATAAAAAAAACAAAGTTTTGCCCAGTGAAAGAAACCATCAACAAAACAAAAAGGCAACCTACCGAATGGGAAAAGATACTTGCAAATGATATATCCAATAAGGGGTTAATATCCAAAATGTATAAAGAACTCAACACCAAAACCCCCAACAATCCAATTAAAAAATAGGCAGAGGACCTGAATAGACATTTTTCCGAAGAAGACATACAGATGGCCAACAGACATGAAAAGATGCTCAGTATTTTTAGGGATACTTAAGGGAATCCCCACAAGTAGAATCTAAAAAAACAAAATGCATAAACAAAGAACAAGCAGAATCAGGCCTATACATAGGGAGAACAAACTGGTGGTTCTGAGGGGAGGGAGTGGGGGTTGGGCAAAATGGTTGAAAAAGAGTGGGAGACACGGGCTTCCAGTTATGAAATGAGTAAGACATGAGAGTAAAAGGCACAACATAAGGAATACAGTGTTTATTGTAATAATGAAGTAAAAGGACAGATGGTAGCTACACTTGGGGTGAACATTAGCATAATGTATAAACCTGTCAAACCCCTGAGTTGTACGCCTAAACTAATGTAAGATTGTGTGTCAGCTATACTCAAATAAAAAATTAAATTTTAAAAGAGTACACTAACCTTGATGAGCTCTGAGAAATGTACAGAATTGTTGAATCATTACATTGTGTCCCTGAAACTCATATAACACTGTATGTAGTTATACTTCAATAAAAAATAAAAACAAAAACAAAAACAAAAAACCATGGGTACCTGGGTAGCTCAGTCAGTTAAACATCTGCCTTCCACTCAGGTCATGATCCCTGGGTCCTGCGATCGAGCCCCCACTTTGGGCTCCCTGAGCAGCGGAGCATCTGCTTCTCCGTCTCCCCTTCCCCCGCTCGTGTGTGCACGCTCTCCCCCTCAAATAAATACATAAAATTTAGAAAAAGAGGGAAAAACCCAAATACAAATATCAAATCATTATATTATAATGTCTGTCAATTATACTTAAAGTATTAAAAAAGATTTTAAAAATTAAGTTGTCATAAAGGGTAAAAAATGAGAAGTAGTAAATGTGAACAAAATATTTTTAAGTGCCATTGTATGACACGTTAAATAGTAATCAAACTCTTCTGTACTGTTAAACCTTTAGTAAAAAGAGAGTTAAGGGGCGCCTGGGTGGCTCAGTGGGTTAAGCCTCTGCCTTCGGCTCAGGTCATGATCTCAGGGTTCTGGGATCGAGCCCCACATTGGGCTCTCTGCTTGGCAGGGAGCCTGCTTCCCCCTCTCTTTCTGCCTGCTTCATTGCCTGTTTGTAATCTCTGTCTGTCAAATAAATAAATAAAATATTTAGAAAACAAGAGCTAAAATTACACATATAAATGTAAAAATGGAGTCCTCAGTTCTCTATTCTGCAGACACAGAGATCTAAACTCACCTGTAAAAATCTACCTTTGAGTTTTATTGTTAACATATAGAAATATGATGTTTAACTTCTGATTTATTAATCCCTATGGTGGCTATTATAGAAGAAACCCAAATCAAGGTCATATGACCTTTCTGAATTCCCATGCCCCAGATTATTTTATAGTTATCTTTTTCTTTCACTTGTGGCCTGCTATGGATCTTAGAGCATCAGCCCTTGACCACGTTAAGTGAAATAACTCTTCCGTAATAACAGCCAGTCCTTGGACCAAGTCTCTGTGATGTCAGAGAGGAGGCAAAGACAAGACAAACTTGGCGTTCATTTCGGGGAGCGTTATGAAGCTCAACACCAGGTCCCGTGGCTAACGCTGGAACTGGCACCCTCCTCCACATCTAGACTTGGTTCAGCAGAAGCCACCAGAATCTTGCTTGGCCTTTATCTGTTTTCATCTGGTAACCTGAATCAGAATTCCCACATGTAAGTTTCTCCGTGTCAACCTTGAACAGAAACGACCTCCATTCTGATTGCTGATCTGAGTGACACCTGAATGGCTAAAAATAGAATAGTTGACTGTCCTATGATAATTGTTTAGAGTCTTCCTGACTGTGAAGCATAAGAACTTTAAGGCCTAGTGAATACATTAATAAAATGCCTCATGGGAACACCATTTTGTACCAGAGAAAGTACTAGAAGCTTTCTTATTTTTTTCCCTTACGGAAAATATTCCTGCTGTCTTTTTTTCCCACCATAAGTTCTACATAGCCACTGTTTGAATTTTGTTATATTATCTTTCAAATGCTACCTCTCATTTTTTCTTTTTTAATGCATTATGCTCACTGGGGTTCAGTGTCTGGCTCTGGAGTCCCTTTGTGATACCGGGTAATGAATTCAACCCAGTATCCACGGGTCCCCTCTGTGTAGACCCATGTCTGTGAGCACTCTGTTTCAATCTGCGTCCGTATGAGCGCCAGAACGGAAAAGGGTTCTTGAACCTCTGCCCAAACACGCCCCCAGTCAGCAATCTCCACAAAACCGTGAGCGCCGAAGTTAACGCTCAGTAGTCACTACAGTTTAATCATACCTAGCACAAATCTGTTTAATTCGCAACTGTGCTCTGTGTTAATGCTTTTTAAACCATTGATCTTGAAATGCTCCATTTCCAAATATTAACTTTTCCTATAGGAGTAGAAGCAGAGTAAGTCTCTCCTCTTCCTATAGGTGTTTACTAGGTAGGGGTGTTTATTACAGCGGCCACGAGACGGGGTCGAGCTTGACAAATCTCTGATTGCAAATATATATATGGCACATTTCAGGTTATTCATTTGTTCTCATTTTAAAAATTTACTGCTCCACTTAGAAGTCACGTTATGAGCTGTTGCTCAGATACTGTCTTTTTGCACAGCACAGCTCTCATTTTAACCATATTTTGAAAGATAAGTGAATTGTGAGTGTTTCTTAACAGAATGTTCTTTTTATCACTTCCTTCGCTAGATAAATAAAACTAAAAGTCTTATTCTTTCATCTAGAAATTTTGTAGAAAAGCTCACATTCTCTTAAACAACAAAAAAAAAAGTATGGAAGTGCATTAGACATAAGTTCCTTCAGAGAGTAAAAGTAGCATATTTATGTTCCTAAAACGCTGACAACTTTTATGGCAATTGATGTCATTTTGTGCATATAGTATATTTCATTTATTGTTACCTATCCTGTCCCTTGTTAGCAATGAAATTGTCCCCTACAGAGCATTTCCCCCATCCCTTCTAAAGTGAAATTATTTATTGAAACTGGTTTAGTAGCAAGGAGAGAAGAACAATGCCATTCTCCCAGGGAGGCAACGGAGTGTAGTGTCCGTGCAAGAGTCCTGGACCGGGGTTAAGGAAATGTGAGCTTTGGTTCCAGTTCTGCTATAATACCAATGTTTGTTAAATGAATGGATCAATGAATAAACAGAACACTGCTGTGGACCTACCTCCCAAATACCACGTTTAGGACCTGGAGTACATTGCCTCTGCATGTCCTGCCAGCTCTAAGTTGTCCCCATTCCAGGTAAGCCATGTCTCCCTTCTCCCTGGACTCATTTGCTGTGAGACAGTCATCTCAAGAATTGTTGTCATGGAATGCTTGTGGTATGTGTGAGTAGTGACACTTCACCTATTTCTTATTAATCTACCTCTCTCCACTTGGACACATTCCTTATGTAATCACACAGGGAGTCAGTGATGGGATGGGAATGGGGTCTTGGTTTTTATAACTTTTCTAATTCCCTAACGTATGAAACTAGTTTCCCTGAATTGTTTTGGTTCAAATATGAAATGGAAAATTTTCCAATGTTTTTACACCTGTCCAAAACTCAATTCTTAATATAATGGGCTATGTGTCTGTACGGAAAACATTGCTTTAGTGTTTGCAAGCCACACCAACCAATTAAATTCATGCTTGGTGGACATTTTCCATGCTCTGTTTATTCTGTGTAAAACATCCATTCCAATAAATAACTCGCCCAGGAAAAGTTTGCAAGGACATAGCTCAGCTTGAATAAGAGAGCTAGTTGAGAAAAAGATGGAGAAAACATGAGAGAATCCCAGCTTATCTTGAATGGGGGTTTCTGGTGTGGCTTTATTCTGTTTTAAATCAGTTGTTAGAATACCAGATATAGTGATATTCAGATTTAACTGATTTAATGAATTATTATACAGACTCATTAAAATTTCTATCTACATAGAATTTTAAATGACATGGCAAGTGTAATAATATGATAACTAAGGAAACTGAAAAAAAATTGCATTGCAATTTTATCTCAGCTAAGGTAAAATAAACACACCAACATATTGACAGCAGTTTTCTCTAGATGATGAGTTATTTTTATGATGACTTTCCTTCTGTATATTTTTACTTTAAAAAATAAATTTAAAAATATCGCTAACAATTTCTGTTAAAAACTTAACATATGGGGTGCCTGGTTGACTTCATCGGTTAAGCATCCTACTCTTGACCTTGGCTCAGGTCATGATCTCAGGGTCGTGAAATAAGCCCTACGTTGGGCTCCATGTTGGGTGTGGAGCCTACTTAAGATTCTCCCTCTTCCTCTCCTTCTGCCTCTCCCCCAAATTTAATTAAATTTGTATTTAATTAAAAAATTTAAATATAAATTATGCTGTGTATTATTTTGTATTATTGCAAGTTTGGATTTTCCCAAGCCTCTACTCACAGAGGAATGGCTCCATAAGAGGAAACTCAAAGAGATTCAACATATCCTATATAACCTGATGCCATAGTAGCAGGTCATGGCTCACTGAAGGTTGAGGGTTCAGTAGCATCAGTCATGGGAAAGAGGATCTTATGCCATGAGGGCCAGCAAATGCAGGGCAGCGATCCCACAAACTCTCTTCTTTGTGTGCTAGGTAGACCCAGGAGATCTTAGAAGAAGACATATCTCAGAGTCAAAGGAACTGATGGTCTTTGAGGGGAGACAGGCAAATAAACCTTTAGTGTAATAAGAAAGCTATATTGCAGGGTGTAATTACACAAAAGGGTGGTTTGATCATCTGGGTCTAGGGGAATCCAGAGGTGATCCTTGAGTCCAGAGCTGGTCACAAGAATGGAGGCAGAGTTGCAAAGGGGATAACACAAATGAAAGTCCTTTAGAATGGAACTAAGCGGTGGTTCTGGGAATTCTGATGATTTGAGTAAGGGTGGGCGTAGAATATAAAAGAGATCAAGAACAAATGTGGCGAGTAAAGTGGCAGGAGCCTGAGGTCTGAGCCTGAGGTGAAGCTGGCCTGAGCAGCCCAGGGACACTGGACTGAAGAGAAGGGGTGGGCTGGACAGATGGTGAAATTCAGACCCAGCAAACCCAAGATCCTGTTGGATGTGTAGGATGGACAGGGGGGATGGCAGGAGTCCTAGGATTCTGGGGCTCCTTAGAGGTAGCATTAGAATAGGAAATATCAGAGGAGATGAAGGCAAATCATGAGTTTCAGTTTGGTATAGATTTAAAGTTAAAACTTCCTTCCTTTCACTCTTTCTTTCCATCCCTTCTTGCTCTTTCTGCCTCCCTCCCTTTCTTCCTCCCTCCCTCCCCCTCTCTCTTCTTTCTTTCTTTCTCTTTCTTTCTTTCCTTCCTTCTTACCTTCCTTCCTTCCTTCCTTCCATTTATTCATTTAGTTACTTAGTAAGCTTTTATTATGCCCTTGCTGTCTGCAGGGCACTATCTCAGCCAATGTCCTTGGTCCATTGTAAACCAGGCCTGTTTCTATGTATCCTCAAGCACGAGGGGGGAAAAGTTGTTTTCAAAGCCACAGCTACTGGGTACCTCTGACTAGGACATAGCTAGTCCAGGTATAAGACACGAAGTGCTTAACTCCTTTCAAATGGCACCGCATAATGTATGTTTATATATAGGAAAAACCACTAATGGCCATTTTCTTTCTAGGTAGCGCCATTATTTCTGTGATGTTTCTGAAAGAAAACTTAAGAGCTTCAGATTTACTAGGTAAGTAATTGGTTAATTCATGTAATTGTAGCACTGCTTAATCAGGAAACAAATAATGCTATCCATAAAAAAATAGGTGCGTTGGGACGCCTGGGTGGCTCAGTTGGTTAAGCGGCTGCCTTCGGCTCAGGTCATGATCCCAGGGTCCTGGGATCGAGTCCCACATAGGGCTCCTTGCTCAGCAGGGAGCCTGCTTCTCCTTCTGCCTTTGCCTGCCACTCTGCCTGTGCTTGCTCGTTCGCTCTCCCTCTCTCTCTGACAAATCAATAAATTTTAAAAAAATAGGTGCATTAAAAACTGGGAACAAATTACTGAAATGGATAAATCTCATCTGGCGATGAATGGTGTTTTCCTGGAGCTGCCTTCTGCTCCTTCTCGTGAAATAGTTCAGTTGTCATTGTGCCTGCTGCTCATGCTATTGGCCACAGTGAATTATTATTTTACATTACTATTATTATGAATGTTATGAAATTTTCATGAGCACAATAAAATCCAAGAAAACATCTGTGTTACCTAATAGAGGAACTCCACTTCAAAGGCTGTATTTGTTCGATTGTTACATGGAAGAACTGCATAAAAATGAAAACCACACAAAAATCAGATGCACCAATTAACTACCTAATTTGTATTTCGCTATTTCCAAAAGTAACACAGAACATTCCCCTTCAAAATTTTATTTAGAAATCCAGCTACTAGTGGAAAGGAACAGTAGCCTTCCTGACTGTAAGAAAGATTGTTCTTATACAGCAAACTCATCATGTGGTTGTGTCTTCCTCCTCTTACTGGAAATATCCCTTGTGAGAAGAGTTCTGGAACTTCATATTTTCTTCCTTGACAAAATGCTCTCTGAATTGCTGCTGACATCCGATAACAAATATGATACTTTAGGCACTTTAAATAAAGGCAATGTCTGCTCACTTCCAAGGAGATCAGATTTTTTGTAAAATTTGAGCTTTAAATGTGACACCAGTGTTGGTATGTCGAGAATTCATTTTCCCTGATTGTGTTTCCCTTGAGCCTAGTGTCTTGAACGTGTTTTCACTTCTTCTTCCTCCTTGGTTTGGTTCTGCTAGTAGAGTTTTTAGTCAGCATCATCAGATTGGTCATAGTTACAATGTTTTCCCAAATGCACTCATATGTGCATTGTATCTTTTCACATATATTATTGTTCTGTACTCTTTTTTTAATACATCATGGCTTATGGAATCATTTGGGGAAGAGGCATGGAATCAGAAAGGAGAATGAGCATTTGTCTGAGTTTTACAAATTAAAGAAATTAGGTCCTGCATCACTTTTCTCATTTATCAAATGTCTCCAGGAAACTAAATCATTTTATCTAACGTATGTCGTCTTTTGTAGTTAATGGTTGCTTGAGTTTAAATTAAGCTGAGGTATTTAATGAGGTAGTACAGGGGGATATGTAGGCAGACTTGCTAATTATTGTGAACATTGGCAATAAAAAGATGATGGAAATGGCATCTCTGCCCTCAAATAATACAGTCAATGATAAAAATGTATACAGTAGTAAGTTTTTAAAAGCAGAAAATGATATGTGTCCTGATGCCTTGAGGATTTAGTTTAGAACAGGGTTTCTCAACCTCAGCACTGCTGCCATTTTAGGCTGGAGAATTCTTCATTGCGGGGGGCTGGCCTGTGCGTTTCAGGGTGTTCAGCGGCATCCCTCCTCGCCTTCACCCGTCAGATGCCAGTAGCACCGTCTGCCCTCGTTACGGCAACTAAAAATGACATCACATGTTGCCAAATGTCCCCTGGGGGATGGAATCAGCCCCAGTTGAGAACCACTGGCTTAAAATAAATAGAGGTTACTCTAG
Organism: Mellivora capensis; assembly: GCA_004024625.1. Lineage (NCBI taxonomy): Eukaryota > Metazoa > Chordata > Mammalia > Carnivora > Mustelidae > Mellivora > Mellivora capensis. Next base: position 110,115 of record PISX010001487.1, read on the forward strand.
CTGAGAAGCTCAGAGAGAATGCTTTAGAGCAGGAACATTTCAATCAGTTCTGCTGGCCGGATAGGACGGGCATGGGCCATTCCTAAGCATTTGGAGGGTGATGTACAGAGGGACTAACATGAGAAGTATTAACAAAGGTGTAAAAAGGCAGGGTAAGTTTCTATTTAATTCTGCCCTCTAATTGCTGCCAACCAGCTTAGGGAAAAAAAAATCAAGTCACAACTATGGAAAAGGAAGAAATAGAAATATCAATGTGTGCAGATGATTTGCTTATGTACTTGGAAACCCCAAGATCAACAAAACATTAGTAAAACTAGCTCAACATCAAAGGGTATAAGTTAAACTCACTTTCATAGGTTCAAATCTGGATTCAACTTTTTCTGTCAACTATGTGGTCACGTAATACTACGTAACTTCCCTGGGCCTCAGTTTGTTGACAAATATAGAAGACCATTCGAAGGATCAAATTGGATAATTTGTATAAGCACGTTGAGAACCATAAAGCTTGTTACTATAATTGTCATCATTTCTGCAATCAACTTCATTCCTGAGAGGTAATACTAAAAAATGTAATATTGGCAATAAGAAACACACACACCTATACACACATACCAAAAAACAATGATAATAAAAAAATTAAGCCTCTGTTAATTCTTTGATTCTTTGCAAATTTCTCTTATTTTAAGAAGAGCTAACATTTATTAAATATTTCCTCTTCCCAAGTGCTGTTAGTGTTTTACATGAACTATCTCATTTAAATGTAGGAGCAACCTATCTACAGAGCTGATACTTAGAGAGGTTAACTAACTTGCCCAAGGTCCCATAACCAGTGAGTGGTAGACCAGTATTCTAACAGTGGCCGCCTGATAGAACCATACGTGATGGTTGAGGGTGAGTCTCGACTGACACAGAGCTGTGTGACCTTTCGAAGTTAGTTAATCTCCTCATTCTCCTCACTTTTCAAATGAAGATAATACTACCTACTCTGCAGGATTAAATGAGTTCACAGAGGCAGAACTCTTAGAACAGAGCCTATCACATAGTAAGCGCTCCGTGTTACGACCGTTATTGCTGGTACCTCAAGCCCCCTCCCCTCCACGTCCTCCCGTGGTTCATCAAAGGAAACCTTGATTAGGATTCCTTTGCAAACTTCAGTAATCCAACTAACATTTTCCACAATGCCCGTTGGGTATTTTTGCTTTCCTAATTTAATGCTTTTTAAGGAGGGCTGTAAAACTGCTGTCACATTCGTTTCATACTGAAGTTACAAGTGATCGATTCTTGACTTTAGTGGTGTAGGAAGAAGAAATAAGGGAGCCGTCCATCCCATACCCGTACCTCCCACAGCAATGTCACAACATTACATGACCCGAAATGCAATAACCCACTTCAGAATAGGGGAAAAGGACTTCTCCCCAACCTCGCTTAGTAATCTGTTAAGTCACAGGTATTTTCTTTGGGTCTGTATTGCCGTTGCCCTGAGAAAATTTTGCTCTTTCTATAAAGAGCTAAAAATGCAGGTTTTTTTTTTTTTCTTTACAGAGACTAAAACCAAACAGGGAAAAGAGTAGTTAGTGGCTTTAAAAAAAAAAAAAAAAAGATTAACATACAAGCATGCTAAAAATTAAATTGTCAAAATGTGCAAAAGAAAATCATTTATTTTTCCCTGCTTCAAGCAAATGAAAGTTTGTTTTTCATGATGGAACAAATGAAGATTTTGGGGACATGTGGAAACAAGCTGAACTAATTTATTGCCAAATGTTGCTCTGTGGCTATGAAGCTTTTCACCACTAGCCTCAAAAAATGACCTCACAAAAGCTATGTCTGAAAGGAATCGCCAACTATTATTAACTCAATGACAGGCTTTGGACTGTGCTCTGATTCTTAGTGGACTAATAACTTTAAATTATTTTAATGATTATTTTTCCTTTAAAAAGCTCCAGATTTCTCTCCCCTTCAATCAGCCAAAACCTATATAGTACTTTCCCCTCTCTTCTCCCTTAGTCATCAAAAGTACTAAATCCAATAGAATGTGAGATCCTAGTTGACATAAGTCCAGATAGTATCATCGTTAAAAAAAAAAAAAGTCAATTCATCAGTACTCTCCAGAGACCAGTAACTTGATTACTTCAAGTGACCTATAAATGGTTTCCCCAGATAGAATGTCAAGAGATTAATAGTGACAAGAGAACCATCTCTTTCCTTCCTTCTCCCACACCAAATGGTCAGCTTGGGTAAGGGCCAGTATTGAGAATACCGATCTAGCCAAAAAAAACCATCATTTCTGGTTGAGAGAACAGATTGGCTCTTTTGATTTCAGACCTGCCTCAAGCAAAAAGGTACTTTCACGATAGCGCAGGACGGAACCCATGAGCAGAAAGAGCTGCCAATTGTCGATTAAATTTTAAGCGTAACTGAGATAGTTTTGGACTCCTAGTGGTCAGTATGCTAAGGTAGCTCTGTGTCAGGGTCCTCTGTCACATCAGGCCTCCGGGTGAACCTTCAAATCTAGTCAGCTTTTCTTGTCCAACCAATTCCTGGAATCTAGCAGGTGTGGTAAGTTAATTTGTACCTGGAGAAGAAGAGACTAAGTCACAGAGAGATGAGTAACACGCCTAAGCTTTTCCAGCCAGCAAGCAGCAGTGAAATTTGAATTCTGTGGGGGCAGTTTCAGCGTGGTTTAGACTTTCATGATCCAAGTTTTGACCTGGAATTTAATCATTTATGTGAGCAAAGAGCAGACCAAGTGCAGCTTCCCCTCCTTGAGTATCTTAATGTTTCCAGATGACTCTCTTGGGCAAACAGACCAGTAGAAGGTAAACTAGCAAGTTTTCTAATGTAGAGACCTGTGTCTTTCCACTGAAAGAATATTTGTGGCTTTACGGAAATAAAAATATTAGGAAAATACATCTCATGCCACTTTTAGAAAAATATGGGGTATAAATGCATTTTAAGGAAATTTATATAAGGAGCTGCTAATGAGTGTCTTCAACACTTTTAAACACTTGGGAAACCTGGGCACATGATCCATAAGGGAGACCGTGGGTCACACAGACAAATACAAATGACACCCCGCAAACAAACATGTAACAGCCGTTCTCTGGAACCACCTCTGTAATTGTCAGAGGTAGCTGAAGTTAAAGTTATTAAGAAGAAACAATGGGTGACCTACTGATCTGCCCTAGAGTCATTAAGTAGATCCACAGTGACATGGGGCTCCAGTGATATAATGCACGTGCAGAAGGACTTTAAAAGTATAATTGCAAAATCGTGAGTCATTTTATTTGTTTTCAAGGAGTTTTGAAACACACTGAAGAGCTACATTGATAGAAATGGGCAGAGTATGCAAATGTGGAAGCAGATGGGAAACAGGGACCCTGTAGGAAAGTTAAGTTAAATAACACTCCCTCCAGAGAATGGGACATCATGCAGATTTAAAAAGAATGAAGCTGCCCTAGATACACTGATGTGAAATGTTCTCCAAGATGTGCTACATAGAACAAAAGCAAGGTACAGAAGAGTGTATATAATATGCTGCCATTTGTGTAGAAAACTCAAACACGTGCCCTCTCTCACACACCAGTGTAAAACACCTCTGAAAAGGGAAATCAAAGAATTGGTGGCAGTATTAACTTCCAGGAGGGGAACTAGTGGGCCATGAGGGTGTATGAGAGATTTACCTTTTCACTCACCACCCTTGTGTGTCTTTTTAATTTTTTACCATATGCTCGTGTTACCCAATCAAAACTAAATTTAAAAATAAAGAAATGTAAGGACACTAGATACAGTTAGTGGAGATTTTTAAAAAATCACTGGCAGAGGAACTCAATAAAAATAAGAAATTTGGATTTCACAAAAGAAAGCTTAGAAGTCTCCAAGATTTTTAAGTTGTATTCAATCCATTTATTCTACGTCACTATACCAAGTTTAGAAATCTGTTTTTTGTTTTTTTTTAGAATCCCATCCTCCTAGCAACCTAATATTGAACAATTATAAGATCTTTTTTTCTTTTCCAAAGAAAAGGTGGGGCTGACCAGTAGTTTTGCCCAAGTTCTTGGGTACCTGTAGAGTTTATTATTTTTCTTTTATTGCAATACTTAATAATATATATTGGGTTTTTTCATTTTTAAAATTCTCAGTAGAAGTAGCTTTTAAAATTTTGTGTACACGAAGGAATATGCTGGACAAACGTGAAGATGTGTGAGCTGTTCATTTATGTATTCGGGGGGGGAATGTATTCAGAGGGGAAATGTATTCGGGGGGAAAAATAACAATGCTGAAAAAATTAAAAAATAGTATCGAAGCGAAAAAAAAATTTTGTGCATAATTTCCGCCTTCACAAAGTATTACAGAGTAAGCTCTTACATTAGAGGAAGCTTATTTTATAGCTTCTACAATACCTTGAAAGCTATCATCTAGCTTGTGTGAAAAGCCAAATGCTGTTTGTTCTCAGAAATAAGAGTTCAAAACCCTAAATCATTGGTTAAGAGGAGCAGGAAGTTGGTGTCTTCCAGTTGTGAGATTTTATAGATAAACCAGATTGCTTCAGGTTGGAATCAATGCTGGTTGTAAATTACACACACAGCAATGCTGACCTTAGTGATGAAACTAGTTGAATTAGGTTTTCAAGGGTGCTGTCTGAAAAATGCTACTTACCTCAGTTTTTCTCTGCTGATTATTAATAAATAAGCAGTTTTCAGTGTTATTTGGAATGTCAAGGCCCCCCTTTACTCCTCTTTAGGTGGCCCCTCTTCCCACACAGATTCCTTTCTGTTATTTTAAGTACTGTGAAAGAGATGACAGTAACACATTCTTTACATAGGTTTATAATGTGGATATTTTACTAAGTTACCCCTAGAATTCTAGATTCTAAATGGGATGAAATAAATCTTTTGGCAAAGCCAACATTCACCTTTGTTATTTCTGCTAAAAGGACTTAAACATGGCAGTGATGAATGTGATGAATAAAGGTGATCAATGAAGGTGATCTTTTACCAGTTTCAAAGTGTAAAATCGTGTGTGTGTGTGTGTGTGTGTGTGTGTGTGTATAAAGGCTTCAAAGATGAGGAAATGCAGAATAGATCATCAGGTCATCAAGTGGTGGACTTCCCCACTCTCTGGGCTCTGATGGATCTAGATCTATCACGTACTTACTGGTCCACATAGAAACAAACAACCAGCTTGCACATGTTTTCATGTATCCAAATGCACGTGTTCTGATCTTTCCCATCTTTGGGGAAAGGTTTTCTGAAGAGGCTAGGATTCATCTGGAACAACAAAGAAAAATCAGAAGTTATGTCCTACCCCATCCTTTCCCTGGCCCTTATCCTCCTTTTAAAGACAATGCCATCAAGTGAATGCACGATGCTATCTAGGGATGGTTTGATGAATCGTATTTTTTTTTAAGATTTTATTTATTTATTTGACAGAGCGAGACACAGCAAGAGAGGGAACACAAGCAGAGGGAGGGGAGAAGCAGGCTTCCTGCCAAGCAGGTAGCCTGATGCAGGGCTCCATCCCAGGACCCTGGGATCATGACCTGAGCTGAAGGTAGACACTTAACGACTAAGCCACCAAGGTGACCCTGATGCATCGTATTTTAATAGGGAGGGTCTATAGGCAGTTTTATAAGTAATTCTCAGCCTGCAGGTAATGTTTGCATTGATGAAAAGGCTCAAATATCCCTTTTCAACTTGGTTTGTCTTTTCAATTTTATTTAAAGGTATGACATTGGCATTTGCGGGAACATATTTATTGGTGAACTTTGCTCCAGATAGAAATCAGTCTATCTCTGCAAGAACAGTCCAGTATTACTTTGTTGGCTGGCAGTTCCTGATCTATGTGGTAAGAATCTTAAACATTTTACTATCCCAGAAGTTATATTATCTAGGCCACTGGTAATGCAGATGTTAGCGAATGAATAAAGTCTTGTCTTATCAGCATTAATATCTCATTAAATTGTAAATATATTTGACCAAGACCAAAGTATTTGAAACATTAAATCAACAATAGAACACTCCCAGTTTCCTGAGTATCCTATTCCTGCAGGTGACTTGTCACTGAAACAATTTCTACAATATTTAATCCAGCAAATTCCAGAGCAACATGTTTTAAGACAACTCAAAGTAAAGAACAAACCCAAAAACCTCTCTTCCTAGGTCAAAGGGAAATGCATGAAGACACATTTAACTTCTTGACTTTTATTTGAGGTAGAGATTTTCTTCCAAAAAAGTATTCATTGAGACCAATGCAACAGGTTGTCTGGGGAGAAGTAGACAGCAGTAGGATAATACTGGGAGATGTGTAAAAGAAAGAATGGAATGAGCTGATGTAGAAATTTGAAGGCATTAATTGGGGTATTTTATTTGATTCAGTGACTGTATTCAGTGGGTATAGCGAGAACTGCTGGAGGTAGTTGGTGTGTAACTTGTTACAGAAGTTGGTTTAGGGTGAGGAATCAGTATGTTCCAGGAAGGGCAGGTGGTGAGAAGAAAACTGGGGTAGACAACATGAGCATTTAACCAAGAACCGTATTAGTAAAATAATTGTGAATTCAACAAAAAGAATCAAAGCACAGAGAATCACACATCTTTAGGATTAGAAGAGACTTCAAAAAGCTATCTGTCTAGTCCTCTGCCACTGTGCAGGAAACTCATATGACCCTACTTCATACACCTATTGTTCTAGATGTGACATTGGGATTTGTAGGGACATGTTTTTTGGTGAAGTTCACTCCAACTGTAACCCAGAATATTACAGTGGAGACTATGTTTTACTACATTATTATCTGACAGTCTTTAGTCTGTGTGACAGGAATTCTATGTATCTTGCTATCTCTGATATAGAATTCTGACCACTGGAACACAAATGCTTATAGGTGTTTTCTCTTTCTAGCCTCCCACTACACTCCTTTCTTACCCAACAAAGATACTTAGGTTTCTCTGCTTTAAAAAAAAAAAAAATCATTTGAAAATCCTCATCTTTACACACTCTGTCATAAACTGTCCTATTTCCCCCTCATCCCACTCTCCCCTCTACTTTCCCATCTCCTAGTCACTCTTCACTCATTTTAATCTTGTAGATTCCCCCCTCCCCACACCCACAAATTGCCAAATGGAATTGCTTTTTTGGTCCTGCTTCTTGAACCTTGTGCAGCGTTTACTCGTGACCCAACATCTCCTTGAGCCCCTCTCTTTCCTAGCTTTCTCTGTTTGTTTTCCCTGTTTCTTCTCTTCCTCTCTGACCATCCATCCCATACTCTTGGTGGGCACCTCCTTCTCTTGTGCCAGTCACTCTTAATCTATTCAGGCTACATACTCTTCCAGGGTTTTCTAGGGTGATCCCATTGCCAACCCCATCATCCTATAGGAAGACCTCCTAATCCAGACCTACACCTCTTTCCCAGTCCTCTTCTGAGTTGAAGATCTATGTTCTAGTCTATCCACTTATTACTCATCCTGCCTGGATGTCTCATAGGCTCCTCAAATGTATCATCTCAAAAATTGAACTCAATATCTTCTCCCCTGGACTCTCTTCTTTTTTGTATTAAAAGACTTCCCTTCCTCCTACTCTCCATCAACCTTTAGAATTAGAAGCTCAGATTAGCCTTTCCTGGGCCTGTCACACTTTGTGCCTCCTCTCTGCCCCATTGTAATCCTCCTGCTTATCCACAAGACCTAACCTTTGAATAGATTTCATCAATCAAATCAAAGGCTCTAGAAGCACTTATCAAGTGTTTCATAGTAGCCTAGACTTGAAGTCCTACTGACGTGTTATTATTCTTTGCCTACAGGCAAAACGAATTCTTCATCCAGTAAGAAAAGGGTCACATACTCTGTGGCCAGAAAATGAATAGCCTGAGTTGAATCCTTTGGAGATTAAAGTTGCATCAAGACTTAATTTCCTGAATAAACAGCATTGTTTGATGATGACATATACTGTTTTAACAACAGAGGAAACATTGAAAAGAACAAACCAACTTTTTATTAAACCTTAAATCTCCATTTAAAAAAAAGCCTCTGGCATTACTTGCATTTTTTGCAACTTTCCAAAGTCAACTCTTAAATTCATTCATTCATTTATTCACTAATTCATTCAACTGATTAGACACCCAGGATCTAGAGAAGAATTCCTGTAACAGGGATTTTAGAGTCCTGGGAGAGGCTCGTATTCCTATAAAATAATGAAAGTATATTTGAAAGTAAATATCACCCAAAAATGTAACTAATTTCAGATATTTATAAGATAGTATAAAATAAATCTGTAATAAAGTCACATTTGATTTAATTTTTTTAAAGATTTTATTTATCTATTTGAGAGAGAGAGAAAGATCACAAGTAGGCAGAGAGGCAAGCAGAGGGAGAGGGGGAGCAGGCTCCCTGCTGAGCAGAAAGCCCGATGCGGGGCCTGATCCAAGGACCGTGAGATTATGACCTGAGCCGAAGGCAGACGCTTAACCCACTGAGCCACCCAGGTGCCCCAATAAAGTCACATTTGAATAACACTATTGGCTGTAGATTCTAAAGGGAATTATCTATGTTATCTTAGTTTAGAATTTTAATCCATTGTATGTTGCATCTCTAAAGACTCTAGAAGTTATCAATTATATGCTAAGATCTTGAGCTGAAGTTGGATTTGAATCTGTTAAGCATTGAAGTAATTAATATTTAATCCTTGGAGGTAGCAGTCTCTGTGCTGTTTCTGCCAACCATGACTCTTTACGGCCATTAAGGCTCTTCTTTGAAGTGTCATCATTCATCTAGCTGTTCTTGGATTACACCAAGGATAAATGCAGTACCTGAAGTGCTTTTCAGGATGGATCAAATAACTAATACCATGAGTAAAAATATTTTAAAGTCTGGATAAGTTTTCCATTTCTCGAAAGGGGACCATAAAATCGTAACCCAGCAGGCCGATAGCATCTCCTTGACTCGTGGGCTTACCTGTCCCAGGTGGATGTCCAGGTTACCTTTCAGGCATGCACGAGTTGGAGGCCTCAGAAACAAGAGCCCAGGAGCCTATCCTCTGAGCTGGTTCTTTTTCTGGAAGGAAGAGAATTTGAGAAGCCTGGTGTCAACTGGCCAGCAAAGAATGACGTATCCTCTGCTCACCCCCTAACATAGCCTTTCCCGGCCTGTATTCCTAGATGGGTGGCCCCAACCGCTGCTTTGACAAAAAAAGAAAAACAAGTGCATGTTGGAGGTTAAACTTGCTAGGGAAGCAGCTGCATAACATGGCCCTGTCTGAGAGATTCACTTCTGTTAACATGTTCAAAGCCAGAGGTCCTTTAGGAAGGGAACAGACTTGCTGACCACGGCATCCTTTTCTCGAAGGACCTCAACCTTTGGTCAAGTGACACCTGTCTATGCAGGACCCAGAACCGGCGTGAGGAAATTCGGCCCTGACCCTCATTTACTTCGTGTTCTTTGGCAGGCTTGGTTGTGGCCGTTTTGCCCACCCAGACTTTCCAGCAGAGCATTTGGGTGGAAACTTGTGTCATGAACATAAGATCCTTCACAAAATAATCTCCATGGTGCTCACTTTCTCTCCACTGGACAAAAAACTAAATCTGCAGAAGCAGCAGCGAAACCCTGTTGTTTGAGGTAATTCTAGACCCTGAAGCTGATTATTATTAAGTCAGCCTTTCCAGCAGAGTTGCTTCAAAACCCACCACCAGGTGTCAAAAACCTGAAAGGAAAAAGAGCTGTTTTCTGCAGACATCACTCTGTATCACATGAGGTTCATTTGCTTTGCCGTTGGAATACATACAGCACTTGCACGTGAACAGTAGCTGTAGCCCCTGCTCACGGAGCAGGTCGAGCTCTGTGCGGAGCTCTGACTCCCTTCTGCAGCAGATTGGGAAACTGAGGCAGGTAATTTGTCCGAGGTCCCATAAGTACTAAGTGGCAGAACCAGAATTCAAAACCAGGGAGCCCACCTCCAGGGTGCACGCTCCAATCCATTTCAGTACAGACCTCTCTGTGCAGAATTAGTAAAAGCTGACCACCGAGGATCACATCTTTGTCCTCACTTGATCCTAAGGAGAGCCTTGGCAGAGCTCTTTTTTTTTTTTTTTTTTTTGACAAGGAAGTCATCTCAAAGTCTTGACTTTCAGGAAAGGACTTGGTGAGAGAAGAGGAGGTAAACATGGGCTCAGATTTTTGTACTGCAAGTGGGGGACCCAGTGGTGAGGTTTTGTGTCTCTCTTTTGTCACATCATCCCATTGGCCAGTGCTCTTTTCACTGCCGAAAACGAGGTGAAATCCACATTCCATCTCTGTGACTCCAGATAAATAAAACATGAGCTCCTGTGACTCAGAATGACTGTAGCTGCCCTATGTTCTGTCTTGTGGCAAGAGGTCATGGAGCTCTAATCTCTAATGAGATTAGAGAATCCATGCAGAAAACCCGGAGTCAACTCAGAAAATTCATCCTGAAGATTCTGTTCCCCCGGAAAGATGTCAGATACCAAAACCTCAGTTTTCTCTTACCTCTGCAACAAATTGTCACAAGCTTAGTGTCTTAAAACAATACAGATTTATCGTCTTAGTTTTGAAGGTCAGAAGTCTAGCATGGGTCTCACTGGACTAAAATCAAGGTATTGGCAGGGCCATATTCCTTGCTAGTGCCTCTGGAAGAGAATCCGTTTCCTTGCCTTTCCCAGCGGCTTGAGACCACTAACATTCCTTGCCTCTCTTCTTCCTCATGTTACCTCTCTCTCTGACCAGGCTTGGGAAGGTTCTCTGTTTGTTAGGACTCATACTATTACTTCAAACTCACTTGGATAATCTCCCCCATCTCAAGGTCTGTAGCCTTACTCACGTCTCCAAAGCCTCTTGGCCATGTAGAATAATGTACATGCAAGTTACAGAGATTAGAACGTGGGCGTCTTTGGGAGGCCATTATTCCGTGTACCGGACCTACGTCACTTAATGCCTCTGAGCCTTGGTTTCTTCTTCTGTCAAATGGGGATGATAGTGCCCGCCTCCCGGAGTTGTGAGGATTTGACAAATGAATGCAAGCTTAGCGAGTGGTAAGCCTGCTGTCAGTGCTGTTGTTATCTCTGACCTCTGACGTAGCGGTCAGCAAAGCAGCCTCTTCCTGGGTCTCAGCGGCCTGCGGAAATCACAGCTGCTTTAATATTGGTATTTTCAGAGAGGGGGAAAAAATGTTGCTAGGAAAAAAAAACTAGCATGAATTCATGCCGCTTGAATACTTTATTCCTGGGAGCTCCATGACCTCTTGCCACAAGACAGAACATAGGGCAGCTACAGTCATTCTGAGTCACAGGAGCTCATGTTTTATTTATCTGGAGTCACAGAGATGGAATGTGGAAAAATGTCATATGTGATATTTGAACTGATAACCACCCTCGTGTTCCCTCACCTCCTCCCGAAAGTAATCATCCTCTTGCTAATAGATTTAACTAACACGCTCTGTGCATTAGGGCAGGAAGAGCCTCCTTCTCTCCAGCAACGAGTCCGGGGTCCCTAACGCTGCTGGGAGTCTTTTGTGATCATATCATGTGAAAAATGGAAGCCTGGGGCTGAAGGGGGGGATGAAGCCGACAGGGATATTTCTCTTTACAGTTGGTGATCTGTACAGACGTTGAGACATCCAACGTTTTGATGGCAGCTTTGGGGAAGGCAAAGTGATAGGAGTTTAATAGCTTTTGCAGCATGATTTGATTAAATTAAAGGCCTGGCAAGTAAGTCCTATAAGAAAAAGTTAAATTAATTAGTTTAATTAACCAGGAAAAGACTGAGAGATGACTTAATCTCCCATGTGAGATGAAAGGTTTTTAAATGAGGAAGATATGGTCCTGCTGCTTTCCGTGCCCACAGAGGATTAAAGGGAAAAAAAAAACAACAACAACAAGCAAACCTTGAACTGAAGCAGTAGAGATTTATGTTGATTTAGAGAGGGCTCCATTAGTAAAATGCAGACCTAAATGTAGTGAGGTCCCTAACTCTAGTATTTAAAAAAAAAAAAAATAGCGGTGGTGTTTTTACTTGTCTGACATCAGAAAAGTAAACATTCGTATTTATGATTCCAATCCAGGGATACTGCCTTCTTGAAAAAAAAAATAGCTTTGCTTCAGGTTATCTTAAGGACTTCAAAAAAGAAAAAACATGAAAACAAAAATAAAAATTGAGAACTCAAAACTACATTAGCGTTTTCTTAAGGATAGGAAAATTTTAGACATTCAGTCAATTAATATTTATTGAACACTCAGTTTATTAGACATTAGTCTGTTTTTTGGCAAGTTGCTCATAATAAATATGAAGTGTAATTTATTCATTAATTCCATAAATACGTATTGGGTGACCGACAGTGTCCCGGCACTGAAGACCATGGTGAAGAGGACAGATGAGGTCCCCGTCTCACAGAACCGGTGTGCCGGTCAGAGAGACCAAAAAGAAACACATAAATGGATGAATAGGAAATAGTCCAGATGATGATAAAATGCTCTACAGTAGACGAGGGGTGGCTCTGTTAAATCAGAGTGGTCAGAGAAGACGTCTTGGAAGAGGTGATCTTTAAGCTGAAATTGGAGTGATTGGAAGGAGCCATTGTAGGGAGACCGGGGAAGGAGTATTCCAAGCAACTCCAGTAGCTAGTGCAGGGGCCCCAAAGGCAGGTGCCATCTGAGCTCTGCAGAGAACTGAGGGGGGGAGGGCGGCGGGGAGGAGGTCCTGTGTGGCTGGATCATGTGGGCCATCCCAGATTTTATTCTTATTGGGATAGGAAACCACAGGAGGTCGGAGCAAAGGAATGACTGGATTTAACATATATTTCTACTACGTGTATCATCCTGGATAGACCTCATAAACAGTGCACAGTGAAAAGCGAGGAAGTGAAAACAAAGTATGATTCTGCATGTATGAAGTCCAAACATATGCAAAAATAAACAGGGTGCTATTTGAGAACACATAAAAGGTAGTAAACTATAAAGAAAGTGACTAGTAGACACAAAAATTCTTTGTAGTGGTTGCTGGAGGGATCCTAGAAGGAGTAGAGTATAACTGGGGAGAGGTGTGCAGGAGACTTCAAGGGCTGTGGTAGGTTCTCTCTCTCTGGCTGGGTGCAGGGCACGTGACTACTTGTCACACTATATAAATACCTTATGTGTGTATCATATATGTTCTCTACAAATGACTTACGTCATTATTCAAATTCTGCTTTGAAATGATTCCTCTGGCTGCTTAATGTCTGGATGGTAGAGGCAAGAGTAGAATCAGAGACAAATTGGAGACTCTTGCAGTGGTTAGAGAGAAGGTGACAGGGAGTTGGGGAAAGGAAGGAGTTACCAGTTGGTACAACGAGGTATGTATTGATGCCATTCTTTGGTGGGGGTGAAGGCCCCAGGAGGGACAGGTAGGGAAGGAAGGCACTCGGGAGTTTAGCATTGCCCATATTTGTGCGATATGGCTATGAAACATGCATGGGGAGATGCCTAGAAGATAGTTGGATAAAAGAGACTGGAGTGGCCCATCTCAGGGTCACTGGCATATAGGTGAGATGAGAGCTCTGGGTCTGGATGGCTGAGGCTCCTTATGTTGTTCTCTTATGTTTATAATTGTCCTTAGGAATGCCCGGCATCCTCAGATCTCACAAAACCAGAAAGTGAAGTGTGGCATGCTGAAGACTTTGTATAAGATAATTTACAGCTTACTCTTTTTCATCTTTTTCATTTCTAGATCTTAGAAATATTAATTTTCTGCACTCTGCTGTATTTCCATAAGAGAAAGGGAATGAAGCACATGGTGATTCTGCTAACCCTAGTGGCACTTCTAGGTAAGGACGCGCGCTGTTTCCTAATCCTCTAATCTAGCCTCGCAGAGTCAGGAAAGAGACTCAAGCATCCTATTCCTTTCTCGCCGTTTCTACTTTTGAATTCTGATCTGTTAAAAAGAAACCCAGTCTCAATTGTGCAAGTTCTATTTTGAGTGTCACATGGCTAGAAGTGGCATGTTTAATTCTTTTAAAAACCTATGTAAGGGACTTTACTTCTTGGTAATTTTATTTGCTCTCTAACAATTTGAGGATTGTTTTTCTTAGGATATAATTGAAAATTATTAAAAGAGGAACATATGAACCATCCCAGCTGAAATTTTTGTATCAGGAATCACTTATCAAGACCTATCTTGTTTATAGGTTTAAAAAAAACTTTAATAAAATATGGCTAAGAAGAAATGTAAATGCAAGTGGTATGATTTTCTTAACTACAATATTTCTTTCATTCATTGTTGATCTGCCCATCTCCTTTTCTTTCCAGAGGCACCTTATAAAATTTGAAAACTGTTGCTTCTATAAGCCCACCATATATTTTTTTTTTAAAGATTTTATTTATTTGTCAGAGAGAGAGAGAGAGAGAGAGAGCGCGAGCACAGGCAGAGAGGCAGGCAGAAGCAGAGGGAGAAGCAGGCTCCCTGCCGAGCAAGGAGCCCGATGTGGGACTCGATCCCAGGACGCTGGGATCATGACCTGAGCCGAAGGCAGCTGCTTAACCAACTGAGCCACCCAGGCGTCCCAGCCCACCATATATTTTTAAATCTACGTTCTTTCCTCCTCTCTCTCATACACACACACACACACACACACACACACACACTATATAAATCAACACTAGGAGCTTTCACTAAT
>PISX010001487.1:124860-194416 GCA_004024625.1 Mellivora capensis
TTTTTTTTTTTTTTTTTTTTTTTTTTTTTTTTTTCATTTCATGAACTAGTTCACTCCTTTGAATCGGAAGATTTGTATTTCTGATAGTTACTTGTAGAAACAAATTTATACTCTGTTCAGGTATGCTGTTGATCAAAAGAAAAGAAAAAGAACTCTATATTTGTTTCTTTCCGAATTACCAGATGGGGAGAACAAAAGCAAACAAGAGACAAAATGTACATTATATAGGAAAATATTGAAAAACCAAGGAAATTTTATTTATTTTTTAAGGAAATTTTAAATAGGAAAGTAAGATAACCATATTAAGATCTGACACATCAGTTACGATCGTAAATGTAAATGGGGTACATTTACCTAATAATAAGGAAAGATTGCCAAATTGGATTTTAGAAAAATTCCCAGATTGATTTTGAAAAAGATTCTGAAATTGGATTCAGCCAGTATTGTCTGGTTCAGATCTGTGAGAGATGTAGAAATAGTGCCCTTTCTAAATGCCCCTTGCTGGTTGTGAAATACTTTGGCTTCATACAGAACAGTCATCAAAAAAAGTAACTCAGTTTGAAAGTAAAAGAAAGCAGAAGGCCATACAATGACTATCCAAGTTAACATCAAGGTGGGAGCATTAAATGCAACAGAGGCTCCTGGAGGCCCCACATTAGTATTTAGCTGCTCAGCATGGTGGGCCTGGGGCTTGGGAGGGGGCGATGCCAACACCAGGAAGCCTCAGGAGACTAGAACAGCAGCTCTTTTGAAAACTACATTCCCAGAAATATGACAGGAGTATGAGACTTCTTTTAGCTCATGGAAGATAGGTAGACAGAAAGGTATGTAAAAATAGAGGAATGAGTCCTTAATTTTGATCTAATGTTGAACTCTAAACCCTGAAAGCAGACCATACACCTGCTTTCAAATGCCCGTGTGACTTTTACAGAAGTTAATCGTATAATTGGCTACAAAGAAACCCTTGATGAATTCCAGGAAGCTGAAATAGTACAGACCACATTCTCAGATCACAGTGAAAGAAAAACAAAATAATAACAAAAATAGAAATGAGTAAAACCGTACATCTGGAAATGTTAACACTACTCTTAAACTGCAGCTGGGCCCAAGCAGAAACCAAGATTTCATTGCAGCATGTATTTTTAAAATTATTATGAAAACACTTACTATTAAACCTATAGTTTATGATGAAAGCTGTATGCAGAAGGAAATTCATTACTTCAATGTAAGTCAAGCATTCCACTCAAAAAGTTAGGGAAGAAAAACACTGAAATAAAGCTGAGGCAAGCAGAAAGGAGCAATTAATAAATGTAAAAATTAATGAAATAGCAACTAGAAAAGCCATGAATTGATAAATAAACCCAAGAATCTATTCTTAAAAGACATTAAAATAGATCCTCCATAAGACCAAAAAAAGGAAAAATCTCAAATACCCAAAATTAGAAATGAAATTGAAAACAGATATGAAAACTTGGTTAAACTGCTAATTTTTAAAGGAAAATAACTATGGAGCAAATAGAAGCTACATCCTGAAAAGAATAGGACTATGTACTTTTACTTTCAACCTAGATGGTAACGCCTTTAAATCTTTTTTTTTTTTTTTTAGATTTTATTTATTTATTTGTCAGAGAGATAGAGTACAGGCAGGCAGAGTGGCAGGCAGAGGCAGAAGGAGAAGCAGGCTCCCAGCGGAGCAAGGAGCCCAGTGCGGGACTCGATTCCAGGATACTGGGATCATGACCTGAGTCAAAGGCAGCTGCTTAACCGACTGAGCCACCCAGGCACCCCAGGCCTTTAAATCTTTATGAAACAGATTATTCTGATGTTGCTCACACTATCTGAGAACCTAAGAAGAAAGTTTTCACCTTTTTTTTTTTTTTGGTATAATCAGTATAAATACTGATCCCAGACAGCACACATTAAAGAATACCATGAACTAATTTCCCTACTAAATATTAATGTAAAAGTCTCTAATAAAAAATTAGCAGGTAGAATCCAGAAAAGAAAATCATTCTTCCCTTAACACCAAGTGGTCTTAATAAAACTAGTTCTTTTACTTGGTAACACTTACAATAATTTGTACTTGCATAGTCTACTCATATGCTTATATTCTGGTATGAACTCATCTCCCCCACCAGATTAGTTCTATGAGGACACAGTCATGTGTTACGCTGTATATAATTACCTAGAACTGAGGGCAGTGAGTACAAAGTAAACATTTTGAGTTAACTAAATTAATTATGGGAATGAAAGGATGGTTCATTAAGAGATCTATTAACATAGTTCATCATGTTAATGACTCAGAAGGGAAGTATCATGTAAATAGATGCTGAAAAGACATGCTGAAGTTTAATATCCATTGCTAATAAATTCCGAAATGCAATCAGAATAGAGATACCTGTGTCTTAAAAACATATTTCTCTCTTTTTAATAATTTTCACTCTATTGGGAAATAATTGACACATACAGCATATACTTCTAAACCACACAACGTGATAATTTGATGTGCGTCTGCATTGTCGAGTGATTACCGAGCCCAAGGTAATGAACACAGTTATCACCCCATATCGTTAATATCTCACTGTTTTGTGTGTGTGCAGTGAGAATGCTTAAGATCTCCCAGCAGCCTTGGAGTACGCAGTACCACAGTATTAAGTCTAGCCACAGAGCTAGACTCCTCTGCTTCTGTGACACTGGAAAAACCTATTTCTCTTAACCCAGAAGCTGGAGCACACCCATTGGTGAAAACCAGGAAGTGTTCTCACTACAGTATGAAAAGGGAAAAAGACACCCACTCTTTGCTTTCTGCCTACCTGTGCTGGCTGGGCATTTTACAATGATCAGCAACGACTTTTACAAGAAAAAAGTGATTGTGAAAATCATGCAGCAGCTTTGAAAAATATGTAGAGTGTCGGGTTAAATGAAAAAGTGGCACACAGCTGCATACCTACCTCTTGTGATTAAAAGCACACACGAGGCGTATGCTGGAAATGAATAAGAGGCAGTAGGCAGGTGGATTTTTTTTTTTTTTACTTTATTGTCATTACTGTTTTGTGTAACAGGTTAAAAAATGAACTAAAAAAGAAAAGAGAAAGTGAGGGCAGCTGGGAAGAAAGAGATCTGGCTTCTGGTTGGTAGTGCCCAGACCCGTGGCTACAGTCTTCTTCCTTAAAGGAATCTTAAGACTCTCGGCAGAATGCTTTCGGCTGATCAGGAAGCTGGAAAAGCTTGGAAGTCCTTCTCTCTGCTCTGCATACTCATATGTAGAGAAGCCAAATTAATAAATGAAATATTAATGGCTCTAATAAGGAGAAGTTGATGGCAATTTGGGAAAGTCTCTGGAAGGAGCAATTGATGAAGTAGGAGGGAACGGAGAAGGCCAGATTTCAAACGCAGGTCAGCTATGTCACGTAAAGATAGCACCGCTGTCATGTCTGTTGTTGAGAATTAAGAAAACAGAGAGACCCGTCGAGAAAACATATAAAAATTCATGTAACTGAGCACTGCCACACAGTATGATGGAGTGTGACTGGTATTCTATAGAAGGCAGCTTGCCGGTATATTCCAGAGGAACAGCAGCTTTAACAAAGTCCCCTTTAGGTGATTTTCCTAGGCAGTTGGCAGAGTGGTATGCAAAGATTTATGTTCAGGAATATTCATCACAGCCTCATTTTTAATACCAAAAAAGAAAAAAAAAAGATGCAACCTTAACATACAAAAATAGGGAATTGCCAAGATAAAGTATATGTTGATGGAAAGGTATACTCCACAGCTAATGAAAATCATGCTTTAGAAGAATACTTAATGACATAGAAAATACTTAATGGCAATGGAAAATACGTTCCTAATAGTATATACTGTATGATTCATATGTTATAATATATTCATACATAGAAATGGAAAAATAGCTATAAAGAAATACTCCCAAATGTTAAAAATGATTTGGGGATGAGTGTTGAGATTACAGGGGATTTTCATTTTTCTTTCCAGGCTTTTCTGCATTTTTCCAAATTTTCTTAAAGGAACATGTAAACTTTTATAGCTTAAAATAATGAGTTTTTTTAAAAAGATTTTATTTACTTTTTTGACAGACAGAGATCACAAGCAGGCAGAGAGGCAGGCAAAGAGAGAGAGGAGGAAGCAGGCTCTCCGCTGAGCAGAGAGCCCAATATAGGGGGAAGGGGGGGTCAATCCCAAGACCCTGGGATCATGACCTGAGCTGAAGGCAGAGGCTTTAACCCACTGAGCCACCCAGGTGCCCCAAAATAATGAGTTTAAAGATTATTCATAATCCAAGTGCCTAGAAATAACCACTGATAATGTCTGGATATAGTTTCTTCTGGTATTTTTCCTAGCCTCTTTTTCTGTATATAAAAAGAGAAGATACATAAACACTTTATATTCTATATATATATATATATATATATATATGCATTTAAATTTTGTATTTTCACCTGTCCTCATTAACCACATGCCCACCCAAAACTAAAACGGAAATACTTGTCACCAGCCTTGAAGTAACTTGCAGAGTCACAATAAAGAGTGATTAATCAGTTGATGACTGTACATGCTTTGAAAATACAGTGATTAACTATAGCAAATCGATAGCTGGTTTAGCTGTTTAATAAAGAAGTCTAGTTTTGTTTTTGTTTTACAGTTAAGTATAATTTAACATCAGATGGTAGTTGCATTAGATGATCTTGAAGGGCCTTTGCAATCCAGAGGTCGTGAGGCTAATGGAACAGTGTGTTCAACTCCTTCTCATTAATGATCCCTTTGGGAAACCTGGCTGTTCAGACCACAAGACCATACCCACACTGCGCTCTAATTTTAAGCAAAATTTTGAGGAGGAAACCAAGGTCCCTCAAAAGCTAACCTTACAAACTTAAACCATCAAGTGACACACATCACAGTACATATTTCAAATTCCTGGATTAGCTAAAGTATGACTATTGTCATAATCTGTAGAAAACATGTAAAACGATGAGCTCAAAAGACATTTTAAGATGACAAGGGGCCTGGTAGGAAGGGCCTCTTTGTTCAGACTAGCGGTTTGTTTTAGAATTTATCACCTGTTCTCCTCTGTCAATTATGACTTTTAATGGAAAGAAAATGCCTAATTTGGAAGTATGCCCTAGTACTCTTCAAATTAAAGTATATTTTCATTTTTTTGAGAAGGAGATGAGAGGCTTTCCCTTGTTAGCCATCCGCTGCTATTTTAACACACACACACGCATATATACATACATACATACATTTATATATAAAATATTCAAAAGCTTAAAGGGATAAAGCCCGGATATATTATGACCTGCTAGATCAACAGCACCAAAGATAATGTTTCTCCTTCTCATTGCCTTTGACTTACAGTTATTTGATTTCATGTAAAAAAAAATTTTTTTTATTTTCTGTAGGTTTCAGCTAAGTTATGGAATTATATGCAACATTAAATGACCAAAAACTAAAAGAAAACACTATTTTCTTCCTACAGAGACATGGTGCTTCTAGAAAATGCTTCATTGCTTTCACGTTATAAACTTATTGTTATTTGGAACCTATGAAAAATTTTTTCTCCTACGGATAGTTTCCTCTTTAGCAAAGAGAATAGACGTTGTTTATGTAAATCTTAGATTTATGGTTGACTCGGAGAAATGCATACTCAGCTCTGGTCCCTCTTCTTATCACCATCTTTGTCAAAAGTTTCATGAAACTTCTAGACATTTATGAACAAAAAGGCTCATATGAAAATTCAGTACAACTCTTAGTAAACTCACAGAGTGAGCTGACTTCCACATTCTAGTTTTCTCATCTGTTTGGCTTTCAATTTTTTCAGTATAGTTTAAGAGTTATTTTCCCTTCCGTGTCACATGGACTGTCTGACTTTTCTGATCTCCCCACTTCATTGTTTTCTACTCTCCCATCCTAGTAATTATAACCTCTGCAGCATCCTTTCAACAGTTGGGGCTGGAAAATAAGCATCTTGCTGCAAAGATAAAAAGCACCCCTTCATACAGCCCATCTTTAGCTGATTTAAGCAAATTCAGAGGCCAGTGAGGCTTCTAGAGAGAGCTACTGGTCGTCTGGAGCCCCGTCCTACCACCGCCTCACACGAGCCTGCATTCCGAAAGCATAACGGGGGTTACCGACTGCTCCACTGTGTGAACTGGAGATATTTCTGTGTCATTCTATCTCAACGATGTTTTTTTTATTTGTGTTTCTTGTTTTCTTTTTCAGCCTCGCTGACTGTTATTTCGGTAAAAGCCGTCTCGGGCATGATCACTTTTTCTGTGACGGAGAAAACGCAGCTAACTTATCCCATCTTCTATATCATGTTTATCATCATGATCGCGTCTTGTGTTTTCCAAGTCAAGTAAGTTAGCTGCTCCAGACTCACCTTTCGACCTTCCGGGCCTTCTCTGAGCATTAATCTTTATTGGCATCCGTTGATAATTAACATGAGGTGTAACTGGTTTCTAAGGGTGAGGGGTCTACAACTGATCCTAAGCCAGCATGCCCTGTTTTCTCCTTCGTGCCCAGTAATACGTTTTTTACTGAGCCCTGCCTTCATGTCTTGTGAGTTCCAAAGTATGACCGTAATCTAGCGGAGTGCACTTTGATACTTTCCTGATGCTCTTCTGCTTGTAATTAATATCCATCGTATGCAGGTTGTCATTAGCAATAAATCAGAAGGGCAGGTCCACATCCAGGATTTCATTCTAAATATAAGAAATGCATGAACCCTTTACCTTCATTCCTAGCTCGTGCTCATTAATTGCCCAGGGATGGACAAAACCAGACATTTGGCCTGGAGGGAAGTCCTTTCCCAGAACCCTGCATCCTTGGCCAGAATTTTCTTTGTACCCCTGGGATCGCAGAATGATTGTTTTATGTTTCTCTTGGGGCCTAATAGTGGTGACATGGAACTTTTGAGATTTCTGTTCTTCTCTCCCCCCACCTCCATCTGCTCCAGTCACTTCGCCTCCATTTCACATCGTGATTATGCCTTTGCCTGCAGAGGCTGTCTTTAGTCAGCCAGAAGTTTTCTGTTTATCCCAAAACGCTATGCAAAAGCACTATCCCGGTGCCAGGAAATCAGAGCCTACCCTCCATGGGCACCGGCAGTCAACTCTAACCTCGAGCGGTCGGACATGGGCAAGGACTGGAGAAACCCAGTGTTTGGTCACTGTTTCATTTGTCATTTCCTTATGGGAATGAGTGTGTTTCTCATGCCTGACCCTCGCCACTTTGTTTCATCCCCCTTTCTTCTTCTGAGTTCATCAGCAGGGCTAGATTATCTTTTGGAGTTTCATGACTAACATCGTTATCTTTCATCTGGCTGTATGAATTTCAGTGGCAGGCACAAGGGAGTGCACCCCCACTCCCATCCCCCTTCTTCTAGTCCCTGCCCCTGCCCCACTGGAGCTGCGGTGAACGCACTCCAACTGTAGGACTGGCCACCGGGCAAAACCGCCTGAGGCAGTGTTTGTTCATAGATTTGTGCATATATGTAAGTGTGTGCACATGCGCACCTGTGTACACACATCCCCTCAGGCACACCTGGGCTCTATCCACAAACATTTTTTTTTCAACTGTGCTACAATAGGACCTAAGCGTTTTAGTTTTGTTTTGTTTTGTTTTGTTTTTTTAATTGTCTAGTTGGTGTCAGTGACAGGGCAGCACGACTTCCTGGCGGGGGCTGGAATCACTCTGGTGGCCAGAGAGAGACGGCGAGCTCCCACATGTGCTCTGCAGCTGGAGCCCTGAGCATTGTTTTCGAAACGTTAAACATTCCCTCACTCCTCCATCTTTTTTCTTGGCACGTGGCATGTCAGTGGATAGCTACACTATTCCCCAGATAGGATATTTAACAGATTCTAGGGTCTATCCTCATGAATCAGCTCCAGTGTGATACTGGTCCAGCAGCTTGAACTTCTTCCAACTCAAACTTCTGTGGCCTCAGAATATGATTAATTGCTTTTCATTGTTACTGTTGTTGGTTTAAACAGACCATAAAACCTGACATCTGATCTCATCCATCAGATGCATATAAGCTATGACTGCTGATTGGAAATGCCCTTTTACTGCACTTCCTCTCCCTTTGTAGTTGTAGCTTAAGGACATGCGTTTCTTGATGTTATTGTTAACTTATTGCTGAGCGTTCCTTAAAGCCAGAGCTCCAGTAAGTAAGTGCCTTCTGCTCTAGGTTCCTGAGTCAAGCCACGAAACTCTACGACACAACGGTGGTGGTGCCGGTCAACCATCTTTTCTTTACGACCAGTGCCATTACAGCAGGTGAGCCTTGGCTTCCTACCCTTCGGTGACTCTGCCTCCACACCAGGCGTCCATCAAGTTTCTCTCGGGGTAGACAACACACTCGAGGAATCTTCAGGTTATAAGGAATTGTGTAGCCCACGTCTCATCGTCCTCACCTCCGCCCCAGGACTGAATTTCCTCCATGATGTCGTCTAGGATGGGTTACTCTGCTTTGTGTGAAGGCTCCCTGGGGCTCTCCATCTCCGGAGATGGCACAGTCCTCTTTTGGATCACGCTAATTATCTGGAGAGCTCAAATTATTAAAAAGTGTTTCCTTATCCTGAACTTGAAACTAGCCTCCCTGTGAATTCGAGACTCTCATCTTAGTTCTGCTTTCAGGAGTCTTCTCCTTGCCAGCCCTGATAATCAAAGCAGCTGAAGGATCCTCTCGTGTCTTCTCTCTGGACCAAACATCCCTATTCCCATGAATTCTTCCCTCCGTGTCCCTCACTGCCATGATCAGAGAGAGGGGTCCAAAACTGAATCCAAAACTGAATCTG
Organism: Mellivora capensis; assembly: GCA_004024625.1. Taxonomy (NCBI): domain Eukaryota; kingdom Metazoa; phylum Chordata; class Mammalia; order Carnivora; family Mustelidae; genus Mellivora; species Mellivora capensis. The sequence goes on from PISX010001487.1 coordinate 133,674, forward strand.
GTGTTCCAGGGCAGCCAGGCAGATGACAATAGAAACTGCCATCATTGCAGCTCTGGCCTCTATTTTTCTACTATTATAGTTCTTTGGTATTTACTGACAATCATATATATGTATGTTTAGGTATACATATATATATACACGAATATATATACATGTACATATATATATGTATATATATATGATTGTCAGTAAATACCAAAGAACTTTATATATATATATATATATATGACACAACAGTGTTCTTAAAAAATCATAAATTTGAAACGATCCAACTCAAAATACAGTAGATTCCAGTATCTCACTCCTAGGTCTAGTACTGATGTAACCTAGTTTACTGGCTTATTGGATGTATTTACTACCTTCTCAGATTGGACGTTCATTTCCCAAAGCAAAATGTATGCATTTTGGAAGCAGTTAAGGATTATGTCTCCTAATTGGCACATCTTTCTTATTTCATGGCAAACAATGTGACTGCTAGTGGGCAGTTTTTAAGAGTAATTGAAGCCTTTCTTTAATTTCCTAAAATTGAAACTTAAAAAGAAAGATCATATAGCAAGACATCTGATTTTTTTTTTTAGCATTTGATGCTTGTTGACAGAAGAAAGTAATAAAAGATTGCACATTTGTGTGCCCTAGAATTACTAGAAGAAGAAGAAATAATAGGGCCAAAAGAGTTACAGCCATGACAGACAGCCTAATCGTTAATATTAATGTTGTAAAGATGTGTAAAAAAATGTAGTTCCCTTGAAAAGAACATTTTGTAGGAGGACCAATAGGGCTGGAATGTCAATACTCAGCACACCAAGTAATTGATGAATCAGGGAGGCTGGAACTTTCTGGGAGCAATCATTCATCTGCTGTTGCTGAAGTGTGGAACGGAGGTGAAGCTTCTTGACTAACTTTCCCTTTTTGCCCCCATTGAAAAGTCTAGCTTAAGATTAAAACTCAGTACCATATTTTGCCTGCAAACTAGTAGAGTTTCTGTTTCATTCTTTGTATTGCACTAACTGATACCAGGAAGCTATCACAGGTGCACGCGTGGAGCTGGGTGGCACGGTGCCATCCTCCCGGAGCTCCGTTTCACAGTCTTTATCGAGAGTCCGAAAAATGTTTCTAGTCTCTGATCCTACAGCAGCTCACCACCAACAGCAACCAAAATAACCCAGTATAAACCTGGGCAAAGGACTTGAATAGACATTTCTCCAAAGAAGATGTACAAATGACCAATAAGCACATTAGAAGATGCTCGACACTAACCACTAGGGAAACCTAAGTCAAAACCACAAGGTGATGCCACCTTAATGCCCATTAGTATGGCTACAAGCAAAAACAAAACAAAACAAAAAACAACAAAATTAACAAGCATTGCTGAGGATATGGAAAAAATCTGAATTCTGCGCACTGTTGGGAATGTAAAATGGAGTAGCCACTATGGAAAACACTAGGGCAGTTCCCCCAAACATTAAACATAGAATCACCATACAGTCCAGCAATCCCACTTCTGGGCACATATCCAAAAAAATCGAAAGTAGGGGTGTGAACAGGAATCGGTACGCCAGGGTGGTAGCAGCATTATTTACAATAGCCTAAAGGTAGAAACAACTCAGTTGTCCATCAGTAGATGAGTGGAAAAAGAAAATGTGGTATGTCCTGTGAGGAAATATTATTCAGCCTTAAAAAGGAAGGAGATTCTGGGGCGCCTGGGTAGCTCAGTGGGTTGAGCCTCTGCCTTCGGCTCAGGTCATGATCTCAGGGTCCTGGGATCGAGTCCCGCATCAGGCTCTCTGCTCAGCAGGGGATTCTGCTTCTCCCTCTCTCTCTGCCTGCTGCTCTGCCTGCTCTGCCTACTCTGTCAAATAAATAAATAAAGAGGGGTAGGAAAAGAAGAAAAGAAACAAGATGGGATTGGGAGGGAGACAAACCATAAGTGACTCTTAATCTCACAAAACAAACTGAGGGTTCCTGGGGGTCAGGGGGTCGGGAAAGGTGGGTGGGGTAATGGACATTGGGGAGGGTATGTGCTATGGTGAGTGCTGTGAAGTGTGTAAACCTGGCGATTCACAGACATGTACCCCTGGGGATAAAAATACTTTATATGTTTATAAAAAATAAAAAAAATTTATTTAAAAAAATAATAAAAAGAAATTTAAATAAATAAATAAATAAATAAAATCTTAAAAAAAAAAAAAAGAAATTCTGACCCATGCGACAACATGGATGAACCTTGACGACATTATGCCGAGTGACATAAGCTGGTCACAAAAAGACCAATGCTGTATGATTGCTCCTATATGAGGGATCTGGAGTAAGATCCCTCATATAGAGAAGCAGAGCGGTGATGGCCAGAGGCTGGAGAAGGGGCAGATGCAGAGCTGTCCGTTAATGGGTATGGACTTCCAGTGTGGCAAGGTGAGAAAGTTCTGGAGATAAGTCGCTCAGCAGTGTGAATATACTTCATACAATGACTGCAAACTTAAAAATGGTTATGATGGTAAACTTCAGGCTATTTGTATTTTACTACAAACTTTTTAAAAGATTTTATTTACTTGTCAGAGAGAGAGAGGGAGGAGGAGGGTCAGAGCAAGAGAGGGACACAGGCTCCCCGCTGAGCAGGGAGCCCGATGAGGGGCTCCATCCCGGGACCCCAGGATCATGACCTGAGCAGAAGGCAGACACTTAACTGACTGAGCCACCCAGACATCCCTTTACTACACATTTTTTTTAATTTTTTTTTAAAAGAGTTGTTTCTACTCTTTACAAAAGAAATTCTTCTTTAAGCAGCAATAACAGAAAACAAATCCTAAAATACTGAGGAAGAAAAGAAATATGTACAAGAAAGTTTATTGCTACTTGACTAAAGCAAAAAAATTCAAAACAGCTTAAAATGCCCTTAGAGAAACGAATATTATGGTGCATCTGCTTAGAATAATATGGAAATGTTAAAATGATTACAAGGAAGTATGCCATAACATGGAAAAATGCTCTCAAAATGTTCATCCACTCAACCAAGATTTCTTAGGACTGGACATGGCTTCTTCCTGGACAAAGTTTATTCTCTAGGTGAGGAAATGGGCTTGTGAGAGCGCTCCTGGGGCATAGGACTCTGTCTTGTCCATCATGGTAGGACAGCACCTCGCACGATGGCCGGCATTTAGGACTCAATAACTATTTGTTGGCTGATGAGCCAGGCTAACACGCACACAAACACACACATGCACACACAAATTCAACTCCACGTGATACATAATTTAAAGATAACTTTATTTTTTTAACTAAATATTTTACTTATTTTTTGACAGAGATAGCAAGAGAAGGAACACAAGCAGAGGGAGTGGGAGAGGGAGAAACAGGCTTCCCACTGAGCCAGGAGCCTAATGCAGGACTTGATCCCAGGACCCTGGGATCATGACCTGAGCCGAAGGCAGATGCTTAATGACTGAGCCACCCAGGCACTCCTTAAAGATACCTTTAAAAAAAAAATAACTCTCTGAAGGCTTTGGGACCTTAGACCAAGAAGTCGCCATCAAGATCAACAAGGAGAGAAGACAAGTTTATCAGAGTAAATAACACATCCAAGTTTTCCTTCCCCCAAAAGGGAAGACCAGAAGGAACCAAAAGGAGAGGGTGTTGGCAGTGAGAAACAGAGCTGGGGAGAATGGCTCCCGTGTCCTCCAGGGCATAAGCGTGCCTGGGGCATTGCCAAGAGTGTCAGCCTGGGTGGCCAGCTGCTGAGCTGAAGGAGATGCTGTGTCCCAGGCCCCAGAGTCCGCCCAGACCCTCAGGTCAGGTCTGCTGACCCCTGGCCTAAAAGCGTAGGTGGGAAAGTTCACTAGAGGTTTTTTTTTTTTCTTGCCTGTTCTGTGGGACAAATCCTAGACTGGATAAGAATTTTCTATTTCCAAAAGTTATGTCAACTCTCTTAATTTTAGAATAATAATATATCATACGAAGTCTACAAATCTATGTTCTTTTTGAAATCACTGAAAATGTAAGTGTGGCATGCACATATTTTTAAACATAAGCTACTGAATGTGCATTTTAAGGGTAACTATCCTTAGAAAAAATAATACATGAATATAATTTGAAAAACAACATAGCTAGTATATATATATTCTTTCTCTAAAATCACATTTGTCTTTTATTCTGGTTACAGGTATCATATTTTATCAGGAGTTCCATGGTGCAGCTTTTCTAACTGTATTTATATATATTTTTGGGTAAGTAGATGTCTCATAAGTAAGAAATGTGAAATCCTGTTACTTTTATGTGGGTTTTTGGCATTCTACCTGAGGTATAGAAAATTGGAAGACAATATAAGAAACATTAGTTTCCTGAGCTCTTAAAAGAAACCTAGTTTTCATTTAACATCCTCCACAGGACTTCATGTCTTTGACTTGGTAATTTGGGTCTCTCTCTGAGGCTTCTGAACCTGGGGATTTTCAATCCCAGCCACGGTCTAGAAAAATCCACCACGGGCTGTTGTAGCTACTCCATGATGTCTCTCTGCTAAATCAGACCTACCTTGCTCTTAGAAATTTCTAGGTTAGAACCCAGCCAGGAACCACAGATGCCTGTAGGATCCCCTAGAATAAAGGTTAAGTCTGGGGCAGATTATGAGCTTTGGACCTAATAACATCAGATTGGAAGTATCCCTTTCTTGTGTCTGGGTGCCCATCTTTAACCCTTCCTAGAAATGCGGTAGGCATCATCGCTGACATTCTTGTCAGAGAGCAGAACTTGGATAGACTATCACCAGTGTATCAGGTCTTCTGCTGGATCTGACTGGCACTCCATTAATGCTTAGCTGTTTCTTGATCTCATGTTCTGCATGGCCATTATGCAGACTCGAGCCCAGGCTATTTTCAGCGTAGAAAACCATCTAGCTGGAAAATCCAATTTCATAAGATACTTGGGCAAGCCTAAACTTCTAGGATCTGGAAACTATGGCTATTCTTATGGCCAAAGACAATTAAATTTCTTAGAAAATTAAAAATATATATATACATATATATATATGTATATATATATATGTATATATATATATATATATTTTTTTTTTTTGCTCATGTTGCATGCCAGTAATGGGTCTGGGCATGCATGGATAGAAAATGAAACCTAGTATCTACCCAAAGGGTTTAGAGCCGGAATTAGCCTCCAGATGGTAAAAACCTGGGGCAGAGATTTATTGGAAGCTGCCCAGGTCTTGGTTCTGGGGAAAAATATAATTGGCTGCAGCAATTAAGACAAATTCTAGAAGGCTTACCATGAGAAACAGGAAAAACAAAACCAGTGGAATTTATGTCATCATATAGACTATGGAGCTGGTATTTAACACCACGGGTGGTTTCAGTGTTCTTGTGTTCTTTATTAATATCACTCTTACAGGTGTTTTCTATCATTCCTTGGTGTGTTTTTGGTCACAAGAAATCGAGAAAAGGAACATCTGCCACAGTCCTACATTGATTTTGGAAATATTCCGGGTAAAACTGTATATTCTTTAATTTATGATGGGAAACTTTATCCTTATAAATTAGTAGTTGCTGGTATTATTGGGGTGTTAAAATTAATATAAAACATGATTTTTATCCTGAAGAAAGTGTCTTTTTAATGATGAAACCAGAAGCGACGTTTTAACCATCAGTGTTAATAATCATTTATTTGAACGTCAGTTTTGCAGAGACCCCTGGGGATATAAAAGAACTGGCCCCATTTTCTTGATTTGGGGGATGTTTCAAATTTTTTTGTGTTTCCTTACACTGAAAAAGGGTGGGGATAGGAGTAGGGAATGGCTACCAGGAGAGTCTTTGAAGGAACATCCCAGGAGAGGAGCTTAGACTGCTAAGGACCATCGTTCTGGGAAAGACTGCAGAAACCTGTGCACGGTGGGGCCAAAAGGGATGTCCTTCACAGTCACCTGAACACGGAGAGCTTCTCCCCTTCCACTTTGCCTTCTTCGTCCCGATCCATTTCACACCCCCCATCTTTGCAGTCCTCCACTCTCCTTGGGAAATAACTTGCTGTTGTCATGTAGACAGCAGAAGCGATGTTCAGAACAAAGCCAAGAGTTGGCTGTATCCTCACCTCCTCCCCGGCCTACCCAGTATGTCCAGCTTTGCTAGGGAATCGGGACGACCTCTGGGTTTCTAGACAGAAGTAATGATGATCTGGCAGCTTCCTCTCCCATTCTGTTAGGTCCCCGACTTTGAAGCAAAAGTTATTAACACCTCATCCCTACAGCTGAGAAAACATGACCTAAGGAGCTCTGTGTTCTCTTTCCCTCTTGGGCCCTCTTATCCCCTAAGAGCGTTCAAGGCCAGAACTGGCTCTGGTGGCAAAGGTGGGCATTGTGAGTGACTTGTGTGGTTAGAGGCTCTTAGGTAGAAAATACCATTTAACTCGGTTTTCCAGTTCACAAAGCCCCATACACAGGATCAGCAGCAGCTTTTAGAAGCTGCCATGGAAGTCTTTTCTTTGTTGTTGCACGCATTAGACCAAACACAGAAAAGGGGAAAGGACACCGGGAAGGAAGGTGTGGAGATGAGTGGATGCTTCACATTCGTCTCTTGACCGACCCAGCCCAGTTTCCATGCCCCACACAGGAGGCCCCGTGTGGCCGGGAGCCCGCTGTCTCCTGCGGAGAGCATGTGGTCACCACAAAGGACACAGAGTTCCGGGGCCCTTTCTTCCCAACGTTGGTCCCTTCTGTGTAGAGGGTAACCACAGAGCACTATATAAAGGGACTAAAACGTGGCCTAGAGAGAGGAGAAACCGTTATTAGCCATATGCCTTTCGAAGAGCGCAAAAGATTTTTTTGTGTGCGACTATTATCTCCACAGGGAAACAAATGTTGGACAAAATACAGCCAGATTCAAATGGCTTATCCTACGGAACCCTGCCTGTTGGAAGTGACTCAACAAAGAGCCAAAGTGGAGAGAAGAAAGAGGTCTGAGCTGCCGGGAGGGATGGCCACTGGCCTGTTATTCGATCCCACCTCTAAAAACCCTCCCCTTGTGTCCCAGCTAGTGCGCGCTGACCTGCGCGAGCATCACCATCCCCCGGCCCTCGACCCCACCTCCGTCTGCATGGACAGCTGGGGCCTTCCTAAGCCTTGACAGTCTCATGTCTTCACAGAATGGGATTTGAAGTGTTCCCACACTCTGGATGTCCCCGTCGTGAACATCGACCCAGCTAGATCTTAATTAGAGCCTGGCATCCTGAGCAGGACCATCACACAAAAATGGGTGTTCGCGAATGTGTGCTTGCGATTTGGCTACAGAACACGCACAGGCTGCTTTTCCCGCACCACTTCGAGCGTCTTGGCTTTAAAGAGACACGTTCATCCCCCAACCTCGCTCCTGTACCAAAGGTTTGAGAGCATCCGTTTCTCCTATGACGTCTTTTATGAGCCTCCCCCGTAAGGATCTCACCTTTCTAGTCCTGGGTTAGAACTGAGTTAGAATCAACTTTTTCTGAAAATGAGCCCTGTTCTAACTGTCCTTTGAAAATTAAGACTGTCTTTAAAACGAGAGTCTGTAAGTGGCCTTCCGTGATGTGTATCCCTTGACTGGTAAACTTTTTCAAATGAAGAAAGGAACAATTTAAGAATTAAGACCAGTTTTTCAAAAAATAGAGAATGATGAGGATTTTCTTCAGCTATGCGATCCGATCATACTTGAATTTTGAAACTGAAAACCGCATCTCCTAGGCCGGTATTTCTGTGGGTTTTATGACTTACCTCGCAGGTTTATTGTACGTTTTAACTCTTGACGCAAGTCTCAAAAATTGTATTTAGGTTCTAAGTGTTATTTTCACAAGCACATCATTTCCTCCCCCAAGTTTTTATCCCAAGCTTTATAAATTCTTCTAGGCAAGAGTACAGCTATGAGTAGAGAATTGGATTTTAGCCATTTAAGTCTGTAGTTGTAGCCAGATGGCCCAACCTGCGTCTAGAGAGGAAGGCCATGTGGTCCTGGACCTGAATGGCTTTTCTGCTGTGACTGGTCACTTATCTACCAAGATTCATTTGCAGATAGAGTTCATAATCCTATATGTTAGTTATGATCTACTAATGTATTTAAATGACAAGAAAAGAGCTAGCCTTTACGGTAAACAACATCAAGTCAGAAGCCCTATCCTTAATGACATGTCAAAAGCTTCCCCTCACTTCTGACGTGCCAGTCCAAGGCTCTTCCAGCCAGCTGTCTCACATTTGTGAAGGTTGTATAACTCAGAACTATCGAGACTGTAATCCTAACTGCTTTGGGTCTTTGAGCGTTGTTCTTTGTCATAACCTATAGTGCTGGCCAAACTGAGCCACAAAGGCGAGATTCGAATCCATCGCCAATGTATGAATAATAACCTAGAGCCCGTGTCTGGCTTTTGAACTCCGCTATTGTGGAATGTATCCCCTAATTCAAATAAAGCAGTCATATAATTTATGGCATGTTTTACTGAATTGGTCCAACATGTTGGCACCGGAAGGCTCGGCTAAGAAATGCGTCTGGTGTCTTAAACTGCAGATTTTTGATGACTCTCAAAACTGGTTTCAAAGATGGCAAAAATATTTAGACTAAAGAGTTTCACTTGAAGTAGGACTACACTTATAGCTACAGCACGTGGTTTTGAGCATTGTAGAATTTTGTGCAGACACAAGCATGATGCCAGTATTTTAGTAGTTGCCAACATTTGCATCTTTTAAAAGTTTTGAGAAATGACATCGACTTATGCACTTTTAAGCAATCCAGCAGTGTTTTAGAAGTCCAGGCAACATATAAAATATATTGAGACCTAATTTTACTTTCCATACTGCTTCTTCAAAGCAAGGTGAAGAGGGGTTTTAGTTGTACTAGCTCATAAGATTTTTTAAATTACAAAGTGCATGACAACAACCAAAGCCAACCCAGTACTTCTCTTGGCATTGTGAATTGGGGACCTTTAGCCAACAACTTGACTCATTGGACTATTTGTCTAGACGAGGGGTCTGCAAAATTTTCCTGTAAAGACACAGAGAATAAATATTTTTAGGTTTATTGGCCAGTCTTGCCTGTCACAACTACTCAAGTCTGTCATTCTAGCATGAAAGCCAACACGGCTGATATGTAAACGAACGAGCATGGCTGTAGGCCAGTAAAGTTTTATTTACAAAAACAGGTGGTCAGCCCTAGGACTGTAGTTTGCCAATCCCTGATCTACATTCCTTTGCTCTTGCCATGCAATTTTGTTCTTGCTCCTTGGACATTCAGGAGTTGAAAAGGTGACACTTCATGATTCATGACAAACAAGGATACTATGGGATTGTGGAGCTGTGTCTTGATATTTACATTAGGATCTTGTTGTTTACATAAGATACAGATGGAGGTGATGAGTTTGTTTCTCTTGTAAACAATGGTTCCGAGGTACCTGGGTGGCTCAGTCGGTTAGGTGTCTGCCTTTGGCTCCGGGCATGATCCCAGGGTCCTGTGATGGAGCTCCATGTCGGGCTCCCCACTCAGCAGATGGGGAGCCTGCTTCTCCATCTCCTCCCTGCTCATGCTCTCAAACAAATAAACAAAATCTTCAAAAAAAAAAGAAAAAAAGCAGTGATTCTTTTGTGAGCACCCTTGCCTATATTGGAAGAGCCTTTCCAATCCCACATTCCAAGTTGATGATAGCTTCGGAAATGAGTACTAATGACCTCTCATTAAAGCAGAGGACTTTACTACCCAATTGTTTTCAGTTTAAGTGTTTGCTTGTTCTATACCCATAATACTTTCACTACCAGAATCGCTTGGGGGAAAAAAAACACAATAAAAACTTCTCAAGCGGTGACTCAGAATGTATTTTTCAACACCCCCTTGCCACCCCCACAAGCTCCTGGAAATTCTGTTTCGTAGCAGAGAAAGACTGGGAAAGGACAGATTTCATAGATTATTGCAATTTCAGTGCTGTTGAAGAGTAATGGTGATAATGTGCAGGTCTGGCTCCGAAAGGAGCAGGTGTAATGGTGGACACGACTCAAAGGGGATTGGAACCCTGAGCCACATTCCTGAAAGCCAAGAACCCTCTTTACGCTCGCTCCTCGTTTCCAAGCACACAGCTCATCCAGGAGTGTATACGCTCAGCCACACTCAAGGCTGCTTCATACTTGCCAATTTAATAATGATCTTGTGGACATAAATATAGCAGTTACTAAAATGAACCTTCCCAACACCCCTCCAGACTGCTTTACTTAAATCCCATGGCTGGTTATAGGGACAGTCCTTGCACCGGGCAACCACAATCGTCACACACGTGTCTGGCCCTGGTGGCTATGAGTGCTTCCGTGAGGTTGCTGGATAAACACCACGCATTTTGAATTTTTCAAATAAGATCTCAGAATTGAACCTACCACGATTGTGTGGGAAGTTTAGGAGCTGTTTCTAATCGTTAGACTCATCAACAGTCTGGCTCTTATTATGGCCATCTTGAAATTTAAAAAAAAAAAAAAAGTAGAATTCCACACAAACACGGTTTCCATGCAAATATAGACCAGTCTTGGGCTATTAAACCTAGTGTTTTAGCAATTGTGGTAAGCGCAGGGAAAAGTCTTCCCACCCAGGAATTCTTGATCCTGTCTCCTTTCTTACCAGCCTCGGGGTACCACACAACACGCAGCCCTGTGCCAGGAGAGCAAATCAGTCACAGGAGCTGTGTCCTGTCCAGGGAAACATTTTTTTTAATTTTTTTTATTTTTATTTTTTGTGAGAAAGGGAAGAAACTCCTCCTTCGATGTCAGTCCTTATTGGGAGTTAATGAGTCCCAACCACAATGTAAAAGAGGAATATCAATTTCGATATCAAATAAATGTGGTGTTTCGGGATGCACCCAGCTGAGCCGAAAGCTGCCAACAGTTTCGTGGAGTTCCAGGCAAGATGCAAGATAGTCTCCGTGTTCCAGGAAAGAATCTCCTTCCCAGGGAACTGGCAAGTGCCTGATGGAGAGGGAGGCCATCCTTTCCCAATGTGACCGGCCCGCATGAACCCAAGCCACTTTGCACATCTGAGCTGCTGCTACCCAGACGCGAGCTAATCCTTCCAGCGTGCACGCATCCCACTTTTGGAGCCGTTTCCTTCATGGTTCTAATTTGAAAACCAACCTCAGCAATTTTCTGAGGTTTGGGCTCTACTCCTTCTGTCCAAAGCTCTTCACCTAAACCTCCTAAATGCTCAGCATGGACCAGGAAATGACCCAGCTCAAGAGCTGACTCGAAGTTGGAGCTGGCTGCCTGATTATTGACCCAGTCACCACATGCCTCAAACTTAGCAGCTATTAATTCACTTCAACATAATTAATCACATAGTATTTTCGATGCAATGTGTTTAAAGTTATTAGGACTATAAAAATGAATTAGACATGAAGACCAGCTGTCCAGGCACTTACAGTGTGGTGGGAGAGACCATCGCTGTCATCTCTCGAGCCCTTCTAATGCGCCAGGCACGAGGCTAAGTGGCTAAGTCTTATGCTTGTGTGAGTTATTGAATCCTTACACTTTCTCTACCAGGGACGTCACTGTCCCTATTTTAGAGATTAAAAAACCAGCAGGGAAGGAGAAGAGAGGCATGGAATTTAAGGAAGCTCATGGAAATGTTCCTGTCAAGGTAGTGAGAGGGCTGCCCCTGTACCCATTGGACCCCAAGAGTGAATAGCTCCTAACACGTTGTGCCCTCAGCACCTCATGGCAGCCTGGCCCTAGCCAGAAAAGGAAAATGGTTTGACCAGTGGCATTCAGCTGGCAAGTGGCAGAGCTGGGATTGGAACCCAGGACACGTAACTCTGCAACCCTCACTCTTACCACCAGTGCCAATATGCCTACACTACACAAGAGAACATCAAGAGTGCCCTGGGACACCTGGGTGGCTCAGTCAACTAAGCGTCTGACTCTTGGTTTCGGCTCAAGTCATGATGTCAAGGTTGTGAGATTGAGCCCCACCTTGGGCTCCGCGGTCAGCATGGAGTCTGCTTGAGATTCTCTCTCTCCCTCTCCCTCTGTCCCTTCCTCTGTTCTCTTAATTAATTAATTAATTAAAATCTCTAAAAAAAATTTTTTTGGCGGAGGGCGCTTGGGTGGCTCAGTTAAGTGTATGATTCAGCTCAGGTCATGATCCCAGGGGCCTCAAGCCCTGTATCAGGCTTTCTGCTCACTGGGAAGACTGCTTCTCCCTCACTCTCTGCCCCTCTCCTCTCCATTGCGTGCTCTCTCTCTCATGTAAATAAATCTTAAAAAATGATTTTTTTTTAAATTTTAGGTGCCTTCAAAGACTTCAATAAAGGGCATGGAAGCCCTGAAGAGAAAGAGGTCATTTTTTACCAGGAGGCAGTCTTCAGAAAAGAGCTAGGGATTATAATAGGTTAAGGCATGCTCCCCCCAAAAGATAAGGCCACCTCCTAACCCCCAGAACCTATGAATGTGATCTCTTTGGCCAAAGGGTCTATGCAGATGTCATTAAATCAAAGATCTCGAGGTGATACCATCCTAGATTACATCCTGGATTACCCGACCCAGTAACAGGGGTCCTTATAAGAGATAGAAGGGGAAAGGACACAAACACCACAAACACACTGGGGTGGGGAGGGGAAGCCCCATGAGCATAGAGACAGAGATTAGAGCCACAAAGCCACAAGCCAAGGAAGAGGCAAGAAAAGACTCTCTCCTAGAGCCTTTGGAAGGGGCACAGGCCTGCTTCCTTCCAGACACTCTGACTGCAGACTTCGAGTCTCCAGAACTGTGAGAGAGCACACTTTGCTCAAAGCCGCCCCGGTTGTGGTACTGCGGTATCTTGCTGTGGCAGCCCTAGGAAACGAATGCAGATCCTGAGCTGGTCTCCGAAGCTCATGTAGAATTTAGATGTAGATGGAAACCCACAAGCAGAAGAGAAGCTGAATAGTTCAGAGTTAGCCTGGGGACATCTGCCACATGGGGTCACGCAAAGAGAAAGGCAACTGGTGGGACGAGAAAGGCAGATTAGAAAGACTTGAGTGGCCAGCTCTGACACAGAATGAAGAGTTTGGTTTTGGTTGGGGAGGTACATGATGGCATTAACTTTAGTTCTGGGGGCTGGGGAAAGGGTGGACCTAGGGACATAACGAAAAAAAGAAAAACTTGCCAGTCAGAATTTAATGATATTCCCCTTTCTCTTTCTTAGTTGTTCGCCATCGATATTAGATGGCATCATAAACATTCGGAAAGTCAAGGCTGAACTCAGACTCTTCATCTGTGGTACATCACAACCTGCCAGAAATGTCCTGTGCAGCTAGGCCATAAGGCTGGGCGGTGCCCTCTGGGATGGCTTCGGGCAGAAAAGCTGGGCCCCAAGAAGGCCAGCCAGAGCTGCACTCCCCAGAACCTGGACTGAGAGATGTGGAGTCAAGAGGTCAGGTGGGGAGCGGAGACTGGAAGTTTCCTGGTGGGGTGGCTGGGGGGAAGGTGTGAAGGTAGAAGGGGCAGCAAGGGCATAGCAAGCCACGGTGGGTAGGAAATTGAAGTTAGAGGGAAGAAGGAATTATAAGCATTAAAGAGCCACATTTGTTGGCAGTGGAAGGGGAGTAAGTAATATTGTAAGAGAAGGAGACGCACAGTGGGGTTGACCAGAGAGCTGCGGGGACAGACTGCCACAGCCCAGGCCCGTCCTGGGAAGGCCCGGGTGTGTGACCTTACCTCCCTCCACTCGGGGGCATGCTTAGAGTAACAGCCAACGCCTTCTCCAGCGGGCTGGAGAGACTGTGTGTTCCTGGTCACCAAAACGGTCTGATTTTCCCAAGACTCACAGGGTTTATAGAAAACATCGGTTAGATGTTTGAGAACAGTAGGAGACAGCGTTCAGGTAGGAGAAAGGAGAAGGTGGGCCCAAGAAACAGACCACAAGTGCCTGGGAGATCCTAGGCTTAATCTTAATGAGCACCAGAAACTTGTTCTGTTCTTTTTTTTTTAAGGCGGAGCAATCCTAAATATACGGTAATTTAAGGATGGCTGAGGCATCTGCTGAGAGAGAGGGAGGATGAAGACAGGTGTTCAGGGGAGCCAGAGACGCACTGGGAAACCTCATTGTGGAGAGAAAGATTAGTCACCCCTAACCATACAGACAGGGGGAACCCTTGGCGTCCAAGGGCAAAAGAGGCTTATAAACCCCTCATTCCCTGACTCCACCAGGGAGAGCGGATGGGAACGGGGAACCCATGGCCACGGCAGAGAAGAGGAAGGCCTCTGTCTCAAGGCCAAACAAGTTCATGGTGCGCGGAGCCCATCTTGCGCGCAGGACCCGCCTACTCCCTGGGGCCGGGCGTCTCCGGCCACAAGCTCCGGGGGCTGACTCCGGTGGGGGGACGTGCGGGGACAGGAGTCGGGGCGCCCCCCTCCCCCGCGGCTGCCGGGAAATCAGGCTTCTGCGAGGGAGGACCGCGATCTGTCACCGGGGGGCGCCGGCGCTCCCCTCCCTGGCCTTCTCTAAAGCAAGCCACCTGCTTCCTGCCCCGCGAGGCCCCAGCCTCCAAGGTCTCCGCAAAGAGGAAACGGGTCCAAGCCACGGCTGAGGAATGAGGGCCTTGGCACTGCCTCCGTGTATATTTGCTGTTCGCTACGGAGTTTTGTGGAATCCAGACTCATTTTCCACTGAAACAAGGGAAAGTAAAGACAGCACCAAATAAAAATAGATTTCTGGCGTTTCCTGTTTACCCAGGGCCGCTGCTCTCTGCAGGCTGGGGGCTTCTCTGGACGTCTGGAGAGAACACCTCCCTCCAGCCCCCCGAAGAACATAAAAGTGATGACTTCTCTTCTTCCATGTTTCTATTTCCTGCTCTTTGGTTGCTAGTAGGTTTGGGGGTGGGGGGTGGGTGTCTCCTGGGGGAACTCCCAAATATCCTTTTTCCAACCCTATTTGGAGGAAAACAAATTTCTGGGTGCTTGTCTGCCTCTAGTGACCCCGTTTCCCCGTTTACCGAGTAGATGTCAATATTCTGGCCTGCTGGGCCTCAGCGAGAAGACACAGGAGGAAGAGGGGGTGAGCAGAGGAAAGGGGGATGTAAGACCTGGCACAAAGACCTCAAGTTCTGCTTCAGGATAACGTAATAACATACACAGGGCCCAGAGTCCACAGCAAAGGCATAATGTGACAAGACAGGAAAAGCTCATCCAGAAGGACCAGGCAGAGACGCTGCGGATATCAGGCCTAAGGACACATGTGCAACTTCATGTCCTTTCGGAAAACCATGGGGACACCCAACATGTTTGGGGAAAAAGTCTGAGTGGTGAAGCAGCGGTTCCCAGGTGGGCTGGGGGTGACAGGTCCTTGCTCCGAATCGGTATGTGGCCCCTTCGCCCAGCCCACGTGCTGCACATGTTTTCCCCACCCAAAAAGCAGTGAGAGTGTCCTCGCTTCTCTGACTTGAGTTTTGCACCACAACAATAAAGTTAATAACGGAAAAAACATTTCCCCCGTGGCCAGGGGCGCTCTCCTCAGGCAGAACATTGGATCTCCAGTCCGCCAACATCAATTTTTGAGAGCAAACCAGAGCCTATTCACTGACTTTTATGAATGATTGAAACAGCAAAGCAGATTGATTTCATTTCCATAATTTAGCAATTGACAATTACATAAATATCTTTCTAAAGCCATCAGGATGAAAACCGTCCTGTTCGTCAGAGCATGAGAAATGAAGTTAGAAGAAAGCCAAGCCAAGACGCTACTAGAGAGAACTGTTATGGGCTGAACTGTGTGCCCCGCCCCCTCCCCGAATATGCACTGAAGTCCTAACCGCCACTACCTCAGAATGGGACTCGATTGGAAACCGGGTCTTTAGATTACCCCCATAGAGGTAATCAAATTAAAAATGAAGTCGTGAGGCCAAGCCCTGCCCCAGTATGACTGTGTCCTTTTAAAACTGGGAAATTTAGACACAGAGACACATGGAGGGAAGACAATGTGACAAGGGAGAAGATGGCCTGTTACACCCCAGGACACACCCAGGGCTCCCGGAAGCTAGGAGGGAGGCACTGAACAGAGTCTACCTTACCGCCCTCAGAAGCAACCAGCTCTGCTCAGACCCTGATCTTGGGACTTCTGGACCCTGGAACCGGAAGCTAAGACATTTCCATATTCTGCACGTCCAGTCTGTGGTACTCTGTTGCAGCAAAACTAGCCAACTAACACAGGGACTTTTGTTTCCATCGATTCCCAACATGTAGTCACCATGATTGGGGCACCTCCGTGGTATTAACCTGCATGGGAAGCAGAAACCCCCCAGGACCCCCCCCACCACATTCCCTATAAAACCTAGAAAAGCAGGACTCCCTGTCCCCAGCCTGAGAGTTCACGCTCCTTCCCAGAACATTGAGTCTGGACTCAAGGCCATTAAGCGTGGATTCACTGCCCCCAGTAGGGGACGTCCAGCATCCAGTTATCACCCTGTGTTCCCATATGGGGGATGCCACTCAGTGTTGGCCAGAACCCAGCCATTTGGTTTCACTTGGTTTCTGCCCCCTCTCCAAGCCCAGTCCTACAGTCTTCCCACTGATTCTACAAGCCACTCAACAAACAAATCAGCGCAGAGCTGCAGAGAGCTGAGTGTGGCCACAGCATCTTGACCTGCATTTCCAACCCCTGCTTGACCAGTGTCCCTCGGACAGCTTGCTCCCAGTATGTCCGAAAGCAAAGTCATCACCCTCCTCCTCTCCTCTTTGCTCTACCCCGGCACCAAACTGCACCCCTGTTCTCTCTGGGCCCAAGTTGGGCCTCAGGGCCATTTCTGACTCCTCCCTTATCTGCCCCCTTAATCACTGGACAGATCACATTTGACCAACTCATGCCTTCCCTTCTTCCTAGACTCCCAGCTGTTGCCTTCATTTTAGGTCCTTCTTCCCTCCCCCAGCTTTCCCACCAGCTCGCCCCATTATCCCTGTTCCCTCAGATTCCACTGCGTGCTGCAGGCTGGGACAGAAAGGCAGGCATGGAGAGAGAAAGGACTCAGCCTGTCCCTGTCTCTCTCACCTCCCCCTTTTGCCTAGGCTGTGACTCCTGCCCTAATTGCCTTCCCACCCCTTGCTCTGGATGAAATCTTCCACCCTGCAAACCCTAAATCTAACACAAAGATTTAATGATTTTATCAGCCAGATGTAGTCCTTCCCTCCTTAGAATCCCTTCTTCTTTTGTATGTGTGCAGCTCTTAGATTGTTCCACTCTGAGTTAGTCACATGCATGCTCATCTGATTCCTGCTGTCCAATTACAAGTCTTTGTGAAACAAGATGTGCCCTGGACTTGTCACCACCTCCACTGCCATGACTTCTGTCTCACACTGGATTATTGCTCTAGCCTTCTAAGTGGCCATTCAGTAGAAAAGCCCAAGTCCAAAAACCTGATGTGATCCAACCTCCAGGAGGTTGCCCTGGAAGGCCCCTCCTACCTCCTTTCCTAATTCCTTCCCAGCCTCGTTGCCTCCTTGAACATACCACATATACCCCTGCCACCGGGCATTTGCACATGCTGCTCTTGCTGCCATGTTAACCGTGAAAGTTCTCTAAATCTTTGCTCAAATGTCACTGACCACCTTATTTAACATCATAACCCATCCCACCTTCACCCAGCACTCTTAAGCTCCGTGACCTCTTCCTCTTCTTCCTCTTTCTTTCCATAACATTACTCAGCCCTACAATACTGTATAATTTATGTAGTTATTATATTTATTATTCACCATCTGCTTCTCCACCCTTACCTGCCACAAGAGGAACTCCCCAAAAACAGGGATCTGTGTCTGTTCTGCCCACTGATGCCTGGTATGTGGTAGATGCTCAGAAAATATTAGTTACATAAATGACTGTATGCTGCATACACAGAGCTCTGACAATCACTGGTTCCCAAATCATACTACTTTTTTTTCAAACATAACTGCCTGGTTGCTTGGCTGCTCTTCCTGGCGCTGCCATGGAAACCAACAGCCCAGGGACAAGTTGCTTCCCATCAAGTCAGGCAGTGACTTGTGCCCCCCGAACGCACAGAGGTGTGCCATGCCCCCCACAGCCCGGGTACAGGATGCCATGGCCAGCCAGCTGAAAGTATCCAGGATGCAAATGACCTGGGACCAGTGCCTCTCCCTGCTGGGGCGGCCTCGAGCTTTCTCCAGGACCCCGAGCAGTGAGCCGTGGAGGATCCCAGGAAGACTCGCCCCTGGCTGACATCTGCCCACGCAGACCACACATTCTGTTCTCAGGAGATTCTCCAGTCCGAAAGTCCCCATTGCCTCCCCCAGGAATCGTTTTTTTCTCTATTCCCAATAATACCAGACATTTACAAAGCACTTTCTAAGGACAAGGCACTTTACGGGTATTATCTCCACACCTCAAAACACTGCAAAGTAACCATTATTATTTCCCCATCAGAGCTGAGGGGCTGAGGCTCAGAGAGACTAAAGAGCGTGCCCTGGGTCACAGAGCAGTTCAGTGGTGGGTGGGTCCAAGGCAGAACCCTGGGCACACTGTTCCCACCCTCCGGGTTTGCTCCCCTCTGTGGCCACTGTCTCAGACGACACACTTGCCGGGGGTGGGGGGGCAGAACCCCTGGAGCATGCGCATCGGACACAGATGCATGCACACACATGCACGCACATGCACGCACACACACACATGCACGCACATGCACACATGCACACGCGCACATGCACGCACACACATGCACGCACACACATGCACGCACATGCACACATGCACACGCGCACATGCACGCACACACATGCACGGCGCAGCAACACGGCCTGGGGAACACGGTATCATCGGAGCAGTTTTCCGAGGGAGGCCCAGCTCTCTCTGGAGGTCTTTAAAAACTAACAACAAAGAAAAGGTCACTCCTTCTCTCTGGAAGGACTTACGTGTGGTCGTGCCTGAGAGCAGAGATGAGCTGACCCCTAATGGTCCCGCGTGGCTTTATGACAATGACAAACTGTTACTGGACAGGCGGACTGACTGCCTGGGGCATCACTAAATCTGTTTTTAATAACATCACCAACCCAGGACCAAACCCTAACCCGGCACTGCAGTCAAGTCCATCATCGCTGGAGAAAGAGAGCCAGCCCTGGGTCAGGGAGGGCAGAGTGGGGGAGACTAGGGACAGCCTGTTGTTCTGAAGAATGGATGGGGCTTCTTGAGTCATAGACCAGCTCAGGGAGGAGAGGAGGGCTTGCAGATTTATCTCAGATGAGGGCTGAGGAATGAAAAAGAAAACAATGGCAAGGAGACCATGTGGGAGCAGCAAGGAGAACGGCCGGCCGGGCTTGAAGGTGGCCTAGGGAAGGGGCGCAGAGACCGTGCTGTGGGCAGACACATGACACATAAAATGTGAGTCAGGAGCACACCAGGAGAGCACCGAGCGTGTCTCAGATTATCAGGCAAAGTGTGTCTGAAGAACCGATCGCATGACTCAGACGTTAAGTACTGCCTTGGAGGTCACACAGAGGCCAAACCTGGTAGGTGCTGAAGAAACCGATGGGCCTTGAGGGGAGGATTGGAGCCAGCCCCCACCTTCCAGGAACTGCAGAGCAGTCGTGGGGACCTGGAAGGTGACAAGGGGAGAGGAGGGCGGACGGGATCTCAGGGCAGTAGGGCCAGCCTCCCAGGGCATCTGGCCTCTGGCCCAGGCCCTCGGACACCGCTGGTGTTGACAGCCCTCTGCCTCCTCCCATAATGCCAGCATCTGGCCTTTTTGTGTCAAAAAAGAAAAAAAAAAAAAAGGACAGAGTTCATACTGGGCAAAAGAATGCCAGACTGAGCAGAAGGTCCTGGCTCCCGCGTGTGAGCTCTCAGAGAGCTGAGAGCGAAGCTGCGGAGACTGCTTGGTGGGGACACTGAGCTGCCCCTGTCCCCCAGGGGCATTACCCTGGGGGTAATGGCTGGGCATTACCACAGGTGACACAGGCAGGGCAAGATGGCCTCCTTTCTGCCCCGGCACAGGACCTGCCCTTGGCTGGCTCCAAGAATACAGGTACTGGTAACATTTGCATCGGTGTCCCCAGCAGACAAGCCACAGTATGGCTCCTGGTGGCTCCTGGGAGAGCGCATGTCCACGATCTGGGCGTGCCTGCAGGCTTGCAGCCCTCGCTGAGGGCTCAGAGTGTGATACACCTGATGCCCCCTTAGGAGGGAAAGGTGAGAGCCTTCATCAGCAGGCGGGGACTGGAATTTTAGATTCCTGTCCCTGTCTATCGGAGGACACCCAGGGACAGGGGACACAGGTGGAGGCCACACTGCAGAAGGAGCTCCAGTGCTCAAGATCCTCCCATAGCTGCCCAGCTCGCTTGGAGTAAAAGCCAACGTGCTTGGTCTGCCCCCTCGCCCTGTGACCTTGGCTCCCACTGCCCCTGCTGGTTCCCACGGCAGCCACGCAGCCTTCCGTGGTCTCTCAAAAATTCCTGGCTGCTCCTGCTTCAGATAGGATGCTGGCTGCTCAGGCCTCTGCCGCCACTGCTCCTCTACCTAGAACATTCTTCCCTAGGAGTCACACCCCTTGGCCCTTGCCTCCTTCAGGCCTCGACTCAGATGTCCCCTGCTCTGCCAGCCCTTCCTGACTCACTCACTAGAACCGCAGCCCCTCCTGATACGCTGCCCCTTTCTTTCCCCGCAATACCTCTTGCCATCGAATACCCAACTGAATGTCTTTTGTTTTTTGTTTATTGTCTACCTCCCCAAGCAGAATGCAAGCCCCCTGAGGGCCAAGATTACTGTCTGTTTTGTTCCTGCCCCTCTGTCCAGGGCTCACGACAATGCCTGGCAGCTAGTTTTTACCTGTGCATTGTCCAGAGGAAGAGGGCAGGGAGGGAGGAGTGGACAAACAAGAAAAAGAAGAAAAAGGCACACAGCCCCTGATTCCAAGGCCCTCGCTCTCGGGCTGAGTAGGTCCTTTTGCTTAGAACATCTTAGGAACAACACAGCTCATTTCTCTTATCCAGTGTTTAAAAATGTCACTGCCTTTGCAGCCCTGCCCTGCAGATCCCAAGCAGAAAACCCTATCGATCTCGGTCCTTTCCTCTAAAACAGTCATGACCCCTGCCTGAGACTCTGAAGGGAACAAGGAGGAAAGTCATCTGCTGCCTTGTGGTCCTCGCCCAAACCCGCGGGCCTGGGGGCTGAGGCGGAGCGCTGAGCAGGGGGCCACACTGAGGAAGGCGGGCGCCCCCCCCTCCCGGGGTGCTGAGCAGCACCCAGGCTGCAGAAGGGAAAGCCCGGCAGTGGGGGCACAACCTGGAGCATGTGATTTTAAAGCTCTCCCGGGCTGCACAGCTCCACCCTTAGTGCCGAAAGCGCACGCGGTTCAATTATAGGAAGGATCTTGAGGTCTGAAATCCCACCTTTCGCAGCCTGTCGGTATCATTGAGCAAATGCTGCATAACAAGTCACGCCAGAACTCAGAGACTTAAACACCAATAAGCCTTGATTATCTGCAGTCATTTCTGCAGGTCAAGAGTTCAAGAGCAGCGTGGCTGGGCATTTCCCGCTCGGGGTCTGTCACGAAGTCTTGGTTGGATACCAGTGAAGGTTGCGGTCATTAGAAGACAGAGCTGGGCTGAGAGTGCCCTTCTAAAGTAGCTTGCGTGCGTGATTGGGAAATTGGTGTTGGCTGTTGGTGTACGCCCTGTGCTCCTGCCTCTGTGGGCCTCTCTGTGGGACTGACCACTTGAGTCTCCTCCTGTCATGGCGGCTGGTTTTCTCCAGAGCAGGTGATTCAAGGCCCAGGGCAAAGGCTACAATGCCTTTCTGACCTACCCTTGGAAGCCACCCATTGTCACTTCCGCCATCGTCTGTTCTGCACGCAGGCCAGGCCTGATTCAATGTGGGGAGGGACTTCCCAGAGCAGGAATGCCCAGAGGTGAAATGTACTTGCAGCTCCTTTGGAAGTCAATGACCACACTGTCTTCTGTGACATCAAGTCATTGCCCACAGTTGGGTTACAGGGCCTCTGGGAGAGGCAGCAATTAAATCTTGTCAACCCAATTCTGATCCTACTGGAACTGACTGACTTCATGAGGTTCCTTCCAACCAGGTCTTCTTTTCCCTCAGGCAGGAGGCAAAGTCTAACAGGAGGCTTAATGAACATGACAATGAATGAGGGGTGGACAGTGGGAGAGGTAGGAAGGGAAGTGAGAGCACGAGAAGCAGGGAAAAGTTGGATAAGCCCTGCATGCCCAGGGCTCCCCTGATTGTTCATTTATCTCTAGAACAAACAAGGATGGTACCCCTGCAGTGCTAGGGATCCGGCAGTGACCCAGCCCTCCTATCCGAAATTTAGAGTTCCGTGGGACTTATGTTCCCATGTGGGGATGTTCATGGTCCAACAGGAGCACAGAGAAAGAACTACATGGAGTCTGTAGTGGGGGGTGGGGCAGACCAGGAAGGCTTCACAGAGGAGGCATCACTACAAATACCAATGGCATGAGTTTTGCTAGTCCTTGTCAGTCAGAGAAATAGGCACAAAAGACTGAGCATCTCATTCACTGCCAAAGTGGGGTCGTAGCCAAGTCTCCTGACCTCTAGCAACCGTAAGGCACATTGGCAGGCTGTCCCATTTGACACGGCTCTCTGGCTGTACGCCAGGGGCGTGAGGCTGTTAAAACAGAGCAGTCAGAGGGCTGGGAGCGAGCAGAGACCCCATGGCCATTTACCAACATGAAGCCCAGCAGGACCACAGACAGGCAGCTGTCCCCCGTGTCGCCTCCGTGACCGGGGAGATGAAGCGCGGTAGCACCTTCGCCCGACTCCATCTGGGCAAACAGCCCTCGCTGAGGTGACAGTCTTCCAAACGCCCGGTGCCAGCCTCGCTGGCTGGAGGCGGAAGCTAATTCTTACTATGAGAATTGTAATAGTTACTATACAGTGTTTGCCTTTTAGTGCTGACTTGTTTCACTCCCCCAAAAGTCTTCAGGGTTCATTCGGGTGGCAGCGTGTGTCAGAATTCCCTTCCTTTTTAAGGCTGAATAATATCCCATTGTATGTCTAGACCACATGGCGTTTATCTGCTTATCCCTTGACCGATACGTGGGGTTGCCTCCCCGTTTCCACTGCTGTGAATCATGGTGCTTGACTCTGTTCAAGTCCCTGCTTTCAGTTCCTTTGGGTATGTCTGGCAAGTGGAATTGCTAGATCCTATGGTAATTCTATTTTTTACTGTCTTAAGATGGCATCGTATCATTTTCTGAAATAGTTATTATAAAACAGCTATTAATAATAGGATCATTACTGAAAGCAGCCCCAGGCAAAGCCCCTTCACTGGGTCTCTGTCCCCCAACTGGTCGTCTGGGCTCAAATCCCAGTAGAGAGCCTTCCCTCGCTTGCATTCAGAGCTGCTGCCGTGCCTTAAACTTTCCCAGCTCTGCTCAGTCTGAGCTGAGCTGAGGAAAGGGGACTTGCCACGGACAGGAGGGTAAAAAGTCAGGATTCAGACAGAGGCTGACACCTGGGCGACTCAGCGCTCCCCTGGCCCAGGGACGCACGGTTCTGAGCAGGGGTTAGAACTGGGGCTGGTGCGGCTGTGTTGCCCAGGTCATGTCACTGAACTTCTCTTTGCTTCAGTTTTTCATCTAGAAAATGGGTCTAATGGTACCGACCTGGGCGTTTAAGGATTAAGTTAAGTAACTATTTATCCCTAACAAAATACTACAGCCGGATGGCTTCAACAACACAAATTGATTTCTTACCATTCTAGAGACTGGAAGTCCCAGATCGAGGTGTCAGCAGGGGGGGCTCTCAGTCTGAGTCCTCGGGGCTCCGGGGTGGCCGCCAGCTCACTGTGTGCCACATGACCTCTTTGTGCGAGTGTGGAGAGACCACAAGCTCTCTGGGGTTTCTTCCTCGGAGGAAACAAATCCCATCTTGGGGGCCTCACCCTCATGAGCTCATCTGAGCCTAACCACCTCTCAAAGGCCCCAGCTCCAGAAGCCACCACATTACAGGGTAGGGCTTCGACAGACGAATTTGGGGGTGGGGACAACATACTTTCTGTCCATCCCAACATCTCACCCCAAGGTGTTCCTGGGTGCCAGGCGCGTCGCTGAGGGCTTTCCCCCATTACCTCACTCTGCCCTCACCTCACACGGCTGTGCAAGACAGAAGAACTTTGTGGCTAACAGGCCCAGGAAACCAACAGCCGGATGGAGGGTAAGCGCTCAACCAAGATTTGCCATCACTTGCCCCCACTTTACAGATAAGGACACTGAGCCTGAAAAAGTCTAGAAACTTGGCAGAGGGGGGAGCTGGGCAGAGATCCAGGCTCCACGTGGACGTCACGCGGTAGGCTTCCTGGCCCTAGGTAAACGCTCAGGGGACAGTAGGCCTGGCCCCAGATGAGGGTCATGATGTTTCCTTCCATTTCAGGCAGCTGTCCTGGCCACTGTTGCCTGGGTGTGGAGGGAGGACCCCACACGGACAAGCCCTTGTCCCCGAGGCCCATGCCCTCTTCCCCACACTGTTGTCTCAACCTCCGAGCCTTCCCCCCTCCCATTAGCCATGACCTGACTGCAAGATGCAGCTTCCTCCGTTGAACTGAAGCTCACGTGGGGATGTTTATTTTAGAGAGAGAGAGAGAGCACTTGTGAGGGCACGAGTAGTGAGGGGAGAGAGAATAGCAGTTTCCTGCTGAGCAGCGAGCCCGACACAGGGTTCAACCCCAGGACGCTGGGATCATGACCTGAGCCAAAAGCAGATGCTTAACTGAGTGAGCCACCCAGGCCCCCAGTGTGGGCTTCTGATGGACAAGGGAAGTCATATGTCCCAGTGTGCACAGCAGCCGTGGCAGGTGGCTCCAACCTTCTCCCCATCCTTCCCTTGAACTTGGCTTGGAGAGTCCCCTGTGCCCTGCAGTGCTTGAGAGAGCTTCCGTGTGCACGTGTGTTAGTCTGTGCTCTTCCCAGGTCAGAAGGGTGAGTCATAGCCCTGCTCCGAAGCCTGGTCTGAAGACGCCCACACACCCTCCCCACTGCGCACACACACACTCACCCTGTGGCCACTTTATCTTAGTACGTGTGTTATCTTTCTTCCAAACTGCAAGCTCCCTGCAGGCAGAAAGCAAGAGAACATTGTATCCTGAGCCCCCTGGGAGGCACCGAGCTCCAGCTGTCACTCCAGGAAAGCTGATCAAACCAGATTGAATTGCTGGAGTGAAACCCAAAGCTCCCCGGGCATCTCATTATCACCCTAGCGGGGCCAGAAATGTCCTGGTGAAAGAATGTCTTTGTGTCCCAGACACTCATTCCAGGTGTCCCCCAAGAGGGAGAGGGAGAACTCAATCAACAAGAAGGACTAGAAACATTTGCTTTTTTCTCTTTTTCCTTTTAAGGCATGTTTGTTGTTATAATTGGCCTCAATATTTTAATTCCCACAAAGATGTGTCACCTCCAGGCTCCATAATGTCAAAATGTCATTGGGTAACCTCCCTGAGTTTGCTTTCCACCTCCCCCGTCAGCCATCAACACCCCCCTGGAGGGCGCAGCACAAAGGGGGGTGAGGCGGGAGGGGTAGGTCCCTCTCCTGCCACTCCTGCTTCTATATATATGCAAACTAGGGATACGCAATAAAACAACTCTCTCAGATGCTCAAGCTAAATCTTGCAAGGATTATGTCTTGCTGTTCTCTGTAAACCGCCCAAGAACTGC
This sequence comes from Mellivora capensis, assembly GCA_004024625.1. Classification (NCBI taxonomy): domain Eukaryota; kingdom Metazoa; phylum Chordata; class Mammalia; order Carnivora; family Mustelidae; genus Mellivora; species Mellivora capensis. The sequence goes on from PISX010001487.1 coordinate 159,310, forward strand.
TCGTCTCCAGAACTATTATCCTCAGACACTGAGAGAACATTATCATCTCCCTGCAGCATCACTGCTTTCGCCTGTGGCTCTAGGAGTTTTCTCCCACGGCATCATTGTGTTCTCAGTCCTAAGCACGCTTTGCTAAATAATGGTGCGGGGCGGTGGGGGTTGGGGGGATCTTCTTTAAGAGACACAGCCCTTTTATTTTTTTTAATTTATATTTATTTTTTTTATTTTTTTTTTTTAATTTCTTTTCAGCGTAACAGATTTCATAGTTTTTGAGACACAGCCCTTTTAATTCCTGGCATTGCAGATTGTTTTCACACACGTCCTTTCTTTCTTTTTATTTTTTGGACGCATGGTGTTGCGCAGGCTCTCTGTGTGGCTAGGAGGGGTTTCCTATTCCGCACTTGTGTGGGAGTGTGACTCATAGGTGTGTGTGCTCATGTATGTATGTCCATGTGTGGATGTGAGCATGTGTGTGTGTGTGGGGGGTGGTTCTGGCAGGGGTTGACCAAATATGCACGTAACATTTCTCAGCTGCCCCTGGTTTTATGGCGGGGTCACAGGGCTAGTTTTGGCCAGTGGATCCTGAACAAAGGTAACTTCTGGGCCAGGACAACACGTGTGCCCCTGTGCTGGCAGCACTTACAAACCGAATGTTTGCATCCCACCACCACCACCACAGTCCCTGAATTCCCACAGGGAAACCCTAGCCTCCACTGTGAGAGTATTTGCAGGTGGGGCCTCTGGGAGGTGGTGAGGGTGAGAGTAGGGCATGGTGGGAGGGATATCAAGATGGGATTCGTGTATTTATAAGAAGAGAAAGAGAGACGAGAGTTCTGCTTGCTTGCTGTCAGCCATGGAGGACGTAAGGAGAAGATAACCATCTGTCAGCCAGGAAGAGGGCCCTCAGCAGGAGCCGACTATGCCTGTACCTTGATCTTGGACTTCCCATCCTCCAGAACTCACGGGGAAACAACGTCTAAACCCCCCAGTCTGAGTTCTTCGTTACAGCAGCCTGAGCAGCCTAACGGGCCTTGGAGCAATGTACTCTGGATGAAGTAGCTTCCAGTGGGAGACGACTGTCCACCTGCCCTCAGACCGCAAAGGGAGATAGAACTCCTGAGTGTGCTAAGCCACTGGGATGTCAGGGTTCATCTCTTGCTGCAACTAGCATCATCTCACCTATTAAATGGTGCCAACAGTACCAAGTGAACAGGGTCGTTGCTGGGTTTGGATTAGGTAAAAAGTGATTTTTTAAAAATCCTGTGTGTCGGGCGCCTGGGTGGTTCAGTGGGTTAAAGCCTCTGCCTTCGGCTCAGGTCATGATCCCAGGGTCCTGGGATCAAGCCCCGCAACGGGCTCCCTGCTCAGCAGGGAGCCTGCTTCCCTCTCTGTCTCTGCCTGCCTCTCTGCCCACTTGTGATCTCTCTCTCTTTCTCTCTCTCTCTGTCAAATAAATAAATAATAAAAATCTGAAAAAAAAAAAAAATCCTGTGTGCTTTCTCTCTCAAGTCCCTCCATTGTTAAAATTGAACAAACACCTAATGGGCATGCTGCTTGCCGCTTGCCCAGCACTGTGGTGGGTGCTAGGGGTCCAGGCCCAGGGGCCCTGCCCTCAGGGACACTTTAGTCTAGCAGGACAGATGTGCAAACAGATTACACACATGTGACAGATGCCCCGATTGTAGGAAGGTCTGAGATAGAGGACAAAGTAGTTCATTCCGGAGGGTTCCAGAAAAGTGACACAGAAAGGGTCGGGACGAGCAGTGTTTTGAGAAAGAAATAGAGGCTAAATGAGGCGGGGATCTGCCCCAGGTGAGATGCGGAGACGGATGTGTTAGTGAGGAGGGCATTTTCCTGCTCTTCAGAACATTCATCTAAGCCCTAGAATCCTCAAACACAACTTTCAGCTGGGGATGACCCACCCTCCGTGAGCAGCTAGGGCTGGACGAGGGAAAGCATTAAGGTTTTTTGGTCTTGGTAAAGAAAATTCAGGTTGGGTTTTTGTTTTTGTTTTTGTTTTTAAGATTTTATTTATTTGAGAGAGCACGCAGGCATGAGTGGGAGGCAGAGAGAAGCAGTCTCCCCACTAAGCAGGGAGACAAGGGGCTTGATCCCAGGACCCTGGGATCATGACCTGAGCCAAAGGCAGATGCTTAACTGACTGATCACCCAGGCACCCCAAGAAAATATAGGTTTTCATTCTTTTTTAAGGCTGTGAAAAACTGTCCTGCTTTCTTCATATTCATTCTGAAGAGAGTGACAATGTCGACCTCTGCCTCCGCAGGTGGGGTGTGTGCTCCCGGGGGGCCAGGGACAGACCTGTTCCCACAAGCCCCTGGGCTCCCCAAGGCCAGGCCACACACCTGCTGAATCCAAAGGAAACTAAGGCTCAGCCAGCTCCTGGGCTGCGGCACTGAACCACAGAACCCAACGCCCCTCCAGGGGCTACTTTCCTGAGCCTCTGGAAATCTGTCCGGCCACAGTCCACCGCAGTCCCGCGACTGAAAGGAGGCTCCTCTCCCTGGGACCTACGAGGTCTCCTGTGTCGGTCCACAGCGCCACCCCGCGGCCAAGTATGGGAACTGCGCAGAGAAGCCCCCGGTCCCCTGTCATTGCATCATCCTCTGGGGCCCAGGGTTTTGAGGAAAACCCAGATCCGGAGCTGCTCATCCTCAGCCGCACCCTCTTCCCCTATGGACAGGCGCTACTTGGACCAGTTATTTTGATCCTCATACGTTAAGCCCTTGTTTTCCCAGATACCTAAAAGGGGTCACTGTGAGAACCCAAAATGTACGAGAGAGACACAGGGGCAAAGAAAGGGTACCGTGGTGCCTTACCAAAGAGCATGTCGGGTAAGGATGCTGACAGATGTGGGCTCGAGCCCAATGAGCTTGTGACCCTGGGCAGCTTCCTCACGTCCCTGAGCCCTCAGCTTCCCTCTCTGTATAATGGGGATGGTAGAGCTCATAGAATTGCCTTGAGGATCGAAAGGCAGATGCCAAGGCTCCAAGTGCTCAACAGACACAAACATAAAACACGTGTGCTTCTCTGACTGCTCTGAGTCTCGACTTCGAGATGGTGAGGTGGACAGCAACTTTAGTTCCATTTTATGGACAAGAACACTGAGGGTCAGTTTGCTTAAGTGACCTGCCTGTTGTCTTTCAGCCAAGGAGGGACAGGAGTTGAAGGCAACTTCGGTTCTTGCCACCCTTGAAAGAAGATGGGCAGAGGGCAGAGCCCCTGAAGGAAAGTCAGAATGGTCGAAAGACAGGATGGAAGAGGAGACGCAGAACTTGCACTCAGCAACGTCCTCTCTTCCTTCCTGGATTTTAGACTGTTTCTGGAAAATTCTTTCTTCAAAAGTTGGTCTTGAAGAAGCCGAGTCAGGAGACGTGCATTCTGGTGCCAGCTCTGCTGAGGGACAACTGTGGGACTGGGTGAACTTCCTCACCGGCCGGTGGGACTCAGGATGTCCCCCCTGCTCCGGCCTCTCGACTTTCACCCAGTCACTCATCAATGGCCTGTGCCTTGCAGGTGGGAAAGCTGCCCAACAGTCACCCTGCACTGTCCTTGGGCAGGAGTGTCACCATTTGCCCTCAGAGACCTCGGGGAAGGAGGAAGAAAGGACACAGAACTCTGGCCTGAGGGGCGACAGATGGAAAGAATAACTCTTAACTCAATCACATGAACAGGAGATTAGCATTAATCCTTGCTGGGCCTGAGTGACCGCCCGAAGAGGCCGCACCAGCAGCCGGGGGAGCAGCAGTCTGAGCACGATGCAGGCCGGGGAGCCGGGCCCCCTGATTTATGGGCAATAATCAGAAAATGAAGTGAGCGGAGGCTTTGGAGACCAACACAGGGCAGAGTGGGAGGAGAGGCGAGGGCTTCGTGCAGACTTTTCCGGGTTCCGAAAGGGAGGGCTCCATGGTGTACCCGCTCCTTTCTCGGGGAAGGGGTGGCCGTGTGTGTGTTTTCGTGTTTTGCTTTTGGCTGATGTTTTAAACATGAGCGGGCCAACTGGGAGACGTAATCACAGGCCTTTCATAACTGCCTAACGATGGCAAGATGAATGGTTTGGGTGGTGCTGGAGTCATAAATAACAGCAGTATATCAGGGCAAAACTAAAGAGCGAGAAAAGGGAGTGAAATAAATCTACTGGGATTCCAGGGCCATCTTTCCCAGGAAAACATCGGGATGAGAGACTTGGTTCCTGTGCCAGACCAAGAGCCAAAATCCTCAACACTCTTCACATGGCACCAAAGCAGCGCGGCATTGACCTTGAAGCGCTTGAGGGCAAGTCCGGGCCTGATCGAGGTTGGGATCTAATCCCTCGGGTGCCCAGCCTGGAACAGCAGACTCATTGTGCCTAGATGGATGGCAGGAGGGGGCACGGCCTCACGGCAGACCGGGATGAACTCAGCCTTGAAGTCAGCTGCCTTGTGCCTACACCCAGAATCTGTGTCTTTCCAGCAAATGATTAAGCCTCTCTAATCCTCACTTTCCCGGTCTGTAAAATGGAGGTAATAATAGAAGTGTGGCTTCCAAGTTTAACTGGAATATTGCACACAAAGCCTAGCATATAGCAGGGTACCCAGTGTTCCCCCTTTATCATTACTAATGACCGCATGAAATTGCTGGAAACTAAAAGAACCATTTCACCAGCCAAACTGGTGAAACTAATTTTTCTTACACCTCGGGGAGATGCAGGCTGAGGAGCCATGACCATGATAACGGCGGTGTCCTGCTGGGGCTTGGGGCTCCCTAGCCTTCCCTGCTCTTGGCCTGACTGTGTGGTTAACACAGCCAGGCCCTCCTCCCCCTGTCCTCTTGGCCTTGACTAGGGGAAGTATCCACAGATCCACAGATCAGGACTGGGAATATGGTGGATACCCTGTCCACAGCCACTCTCATCTCTGGCCTTTGGGGAGGGCCGGGAGGGACAGAGCCCTCTGTGACAATGCTGCCCCAGGAAAAACAAAACCCCAAATTCCAGCCCTCATTGACACCATCCCCCCCGTCCCCCCCCGTCCCCCCCCCCTCCCCGTGTCCTGAGAGAGCTCACTTCTCTTTCGTTACCACTTCCTTCTCCAGGGGGAGTACCCAGCCCTGGTATGTTTGATAAGCTTTTGCGGGAGCCAAGCTCTGCCCTTGGTAAGAAGCAATTCCTAAAACAATGAATGATGCATAAAGGAATTTCATGGGTTTGCACAAGACCCCAAGTTCCAGGCCTTTCTGAGGAAATCTTTCTTTTGGTCTGGAGCCTCTGACCACCTTGTCACCTCTCAACGTGGTTAGAGTGCCCCGAGGTCTTCTGCCTCCCTTCTCTCACCTCCCAGGGCTCAGTGCTCCCAGGGCCAGCTCAGGCCAAGTGCCCACTCAGCTTTTCTCCTCTCATAAGAGTGGGTATCCACACAGACGCCCCAGCCACGGCTCCCAAGGCAAAGGCCTCAAAAGCCACTCAGGCTTGTGCGGGCATGATGTGGGTGGACAGGAATGACTCGGGGCCATCCAAAATGCTGGGTGAGACCAAATGCAAACACACTCTGACCTCTTTCTGGACACGCTTCGGGCTCCATCTCTCAACAGGGAGTCAGGACCTGGCATCTCAGACACATCCCTCCAGTGCCTAATGGCTGAGGGGCAGAAGCAAAACGCCATCCCAGGCGCCACTGAAGGATCCCCGAAGTGCGAGGTTGTGGGAGCTTGCAGGGCCTGGCAGAGTACCCACAGATTGCTTAAAGAGACATCTATTAAATGCTGGAAGAAACTCAAGTTCCTGACAGAAGAGTCAGCAGCCAGAAACTAGGCCTCACTATTAAAACAAACGCACACACACTTAGGCCCCACTAATACCTAACCCCCCAAAAGGGTAACATTCACATTTGTAAAAAGTCAGTGTCAAAAATACCAGAATCTTTGGGGGCACTTGGATATCACAGTTGGTTAAGCGTCGGATTCTTGGTTTTAGCTTAGGGTCGTGAGATCGAGCTCTGCGTGGGGCTCTGCCCCGAACACAGGGTCTACTTGAGATTCTCTCTCCCTCTGTCCCTCCCATTCGTGCACACACTCTCTCTCTCTAAAATAAACAAATCTTAAAAAAAAAAAAAAAAAAAAAAAAAAGAATGTTAGGAGTGGAAAAAAAAACCCAGAAGATGCCTATCCTGGTGATCCTCAAACACGATCCCATGAATGGCCTGTGTTGGAATCATGTCGGGCACTTAATAAAAATTAGGTTTCAGGTCTGGGGTGCAGGGTGAGAGGCCGCATTTCTCGTGCTGATGCTGCTGGCATCAGGCCCACACCGTTCCCCAACCTCCTCGATCCCACCAAGGACACAGGTAGACTGAGTGGCAGGCACGGTGCGGGGTGAGGGAGGGGTTAGAAAACAACAGGGTGGGCAGGGGACGCGCACACCTGCCCCTTGGCTCCTAGAAAAGTTGCACCAGGTAACAGCCTGTCTCCTGAGGGCTTGGGTGGAGGTATCTTTTTATCCCAGCTCACTTTTATCCTGGACACTTCTTGTCCAGCCCTCTCTGCAGCAACCAGCCAGCCGCAGGTGTGGCCCCAAGGCACCTTGCCTTTACTGCACCTCTCGTTTCTGCCCTTGGGGCTTCTGGGAGGCCTTCCCTGTGGCGCCCACATAGCGACTTAGCCCTTCTAGCACCTGCGCAAAGATTCAAGGAAATGAGCACTCCCTGGGGCAGCCCTTGACCAGGGGGCCTTCGAGCTGGTGAATACAGACTGTCTTCTCTCTCAGAGGTGTGTCCCCCATCCCCATAAGTCAGCAGCTGAATAAAGCTCGCTTGGATCGGCTTCCACGCCTTCTCAGTTCGCTCTGCCAGTCTCCACATTCCCATCTCCTGAGGTCACCTCCTGAAGTAAACTACCTGCAGGTCCGCTATCCGGGCTCTGCTATTGAGAACTACCAAGCTCACGCTTGCCTCAAGTAGTAGCAGCGAAACCCTGCAGAGCAAGGGAAGAGGAAGCTGGAGACTTCAGAGAGGGCCCCCGGTGACCCAGAACATCTGAGACTCCCTGAGGCCAGAGGCCCTGTCCGAGGCTCACGCAGCTGTGCAGGATTGTTCATGGAAAAAATTATGCTGTGTCCAAAAAGTAAATTGAAGATCCAATGTGAGATGTTGGAAACCAGAAGGAAAGCTAAAGAATGAGGCTTGTTTTGTTCGCCTGGAGAGGAGAAAGCAAAACGTGCTTCCTGAAATAAGGGGCTAAGGGGCACCTGGGTGGCTCAGTGGGTTAAGCCTCTACCTTTGGCTCAGGTCATGATCCCAGGGTCCTGGGATGGAGCCCCACGTCCCGCTCTCTGCTCAGTAGGGGGTCTGCCACTCCCTCCCCCTCTGCCTGCCTCTCTGCCTACTTGTGATCTCTCTCTCTGTCAAATAAAAATAAATAAATAAAATCTTTAAAATAAGGGGCTAAACGCCCTAAGAAAGGGCTGGCTCTCAGTCTGAGCTGACAGAAGTAAGGATGAGGGGAGATAAGCTTACGCTGGGGCTGAAGGGGCCATGCAAACATTGTACAGTGCCGATGGGGAGACTGTCTTTGGGGCGAGTCATGAGCTCCATGTTACTGGGGGCATTCAGCTTGGGATGGGGAGGGCAGACTTATCAGGGATAATGTGGAGGGGATTCATTTTTCAGAAAAGAGCTGAAAAATTGTTTCTTATCTAGAAACCTCTTTTAAAAATCATGGAGACTGGGGCGCCTGGGTGCTCAGTCGGTTAAGTGACTGCCCTCAGCTCAGGTCATGATCCCAGGGTTCTGGAATCCAGCCCTGCACTGGGCTCTCCGTTCAGTGGGAAGCCTGCTTCTCCCTCTCCCTCTGTGATCTCTCTTGCTTTCACTCTCTCAAATAAATAAATCAAATAAATAAATATTTTTTTTAATGGAGACTTATCAAACCAAATCTTTTTTTAAAAGATTTTACTTATTTATTTGACACAGAGAGAGAGCTCAAGTAGGCAGAGCAGCAGGCAGAGGGGGAGGGAGAAGCAGGCTCCCCACTGAGCAGGGAGCCTAATGTAGAACCCTGGGATCATGACCTGAGCCGAAGGCAGATGCTTAACAACTGAGCCACCCAGGTGCCCCTCAAACCAAGATTTTTAATAGTATGTTTCTGCCCCAAAAGAAGGAATATTGATTGACCTGTAACTTCATAAATCACCCCCCCGCCCCGATTTACACAATGATACACACCACTGAATCGTATTTTAGTTCTGATGTTTTTCCAGAGCGTGTTTTCTCATGAGGTCTTGGCACCACCTAGTGGCCCATTTGTCCATTGCAACACATGCCTGGGTTAAAACAGGCTCCTACAATTGACTATCAACACGCTCTTTGATTAGCACAGCAATTCAACAAAAATGCAGTAAATGCCAGGCATGGGTTAGGGACTCAGCTAGAGCCTGGAGTTCAACAGTAATCAAATAAGACATAGTAGCCCCTTTATGAGGCTCACAGCCTCATGCTGTAGACAATGAAAAGTAAATAACCAAAGCATTATTATAGGTTGTGATGTCCTTCAAGAAATAAACCCCTCTAGGGACGCCTGGGTGGCTCAGTTGGTTAAGCGGCTGCCTTCGGCTCAGGTCATGATCCCGGCGTCCTGGGATCGAGTCCCACATTGGGTTCCTTGCTCCGCAGGGAGCCTGCTTCTTCCTCTGCCTCTGCCTGCCACTCTGTCTGCCTGTGCTCGCTCGCTCTCTCTCCCTAATAAATTTTTTAAAAAATTAAAAAAATAAACCCTTCTGTGATAGAAAATAATGTAGGCAGGAGGAGGCCTCTCCGAGAAATATGAAATCAACTAGGAAGGATGGGATGAGAGGGGACAGGGGTGCAGCAAGCGGGGGAGGAGGGGCAAGAACGTTCCATGAACACAGCACAGCACATGCTCTGTCCTCCAAGTCCTGGGGGGCACCAAGGGCTTAGCTGTTCAAGAAACCAAAAGACCAGAGATTGGCGGGGGAAACTAGGAGAATCCTGTGTTTATAAACATCTCCTGAAGTGAAAGCACACAAGTGGTTAGGGTTTCTTCTAGACCATACCTGACTGGGTTAAATTTTCATTTTAAAAAAGCAGGGAAGGGGGGCGCCTGGGTGGCTCAGTGGGTTAAAGCCTCTGACTTCAGCTCAGGTCATGATCCCAGGGTCCTGGGATCGAGCCCCGCATCGGGCTCAGCAGGGAGCCTGCTTCCTCCTCTCTCTGCCTGACTCTCTGCCTACTTGTAATCTCTATCAAATAAATAAATAAATAATCTTTAAAAAAAAAAACAAAACAGGGAAGGGAAATGCCATTATGTGAACTCGGCTGTTCATTCCGACCCTGCAGGACCCTACTTGTGGCCATCAGTGTCAGTGGGGTGCCCTACTCAAGACAGCCTACGTCTGCTCCCACCCTGCATGTCTCCCTGTCACTGATAGGCTTCTCTGTGCTTGCCTAAGTACATGGAAACCTCACATTAAAAGTCTAGAACAGTGGTTCTCTATCGTGGCTGCAAGTCACCTCAGGGAGCTCTTAAGAATCCCAGTGTCGGGGCGCCTGGGTGGCTCAGTTGGTTAAGCGACTGCCTTCAGCTCAGGTCACGATCCTGGAGTTACAGGATCGAGTCCCACATCGGGCTCCCAGCTCCATGGGGAGTCTGCTTCTCCCTCTGACCTTCTCACCTCTCATGCTCTCTCTACTGTCTTTCTCTCAAATAAATAAATAAAATCTTTAAAAAAAAAAGAATCCCAGTGTCTGGGTCACACCCCTCACCAGTTACTTCAGCATCTCTGGGATGTGGCCCCAGGCACCCGAGCTTGGAAGACTCTGCAAGTGACTCCCAAGGTGGAGCCAAGGTTGAGATCCGAGGCTCTGAAAGGATACTCACCAAGAGAAAAGAGACCTCATTTTTTACTCGGTAGTGAAGATTATGTAAGTCATGAGCCAGGCTCAATCTTTCAAGCCCAGGCCTTCTCCCCAGGTGGAAGCCCCCACTTGGGGCTGCCCAGGCCCACCACGACGTTCCCAGTTCCCACCTGGCTGTTTCACAGCGCAGTCCACAGACCTGTGAGCTGGGCCTGGTCCAGCCACAAGGGTGGTAATGTCCAGTCACACCTTCCCAAGGTGCAGGGCCTCAGAAGAGCCAGACCTCCCACCCCTGGGGCCTCAGCCCAAGTCACACCTCAGAGCAGCCTTGGGGCTTTTAAAGAAATACCGCTGCTTGGACCCGACCTGAGATGGCTTTCTGGGCGGTCAGATGATTCTAACGAGCAGCCAGGAGTGAAAGTCATGGTTGTCCAAAGGACAGTACCCGTACCCCTGAGTTCTGGACAGGCAGGGATAGCTGTGTAACAGGGGGTGTGACTCTGGGGACCTCCAGGTGGTCTTTGTTTAGAGCACCCCAGTCCTGACCAGTTAAGACCACCCAGCTGTCCATCCAGCTGCACCTGTCCACCTCCCCTCCTACTGGCCCTCCCTAGGCCTGCAGCAGCCCAGCCAGCAATGCTGCGGCGAGTTCCTGGAAGGACCGTTACCTACAAACTTCCTCCTGCCAACAAGAGGAGGAACATTCGGGTTCACGCTAACGAAGCTCCATAAGGAACTGGCAATGTGCTCTTAACCTGAGAGGTATGGTGTGGATTTTTACATGAGCAATTACTGACACTGTTTTTTTCTTTTTAAGATTCTATTTATTTGTGAGAGAGAGAGAAAGCATGAGTAAGGAGAGCAGCAGGTGGAGGGGGAAGCAGGCTCCCCTCCGAGCAGGGAGTCCCATGCGGGGCTTGAGCCCAGGACCCTGGGATCATGACCTGAACTGAGGGCGGATGCTTAACCGACTTGAGCCACCCAGGTGCCCCTGGCCCTATTTTTCTTAAAAGGAAGCTACTGGCACACATCTCAAGGCCTGGAAGGGTATGTACCAGAAAGGTAACGTAGGTTACATGTGGGTGCTGAAAATCCGGTGATCTTAACCGCTGTTGTTGCTGCTTACCAGCATATTCTAGGTTTTCTATGATGAACCTCCCTTAATACAAAAATATTACTTGTAATATTTTTGAAAAGCTGAGCATCATCATACAGAAGGAATCAATTCTGTCTTACACCACTCAGGTGGTGCATAGCTGGTCTCCAGCCGCTGAGCTCACAACGCCACTTTTTGGGACACTTCCTGACTTGGCAAACTCTGGAGACTTCACCCCGATGACAAGAGGCCAGGGGCCACGTCGTACTTTTTTGGTAGTTCTGCAGCACCGGTAGAATAAAAATAAACACATTTATTCATTTTTTGCTGTGGACAGTAACACCCTTCCTGTGTCTTTTCACAGGGGAAATGGATTCTTCCCCGCCTACGTGTGGATTTTGTCAGTGATTCTGCAAAGTATATTCCCCGAAACTCGTGTTCTCTGGACAACAGGTATGCCAAAAGAAGAACAATGGGGGAGAGGGGAGGTCTGTGAAAGAGAGCTCGATTTCCTTCCTGCAGGAATCTGCGGGGGCTTGGTGACACTCCTGTGGCGTGAACCAGTGAGAGGAGAATGTGGACTGCAGCCCTCCCCAAATCTGTTTGGCCACCACTTTCCAGGAGACAGCTCCAAGGACCAGCGCTCCCATGAACCGATTTTGGAAAGTGCGAGTCTATCCTTTCAGCACATAGTTCTTGGGCCTTCTGACACACAGCAGAATAAGCATCCCTTGTCCTGTCGTGAGGGCAGGGCGGCAGGCCCCAGGCGGGGTGCTGTGCAGAAAGAGGTCAGGGGACTCGCGGCACGCTCGGACTTCTGTCATCTGGCGAGCTGAGCCACAGATGGAGTGGCCTAGAGCCAAGAAAACCAATGAGGAATGGCCCAATAAACACTCACAACTGAACATCAGGTGACATTTGAATTTATTCTGTTTACAGACACCACGAAGTCACACTGGTATTTTTTTCTTTTTTTTCTTTTTTTTTTTTTTTTTTGCAGTCTCATTTGGGTTGGACACAAATACATCCAGAGGCATGGTGAGAGGGAGACACGGGATGGCTCAGTAGCCACTGGAACACATGCTGTCTCTCTCCGCAGCCCATCTCCCCCAGAGACATTTCTACCGATTGCTACTGCAAAACCCAATACATTTACACGAAATAACGCCTAACTGTACATTTAAATTAAACAACAAACCCCACTCAGGCTCTGCCAGAAATGGGGGGCAGGATGACAAGGGTCTGAGGGTGTGAGACGCACAGGGTAACTAGACGTGAATGAGCACCCAGTTTCTCCGCAAGTGAAAATAGCTATGACGGCACTCCTGTGTGGGACAGGACAAGACCTCTTTGACACCCTGCTCCATTGACAGGTGGACATCGTGACTGCATGAGTGTCTAAAACAGGCCGTCCTTTTAATCATCACCTCTCAGAGAGGTAAGTACTGCATGGTACGGCCACGTTCCCCAAAGTGTGTCCCTAAAAAACTGGTCCTACAGAGTGCTCCTTGCAAAAGGAGCATCAAAAACACTGGTCCTACAGAGTGCTCCTTGCAAAAGGGAATCAAAAAGATTTAGAAAATACTGTAGGCTTTTATCTGCTTCCTGGAGAGGCACAATGCATATTATCATATGGAAGGTTCTAGAAATCCCTTAAAAAGAAATGTTTAGCTTCATTGAACCCATAGTTTCCCAAATCAATGAAGTTAGAATCTTTTTTTTTTATATATATAACACACTTCATAGAACATATTTTGAGAAACCAGCCTCCGTGGCTTTGAAAAATTTTTTGCAGAAACAAAAAGCATAGAAGAACCAAGTAACTTCTAGGATCATGTATTTGTTGGTCAACAGCAAAGGGGACAATGGGTCTTGAAGACCAGAGCCCCATTCTGATTCCGCCCCAACCCCTCTGCCATACACCGAGACTGCCTGAGAACAGGCAGCAATTTTCCACGGTTTCCTTCCACATGGTGTCAAGTGTTAGGCACGCTGATTCCAGGACGGACTCGAACATGGTCCAGATGGGGAAACCCTACATCATGCACAGAAGCCAAGTGTTTATAGCCTTTCCCTCGCCTATAACAATCACACCATTAAACAACCACTGTTGCTTATTTCGTGTCTACAGGGCTTTTCAAATGCAATTGACAGTCCTTTGTTCCTAATAAAAAAGGAACAAGAAAACATACAGAGCATCTAATGATTTTCAGCAAGAATGACACAGACCAAGAAATCAATACAAAAGCTTTCGGCTATCTTCTCAAGTGTTACAGCAAGGACGAGGAGAGATGGAAGCAATCCAGACTACCATGAGATTACCGGAATGATGTCAGTATCCCTTCGTTTGCATAATGCCTCATCTTTATTCTCATTTCCAAGGAATTTCATGTGGTATTTCGAAGCAGAGGATGGCAAAAACAAAACTCTCCAACGGGGGGACTTGGCAAACAAGCAGTTAGCCTGTCTCTGCTGCGGGGTGTCCACGGGCGCTCACACCTCCACGGCAATTCTCGCAAACCGATACTGCGGGGAGGCGGGCGCCCTCAGCAACACGAGCCCCCTCTCAGCGGCCGGCTGGGTGGACAGCATATCCAGCAAGCCCGTCAAGCTAACAAACCCCAGGGCTTCTCCACCGCCGACGGCCATGGAGAAGTCTCCCTGGGTGACAAAGCCGAGGAGAACTCTGGAGCAGTGAGAAGTCACCCCTGGGAGGGGGCCTGACCACAGGCCCAGGGTCAGAGCTCGGTGCCCGGCTGCAGGGGAGCCCCCGGCCAGACCCTCAGGCTCAGCGGGCGCCTGGTTCTGCCTCTTCTCTGCTTTCTTCCTCTCTTTCTGCTTCCGGATCTCGCTCTTGAAGGGGTCACTGTGCTTGGATTCCTGGGGCCCACAGTACAGCTGATCCCGACGGAGCCGGAGGAAGTCCTCCTCGGCGGGGACACAGATCATGGAGTGTGGCTCGGGGCTGCCCTTCCTCAGCAGGGCCAGGCTGACCCACACCAGCGCACTGGGGAAGCGCTCCAGGAGGGGCAGGCAGGCCTCTCTGGTCGGTGCTGGCTGCCCGCTGCCGGGAGCCCGCCGGGCTGCCCGCCTGTCCCCAGAGCCGGGCCCACACCAGGTCGACAGCTGCTTCAGCCATTTCCTACTCCTACGTGAAGTGGGAGACAATTTTGAGGAGATTTTGTTCGGGGAGAAAACATGCCATCAGACGACTGGGGACTGTTGGGAGTTAACTTGGTTTTTTTATACTCTATGTGGGGAAGGATCAAAACGGTAATTTCTTTAAAAATTGAAAACAGACATTAATACATTTTTGTCATATTTTTCTTCTTCTGGGTCTACCATATGTAGATGGACTAAAGGTTTAAGAAGTTGAAGGTAGAGAAAAATGAGACAGAATCTAAGGCTGAGAGAGTTCTATGAAATGAAGGAAGGACAGGAAATGAAGTTACTGTACAGAAAAGAAGTGCGACGCAAGAGGGATGAGCACAGAACAGAGCGTGACTGTGAAGCTCCATCGAGCAGGGAGCGGCAGTACAGCGGCCTCTCTGACAGGACGATGTGAGGGGACATGGACTCACTCCTCAACTTTGGTCATTCCAAAGGAACCAGAAGAAATCGAATTCGGGGATATAAAGGGAAGAATTCTTAGAGTTCACAGAGGGAACGTTCCTTGTTACCTCGGGGCACCCTCTGGTGCAAGGGGACTGCTTTGTCAGCAAAGACGAAATGAAACAGGTCACAGAAAACAACTGGGTGACGATACTTTAAATCATCTGGGCACATTAGTATCATGCCCCAAATCAGAAGTGACTCAGCTGTGTCCTCGAGCCCTCTGTGGGCTGGGTGACACAGGACTGGCTTGCCCCCGCCCCCAACCCCACCTGGAGAGTCCAGATGCTCCCTTGGGCTTTGCATAAAGGAACAATGAGAACCTTTACAGCCTATAGCCTGGTCAGGAGGAAAAGAGACCATGTAAACTGCATCCGAGGGTCACGGGCACTTACCGCATCACGCAGAGGAGACTGCCGGTGGCATCCTGGCCCGCTACCCACTCGGTCCCCGCCTGGGCTGGGCACTCTGCGTCCATGACTTCTCGGGGCTCACTGCAGCTGCTGGGAGATGTGCCCCCTTCATCAGACCGCAGATCCATGTTTTCAGGTGTGGAAGCGCAAGGCAACTTGTCTCTCTTCGAGTCACTCTCCTCGCCACTTGGAGAGGAGGCCACAGAGGATTCCTCTCGGGCCCGGACTCTTGACTCCCACTCCTGAGCTAACTGCTCCCAGGGACAGCAGAAAGGAGCCAGGGTGCCAAGCTTCACATAGTTGGGCCGTTTTGCAGGAGGGCGCCTAATGAAAATCAAGGAGGAGAACCAATTTTTGAACAATTTAGGATCGGAACCACGAAAATAATCATGGCCATTGCACTGTATCTCTACTTGAAAAACAAACCTAAAACCAAAGTTTTCCAAGAATTATGATAAAGATAACTACCAACTCTATTGGCCAAGCTTATTTATTTCCTTTGGTTTTACTTTTAAAAGGTAATACATCCAGCAAAGCGGCCCCACATGCCACCTCACAACTCCAGGGGGTGCCCTTCCTGAAAGACCGCAAGTTCAGTGTCCCTGGAGTCGTGCTGCGATGTCCCTGCGTGTGACAATGTTCTAAGTTCCACAGGAACGGAAGAGGTGCTGGTGAGGTTTCTCCCCGACTCGACTTGTAGCTGGTGAAAAACGGCCCTGGGGTACTTGCCTCACTCGGGGACACTGAGGAGGAAATAAATGACCCAGCCACCCTCCAAGAGATCACATCATTATCTGTTTTATAATACATCCTCCCAGAGACATTTTGTGGACCTATGTGCAGATATGTACCTTTTTCTTTCTGTTTTGTTACCCATTTTACACAAGTGGTGACATCCCAGACTCAGTACTTCTTGCTTAACTGTTTCCATTTCACAAAATACCTTGGAGATCATTTCATATGAGTACATGAAGAGATCCCTCATTCTTTTGCAAAAGGCTGCCTATCTTATTCCACGGGTAGATTATACCCTAGCTGATGAGACAGTCCCCCACTGCAGAGCATTTTGGTATTTTCAAACCTTTGCTTCTAGAAACAATGCTGCAATGAATGACCTTGAACATGTCACATAAGCACAAGTATATCCGCAGGATAAGTTCCCGAGTGAACTGCTAAAGCAAAGACAATGAGCATTTGCAATTTTGAGAGAGATTTCCAAACTCACAGGGTGACAGCAATCAGCTTTTTTCAGCAATGTATGAAAGAAGAGCCTTTCAGCAATACCACAAGCTAATGAGAACCAGGACCCCGAAAGGCAGGGAGCAGCCGCACTTGGCCTGGGCTGGAGGACTCTTAGGGAGTCCCAGACCCCATCCTCAGACTGACAGTGTCCTGTGGGACAGGCCCTGACACTCCTTCCCTCACGTGCGTCTTACTTTGTGCCATGCTCCAGGACCCCAGATGGACAATGAACGCGCAGACTTAATCGGGGGTTCAGTTTGAGCCTCTGCTCTGGAGTTTGAACCAAATGTGTTCTGGCCTCCCAAGAGGGGCAGCTGGGGAAAAAATGCTCCCAGGATGCTTGCCTCACCCAAAGACCTTTAAATGGAAATAAATGAACTATTTACAAAAAAAAAAAAAAAGGTGAAAAACACTTTACACTCATTAAACAAAAAATTAAAACAGTAAGATGTTACTTTTTCCACCCATCAGTTCTATCAATATTAAAAGTTGGTAATATCCTATGTTACTGGGAGTGAGGGAAAACAGCCACGCTCCTAACTACAGGTGAAATCCTAAATTAATACAAAAGGCAATTTATGGATAGTACAAAAAAAACCGTGGGGTGTATATATATATTTTTTAAACCAGAAATCTTATTGATGGGATTCAGCCTAAGGTGTGTGCTTTCTTTCCCATCCAGCTCCTCTCCAGCGACAGCTGTTTCTTTCTTACATGCCATGGGCCGGGGGGCAGGGGGTCAGATGATCCCCTAATGCCCCCAGACCACTTGTCTTCTCCTTCCTCCTCCAAAATCCCAGCTCCCCCGAAGCACACGCCCTCAGACAGACCATCTGCTCTCCCTCCTCAGCCAGGTCCTCCACCAGCCGCCCACACCCCCCCTCCCCCGCCATCTCGACTCTGGTCACTCAGTGGCTTTGGCACCTACCAAGATCAGCTCTAATGCCCTGGGCTACCAGAAACTTCAAGTCCTCATTTCCCATCTTTTTCTTCACCTCAGACACCCACCCACTCTCCTGGTGCCACTTAGTTTTTGGTCACTGCTATCACCTGCTCCCCCTTAAAATCTCAATTTCGGGACGCCTGGGTGGCTCAGTTGGTTAAGCGGTTGCCTTCGGCTCAGGTCATGATCCCAGCGTCCTGGGATCGAGTCCCACATCGGGCTCCTTGATTGGCAGGGAACCTGCTTCTCCCTCTGCCTCTGCCTGCCACTCTGTCTGCCTGTGCTCGCTCTCTTTCTCCCTCTCTCTCTGACAAATAAGTAAATTAAAAAAAAAAAAAATCTCAATTTCAAGTATCTACCCTCAGAGCGATACCTCCCTTTCCAGCCCATTTGCCCCTCACCACCACAACTCCTCAAGTGCTGGAACTTACTATTCCTCCACCATCTCCTCATAGCTCACCACCATTCTTGCATGTCTTTTCTTTTTGTTTTTTAAAGATTTTACTTATTTATTTGACAGAGAGAGAGAGCGCGCACGCACAAGCAGGGGGAGCAGCAGAGGGAGAGGGAGCTGGACATGGGGTTCGATCCCAGGACCCTGCCTGAGCTGAAGACAGGGGCCTAACCAGTTGAGCCACCCAGGCACCTTCGCACATCTCTTCTTAAGCTTAAACTCTCCGGTTCATGGAGAGTCACTCCCTTACAGGTACCCTCAACTCCCTCGACCTGGTAAAGCCCAGCATGGGCTGGTTACATCCGACCCTCTAACTACCCCCACGCCAGCCCCGATCAGCAGAAGAGGGCTGGGGAAGAATACCCAGAAGCCCTGAATGGTCCTGCTATAAACAAGTGCACTCCCTGACATTTCTCCAGTCAATTCTATCTTCTGCTCATCCGGAAAATGGTCTCTATAGATTCCTCTCTCCTTGAATCTCCAACAGCCTCTTTCCCCTTCTTAGTCCTAACTGATAACCTCGCCTCTCTTCACTGAGAAGCCCATCATGAACAGGAACATTCTACCTATCTCTGTACCAGAGTCTACCCTACCTAAATCTGTATTTGGATCTCAGAGTCAACCTTCCAGTCGACTGAAATGAGCGATCTGAGTCTCTCTTCCCCACTCAAGGGCTTTGCTCTTGCAATGTCAGCCTCCCTCCCTCTGCTGGATCCCACCCCCACCAGCCTAGAAACATGTGCTTCCATCAAGAACATAAGCTCCACAAGGAAAGGCACCCATGCCTAGAAGGCATTTGACACACAGTTGGCTCTAAATAAATATATTAAATGAATGAATAAGTCAGACAAGTAAAGATGCATATGGAAAGCTGTTCACAGAAGCGCACAGCAAAAAATTAGAAATAAACTAAAAAGCCGCTGACAAATTACAGTTCAATATATGGGAGCCCTGGATGTTAAGTGCTGAGTTCTGTTTTGAGCAAGGTTGGCAGATGATGACTCCCATGCCAAGCCTGGCCCACTGTCTGCTTTCCTATGACCCAGGAGCTAAGAATGGCTCTTGTGCTTTGAAATGGTTAAAAAAAAAACAAAAACTATTTTATGGCATATGAAATTATATGACATTCAAACTTGTGTGTCCATAAACAGAATGAGGCTGGCCCACAGCCATGCCCATTCCTTTATGTATCATCTGTGGTAGTCCTTGTGCCACAAGGCAGAGCTGGGCTGGGTGGCTGCCACGGAAACCAAAGGGCCCGCAAAGCCGAAAGTATTTATCATCCGGCCTTTTACAAAAAAAGTTTGCCGACACTTGGTTTAGAGTCACATTTATTGATACAGGAAAACTATCCATAATAGATTGTTAAATAAAAACTACAGGTTTTGAAATAGTATATATATAATATAATCCCATTTCAAGAAAATTTGTACCTAAGAAAAATCTGCAGGGGTAAAGAAATCTAAAGGGTGAGAAATAAGTACTATTGTCAAATAGTACTTAACACATAGAAGACTCTTACGTATTCTGGGAGGCACGAAATACATGATCACTGCCTTCAAAAGAGCCCGTAAGCCAGCAATCCAGGAAAGCACCCCTGTCCTTCCACTCATTCATTCACTCGTCACTTGACAAAGTCCGAACACCGAGCACTGCCTGCCTCTGTGGTTGGTTGGTGAACAGGAAAGCACAATCATGGAGCTCATGGTCAAGGAACTACGCCATCCCACTAACTCCCCATTCATCGGTCAACAAAGGCAGTTACTAAGGACACCACCAGGCACTGGCTAGAGGCCGCTGACGCCACGACAAACAAGGGAGCCTCTGTGCTCCCAGAAGCCTGGAATGGAGGTGAGGTTCAGGCTCTAAAAGGTGGCATGCACTTCACAGTGAAAGAGATGCAAACCCCTTCGCTGGCCAGTCCCCCAGGGAGAGAAAAGAAAGGAAAAAAAATAAGGCTAGCTGGATAGATAGCGACAGGTAAAAATAGTTACTTACCTCTCTAGATGGAAGGAATACACCAGTTTACAAAGCACTTTTACACATTCCCACAGTTTCGTTAAAATCTCATAAATACGTATTACCTCTGTAACTGATGGTAAGAAAACACAAATGCTATTTTGAGGGGACGGGCGTCTGAAATTCAGGCCCCCAGTTTAGGCACGCGCCATCATCAACGTAAGCAAATGACCGTGGGAAGGGTCTGTAACCTGGACAGGCCTACGAGAGCCACGTATAAGACGATCTCTTAACTTCACTACGTCTAGTTATGTGAACTCGAGGAAAAGTCTATGAACACTCCACGTTACGTAAGAGTTACTGAAGCCATTCGGAGCATCGTTGGCCAACCCTGAGAAGGCCCTTCTCTTCCTCACAAGATGTTAGGAAACTGGAGAAGCCGGTTTCTTACCTTTTGTACTTTTCGAGGAGGTTCTTGGCTTGCTCCTTGGCAAACACAACCCCTGCGGGGCAGTCTGGGAAATCTCTGGGGATGTCCGGTGACCTTTTGTACTGAGAATGCATCACGGACTCTTTTAACCCGCCAACTCTTGCTCCTCGATAGATCTAACAGAAATGTCAAAAATACCCTATTAACACACCAACCTACAGCAAAATTAGTGCTTAATGTTTGTATGGAGACAATGCGAAACCACCTAAATGCCCATCAAAAAGAGAATGTGTAAGTGTGGAATAATCCTACAACGGGTTATACACGAGCAAAAATGATGGAACAGCTTAATCAATCAACACAGAAAAAATCTCAATGTTGAGTGAATATAGTAAGTTGCAAAAGCATAAATGTGGTGAGGTATATCAAGTTTAAAAACATGTCAAATATAGCTAATTTTATGTGGGAATACAGAGCATAATTAAGAAAGCTATAAAAATAGGCAAGGTAATGACAAACACTGAAAACAGGAATAGTGATTCTTTTAGGAAGAGGATGGGAAATGGAGCTGGAGAGAGTGCTTCCAATAATTCTGTAAGGTTTCATTTCTTTTTTTTTTTTTAAGATTTTATTTATTTGTCAGAGAGAGAGAGAGAACACAAGCAAGGAGAGCAGCCGGCAGAGGAGAAGCAGGCTCCCCACTGGGCAAGGAGCCTGATGCAGGACTTGATCTCAGGACCCTGGGATCATGACCTGAGTCGAAGGCAGACATTTAATAGACAGAGCCACCCAGGCATCCCTATAGTGTTTTATTTCTTAAGCTGCATGATGGGTGAAGGGTCCATATGTATTCATTATATCAGTATCTATACTTTTTTGTATGCTTAAAGCAGATCATAATTTAAAAATTAGAATTATTTTAAAATATTCTCATTCTTTTTATTATTATTATTAGGATTTTATTTCTTTGACAGAGCGAGAGAGAGTAAGAAAGTACAAGCAGGGGGAGCAGCAGGCAGAGGAAGAGGGAGAAGCAGTCTTCCTGCCAAGCAGGGAGCCCAATGCAGGGCTGGATCCCAGGACCCTGGGATCATGACCTGAGCCAAAGGCAGCCGCTTAACCAACTGAGCCACCCAGACACCCCTACTATTATTTTTTATTAAGTAAGCTCTACACTCACTGTGAAGCTTGAACTCATGACTCCTACCAACTGAGCCAGTCAGGAGCCCAAGAAATGAATCTTAAATGATTAACAGAATGCCTCTTGTACCAAGCATAATTGCTAAAATTAATTACCTATGTGATACTAACAGTCTTATCTGTCTATTATACTCTCTGGTTCAAAATAATATTTAAGCTATCAAGAACAGGGATGCCTGGGTGGCTCAGTCGTTAAACATCTGCCTTCACCTCAGGTCATTATCTCAAGGTCCTGGAATCAACCCACATCGGGCACCCTGCTCAGTGGGGAGCCTGCTTCTCCCCCTGCCCCTCGCCCTGCTTGTGTACACACGCTCCGTCTCTCTCTCTCTCAAATAAATAGAATCTTTAAAAAATAATAATAAAAGATAAACTATTGAGAAGAAAAAAACACACTGGATTTTAATAAAGCTTTTAGCTGCAACTAGTAGGAATACATGGTCAGCACTTGAAACTAAAAAAGGTATTCTATACATCTATAAAAATTAGAAAATTATAAAAACTGCTTTTAAACAGTAACAAATTCTTTTGAGTTTAAAAAAAAACACCACACACACAAAACAAAGACAAAAAGCCATCTCGGGCACCTGGGTGGCTCAGTCGGTTAAGCGTCTGCCTTTGGCTCAGGTCATGATTCCAGGCTCTTGGGATCAAGTCCCATGTCAGCCTCCCTGTCCAGTTTGTTACCACTACTATTCAAAAATCAGGACACTTTTGGAGAGCTTGGGTGGCTCAGTGGGTTAAGCCTCTGCCTTCGGCTCAGGTCATGATCCCAGGGTCCTGGGATCAAGCCCCACATCGCGCTCTCTGCTCAGCGGGAAGCCTGTTTCCGCCCCCTGCTCTCTGTCTACCTCTCTGCCTACTTGTGATCTCTGTCTGTCAAATAAAAATCAGGACACTTTCAAAATCTCAAAAATTCACACTATGTCAGCCCAGCTCTTATTAATGACAACCCGGCTCTGGGGACATTATGAAGTACCTTGGATCAGAATTATAGATCCAAGGGTAGAAAAACAGCCCTCAATTTCTCAGTGGGGCATGCAGTGTGGAACACTTTCAGCATGTGGAATGGACTAGGAATGTATTTTACACACTGTAAAGTGGGAACGGAAAAAAAACTTACAAATGGAACCCAGAAAGCCATGCCCCAGCCTTTTGGGAGCAGGATGTCCCAGCCACTTCCCCAGCCTCGTCGGTCATCACCGGTCACCTTCCCTGGCTGCTGAATCAAAAGTATAGGTATCTTGGATTCCTGGGGACCTAGAACAAGCTGTGACCCGGGCACCAGCAATTCACTTCTTCTCCGGTTTAAATCCTAAAGTGGAAGAAAATCATTCAAGACAAACACCACTAATTTTCTGGGAGATTCTACTGGCTCTCCTGATGAGCAGCTTTAGAAAGTTAAATGCTCTTTCAAAAAAACAAGAAAAAAACATGTTCTCAGTAAATAAATGGAAGCCATTTGAAATACATGGTATTCCTCCTACAGTGATTTTTCTCTATACAAGTGTTTCGGTAGAAAATGCCAAATTATCTTAAATTTGAGCGACATTATACCAGATGATTCAAAGTTATATAATAACCCATATCCATTCTGCTATCTCTTATGTCAGGATTTATTTTATATTGGATATTCAGTCCTTACATTTACTTTGGTTAAGGTTCGTTGTCAGGAGGTTTAAAAAAAAATGGTGAGTGATATAAACAAACAAAAAAAAGGTACAAACAATAACTTCTCAAGGAGGGGCGAGTGAGCAAACACTCTGGGGCTCTTGAGAAATTTTCTCACCAGATCTTAAAGATTTAAAAGAGAAGATGCTATAAATTATTTGTTATGTGGACTGTAGGGAGTGGTGCACAGCAGCCCCTCAGACTTGGTCTTGCCAGCCGTAAAAAGAGATGAGCGGGCAGGAGAGAGGCCTAGCAGCCACAGGAGAGACTACACAAGAGACTGCCTCCAAGCGGCCAAGTCTGCTTGCTACCTCACGGAGCTCCTCGATCATGACCAAGTCCTGAGTATCCTTTCTCACCTCTGGGCTGAGTTTCCACTACCATCTCTACATGGTGTTGATTCTAAAATATCCATCTCCTAGCCCCAACTTTTCCTCCTGGGATCAAAACCTGTCTCCTGGGCATCTACTCTGACGACGAAGTCCTGAGGACCTTCCAACTCAAGTTTATCCAGGACTGAATTCATCTTTCCTACTGCATCCGCTCTCCTCCTGCGTTCCCCACCTAGCTGGGGGACTCACTCACTCACTCACTCATTCATCCATTCACATGTTTGTTCTTCATTCATTTACTCACCCATTCAAATGTTTACTGAATACATTTTATGTGACAAACACTCTTCTAGAACTTGGGAATACAGCAGTGATAAATCAGGCTCTGGGTCTCTTTTACCTGAAGTACTGAATCCAAGCTAGACTGTTAGGAGCTAATCTATATTCCTCCTTTCCCACTTCCCGCCATCCAATCAACGACTGTGTTTTGTCTTCAACCCCAGGCCCTCCACTCCACCCACACATTCTCATTTCAGGACCCCCTCATGTCCTCAATTAAGGACTATTTGCAGGGTCTCTTTTAAGGCCATCTAACCACAAGCCCTCTCTTCTGCTCCTCTGTTCGCACCCCCATTCCTAGTCTAATCTACCTTCCACAGTGTTGCCAGGGTGAAATTGATCACGTCATGGCCCAGCTTCAAACCATCTGTGACGCCCTATGTCCTTTGCCCAAATCCTTTAAATACTTCAAGGTCTCTTCTGCTCTGAACCCTATTTATTTCTTCATCTCCCGCCCCACCCTCAACTCCAAGCTACTGACCCACTTAGAGATTCCTGAACACATCATCCTGGGCCCTTGCACATGCTGGTCTCACTTCCACAGCCTTGGCTCCTGGCCCCCAAGAAGTCTTGTTTAATTCTGTCCACCCACCTAAGGGTCAGGTCAATCATCTGCTCCTCCATCCAGGAAGCTTTTTCAACTTCTCTAGTCTGGGCTTAGTACCCCTTCTTTGGGCTTCCTTTGACCCTGACTTCCTTGAACACACCCTAGCCATCTATCCCATCAATCTACTATGATCCCTGATGTGGGTAAGAGCTCAATTACTGTGAAATTAAAGATAGAACATTTAAGGGAAAAAGAAAATAAAAGAAAAACATATTTAAATTGTGGAATTATCATTTTAAGAAAAAGTCTTCGTAGTAAATTTTTCTTGAGATTATTCTTCTCTAAGAACAGAAAAAAATCATAAGTAAGGCACCAATAAATTAAAAATAAAAGGGAGTCTATGGGATTCTCTAAAGGATGAAATAACTTTTACGGCATCTAGAGTAAGGAATGTCAACCTGTCTTCAGGACTTGACCAACAATCCTTACACCATTAGTTACCTGATCCGAGATTTTATTCTCTGTGACATTCTTACAGATAGCTTGGTTCCAAATAAAGCTATGCGCACAGTCCACAGGCACACCCTCCAGAAGCAGCTGTCTAACTTTCTCATTATCTAAGAGGGAAAAGAAAGAGCCTTCAAACTACATCCTTTAGATCAACGAAGTCAAACTCTAAACATTGCTGGTTGACCTTCTGTTACAAGAAAATATTTTGTAGGTGCTCACTTAACTTCTCTAGAAGAATTTACTTGACTAGAAATTAAGCTACTCCTATAGTTGGTTTCACAAAAGAGAAAAGGCTCCTAAATTTATTTTTTTGACATGTATTTTTAATGTATAAGATATAAAGATCACATTCAGCTAAATAACTGCCTAATCCCACATTTAAGATAACCAAAATCTAGGATCCCCTGCATGGGTGAACAATTTCTTTATAACACGCTAGGACAGTACAAGCCATATTTTAACTGTTCATTTCAGGGATCTTTATATCATTTCTGGCCGATAGCTGTGAGCCAATAGATACCGGCTTTTTCTTCTGATCTATTATTTCAAGTCTCTTATAATCCTTTTTCATTGAACTGAATATTTATTTCTTCTGTAAACTGTGTTTTTCTCATTCCTTTAAAATGAGCCTATTTTAAAGGGATGTATATGTTTCTTTTATCCTTTAAAGGGATGTATTATTTCATCCCTTTAAAGAAACTGCACCATGCCAAAAAGTACTCTAGTGGGAAAAAAGGAAAACTTTTTCGATTATAAACACATATACTGATAGAAGAGATTTCCCACATGAAGTCATTGAAACACTAGAGGGTAAAAAAAATCTTCCAACTCTCTTTTGTTGGACTGAAAAATTAAAAGAAAGATAAAAAGAAAGTCAGACAGCTCATGAGTTTCGGCTAACGTCTAAACTACCTACACAGAAAGGTCACACTCAAAGGCACATACCTGCATGGGTCTGATGGCTGGAAAAAAATAAGGTGGAATCGACTGGCCCACAGTGTGACAGATTTCAGGGGAGAGCAAAGATAGAGAATATTACATCGATGTAAAGATCTGAGATCAAAGCTCCTTAAAGCTTCTAGTCCTCCGCTGCTCCTCACAGAAGATAATAACCAACAGCATCCTGAGTACCAGGGCTGTGTATGTGCAAGTTCCCACGGCCTGTCTAGGAGCAAACGGGCTCCATTTCAAACCGCCTCTGTCCACCCAGAATCGCTTCCCTGTGGAGAGCTGCCACCGAAGCGAGTGACAGAACTGGGACTCTACAAAAGACAGGGCTGATCCTGAGGCTTGCAAAGGCACAAGAAAGATGCCCGCAACTGCAAATATTCTAAAAAATTATAATAAATAAATAGATGAAACAAAGTAGGTAGGACATCCAGACAATGGAATATCAGTCAGTGTTAAAAAGAAATGAGCTACCGAGCCACGAAGAGACATGGAGGAACCTGAAATGCTTACTACAAAGTGTAAAAAGATTTCTGAAAAGGCTACATACTGTATGATCCCAATGTGATGACATTCGAGAAAACACAACTATGAAGACAGTGAAAAGATCAAGGGCTGGGAGAGAGAGAGAGGGGGGGACTAGGCAGAGCACAGATTTTTAGGGCAGTCAAACTATTCCATGATACTACGATGATGGATTCATGCTATTACAAATTTGTCAAATCCCACAGAATATAAAACACCAAGAGTGCACCCTGATGGAAACCGTGGACTTTGGGCGACAATGATGTGTCAGTGCAGGTTCATGGAGGCTGTGTGTATGTGAGGGCAGGGGAATACAGGAACTTTCTATTCCTTCCACTCAACTTTGCTGTGAACCTAAAACTGTTCTAAAATATAAAATCTATTTAAAACAAAACAGAGTATGTCTGAAGGCAAAGGGAAAGACCCTTTTAGGTCAAGAGTCTAGTACCGAGGGAAAAAGAATATTACCAGCTGAGCCAGCATGTACCTAAGTGGGCCTAGAATGACAATCGATTCTGAATGGAATTCTAAATCCTTGGCCCAAGACCCAAATAAAGAATATTTTCTTTCATACCAGGCAAAAGCCTTCTAATTCACTGCATAACTGCAGAATAACTTAAGGAAATAGCTTTTCTCTCCTTTCTTAAATGTATTAGAAGATGACCAAATTTTAAATTAAAACTTATCTTAATAAGTTTTCCTTAGGGAAGCAAAGGAAATTAAAGTTTGCCTCATTTGGGGATCAAATAAACCAAAGTTAGTCTTCAAATTCACTCTATTCTAAATGAAACCTGCAGAACAGTTAAAGGGGACCAACTGAAGCTATGAGGGCTTTTTCTCCCAAGAGCAGAAACGGAGGAGTCGGTGCAAAATGACCAATAATTGGACACTTCATGAAGTCACCTGCAGCTCCGTGCTCTGAAGGTACTTGGAAAAGCTATAAAAAGGGATAATCTCTCACCTATCCATCTAAAGCCAACTCGATTCTTCCTGTGTTTTGGGTATACACCAAGAGTACATAAAAAGAAAGATTAAGGAGAATAAATCCTACAATAACAGTGCAACAGGATTTATATTTTTAAAATCTCACATAGAAAACCAGTTACTTACATAGTGCAATGCTGTTGTGAAGTTAAAAAGATTTGCAAAGACAAATAATTAATATTCAAATCAAAATCCAGGATCAAACGATCAAGTAAACTTTTTCAGTGCATCTGAAAATATGCACTGTTACTTCAAGTTCTTCACTGAAAGACTATTTCCTTCTCCACACTCTTGCTATTCTACTCCCAATACTTCTGACACTCAAACGTGCAGCCATTTTCCCGAGAGCAAGCAATCCTGCAACACGAGCTGGTTGTCCTACAATCACACCAGTTCTGACACCACCTACCTGGAGACGGTGTCAGATCCCACAGGTTAAGGACTCAGTCCCACAAGACTGCCCCTTCTTCAGATGCCAGTTGGAAGTCCCTGGTCTCCAATACCTCTGACCAGCTGGCTAGAAATTGGTCCCACCTATATGACCCCCTCCTCAAATTCAGTAATTTGCTAGAATGGCTCCCAGAACTCAAGAAAACAGTTTACTGACTCCATTACTGTTTTATATTTTAATGAAAAGATTTAACTCAGAAACAGCCAGATGGAAGAGAAGCACAGGGTAAGGTATGAGGGAACAAGGAGGCCCTGGCCCTCTTCAAACTCCCTACCCTCCCAACACCTTCAAGTGTTCAGCAAATGGGAAGTTCTCCAAACCCCAACTGTATAAGATTTTTACACAGGCATAATCAAGTAGGCATGACTGATTAAATCATTGCCCGTTGACAATCAAACTCAATCTCTAATCCGCCTCCCCCTCCCAGAAGCAGGTCTGGAGGGGGCAGGGGTAGAAGTGTCTGAGAAAGTTCTAAGGCTATGACCTTGAGGTTGGTTCCCCCGGTAGACAGCCCACCATCCCAGAGACTTTTCACCTCATTAACATAAAAGTTGTCACTGAAAGGGGCTTTAATGAATAAGAAAAGACACTCCTTTTGCCTTTAAGGCTTTAAGGCTGTTATCACTTAGGGAATTACAAGGACTTTAGGAGCTATATGCCAGGAAAGGGGCAGCTGCACAAAGACCAAAATACATTTTTTTTTTTTTTTTAGATTTTATTTATTTATTTGAGAGAGAGGCAGTGAGAGAGAGCATGAGCGAGGAGAAGGTCAGAGGGAGAAGCAGACTCCCCGTGGAGCTGGGAGCCCGATGTGGGACTCGATCCCGGAACTCCGGGATCACGACCTGAGTGGAAGGCAGTCGTCCAACCAACTGAGCCACCCAGGCATCCCCAAAATACATATTTCTTATTATATCGCAATATCACAGTCATATACCTCCTCTTTTCAGAATCCTCTAACATGAGAAGACAGTTTTTCCTGCAAATAAGAAGGGCAAACCCTTCTTTATGGTTTAAGTAGCACCAAAATTGGTCTGTTTTGTCCAAGTTAAAATAGAGAACGAATTCAGATGTAGAAAGAGAAACTGGAAGTACATCCGAGAATTGAGTTTTCAATCATCATGACACCGAGACTCTTCCAAGGATTAATCTTTTATTAACTGACCTGGCTCATCAAAGTCTATTTCTAACTTTAGTTTTAAGTTATCATCCTAGATGATATGTTACCTCTATTAGTGATATTGTTATAATCCTAATTCCTCAAATAGTTTAATTCTTTATGTAGCTCACATACCAATACTTCTTCAGTGAAATTACCTAAAACAGGTTTTAATAAAATACAACAAGGACTACCAAGATGGTAGGCTCTTAAAGAAATTAAATCATGTGTCTTAAGGTAGACTTTAATTTTCCTGGAACTGATTCATATTAAGATAAAAGCCTTAAAAAAGAATTTAACACGTAACTACCTCATTCCAAAAAAAGGATCTGAAGCAGCAAGGGAAAGTAAGTGGAGTTGAAACTACAGCTTTAAGGCAATTAAGACAGTCAGTGTTTAATGCTCAGTCAACACTGCAACTTTGAGGGTTGCATCAAGACGATAAGGCCATTAAAAAAGAAAAGAGGCAACAACTCACTGAGTAATGTCTGAGGCTCCAAGATTAACTAACCTGCCTACAGAGCTTCAAACTCCTCTCTCATCCAATCCCCCTTTCATGTAAGGATCTGACAGACTAATTTGTTGCTCCTTTAATAAGCTATTAACTACATGTGGAGGTTAAAAAAAAAACACTGAAGTTATTACTACACATACCTGTATTTTTCCTCTCAAAATTCAGAAGGTAATTTTAATGATTCTTCCAATTCAGTGTTTAAATGACAGTAAATACAACACAATATTATCACCATTGTTGAGAATCCCAGATCAGACTAAAATTTTAGCAGGCTCTTAACCACCATCTGATGCTACCCCGCCCAACAACCTCCCACAGGCCACTCTACTGAGTCTAAACCAAGACTTCTTACCCTTCAGCACCTGGGATGGCCTTGCCAGGATTCGAACCTGGATCATCTGTATGGTCAGACAGAGGCTTCCAATGAGCACAAGACCAGCTGCGGGTGCAGATCCCTTCCTCACAATTAAAATTCTGAAATGCCAGGCATTTTCAGAGAACCCGGTTTGCAGAACGACAGGTTTTTACCAGATACTAAAAATAAAGAACTCAGGGGGAAAAAAATGAACATAAGGATAAGGCTACACGTCTCCTAGCTAAAAGACACTTCCATACACACCATCGCCTTTGGTTATAATCACCTTGAAAGGGAGGCAGGTAAAGATCACCCTAACTTTTTACAAATAAAGTCAATGCAGAGCTGTCAGAACTCTTCTCATGGAACTAAACTACTCAAAATTGTAAGGAAAACCAGGAGTGTTCCAGAAACTTTACCTTGGCATTTTTCTGGATTGGGCAAAACTTTGGACCTCTTTGGAGGCAAATTTATTCGAGGATCCCCAACAGTCAGTCCCAAAATAGTACCGGCTGGAATTTCTGCTGGTGATGTTATTCCTTTAACAAAAAACAAATAAAACCCAACCTTTTACAAAGTCATTCACAATATATACACTTGCTTGAATATTCAAATTTTTTAATAAAAATTTCTTCTTGGGCTAATTATTAAAAAACCTACATTCCTCTTTTGTCCTGTTAATACTTTTAGAGAGTAAATGAACATTCGTAGAGAGTAACACTTCTTACCAAAAACATTAAGTTAACATAACAGGTTATTTTACAACACGAACATGTATATTTCCATCAGTGATAACTACAGTAGCCTCACACACAAACGTAATTGTGTACGGATAAGTAGAGACCTTAGTTTTAGTACCTGGGCTATGTGTCTACCTATCATATCAGAATGCCAGTTATTTGGAATACTAACATAAACTCAGAGTTTCCTAAGTTCACTGAGTCAGGCACCACTCTTCCATGTTCTCTTGCCGTATTATGACAAGGAGTTCCAAGTTAAAATGCACTGCTCCGTGTAGTTAGCCCAACTGTAAAACACTCTTTTAATGCACTTCCCACTCCTCCCTCCGTCCCCAAACCACCCGGTCAGTATTCCCTCTGAATACCTCCCAACAACTCAAAAATGGCTTCTTGTCTGTGATGAAGGGAAACGCTATCAGGATTCTTACAGGTTTCAATCCACCAGTGGTGAGGTGTCTTCTCTGTGTCTTCTCCCTCCTGAAAAATAACAACTCCTATTCACCAGAGAAATGATAAATCAGACTTGATCATTTTGTTAGGGCTGAGATGCGTGGGCAACTGCTCCTCTATTTAACACACTAATTCACACCAACCTAACTGCTCTTCTAATCAGCAGCATGGACATAGCATGACACTTCTCTCAAGATTTCACACACTAAAAACCACACCTATGGTTTTCAGAGAGACACCTGCGTTCTTCTCTCAGCACACTACTGACGAAAGAGGCCTGCTCCTTGCTCCTCTCCCACTACTGCCAACTTCATACCAATTTAAGCAATAAGACTTTCCCCACGAAAAGAAACACCAAACCTATACTGTCTGAAGAAATCTTTGGCAAAAGGATATCTTACAATTGCTTTATTCCTAGAAACTTCAAATAAGATACACAAGTCTTTTACTTGTATTTCTCCCAGATAGAACGAGGAATTGAGCAAGGTTTCAAAAATCATCTCAGGTGTACTTTGCTGGCTCAGTCAGAAGAGACTGAAACTCTTAATATCAGGGTCATGAGTTTGAGCCCCATGCTAGTACAGAGATTACTTAAATGAATAAAAATATAAAAACTTGGGGTGCCTGGGTGGCTCAGTTAAGCATCTACCTTCAGCGTGGGTCATGATCCCAGGGTCCTGGGATGGAGGCCCGTGTCAGGCTCCCTGCTCAGCGGGGAGCCTACTTCTCCCCCTCCACTCCGGCTCAGGCTGTTGCTACCTCTGTCCCCCAAATAAATAAATAAAATCTAAATAATTTTAAAAAATAAAAAACAAAAAAAACAAAAACAAAAGAAAACCAAAAAGCACCTCCATACCAGGTGCACACAGAGAAAGAGACTTAACAGCCATGATTCATACGGAAGTTCACTGAAGTAGGACGTGCTCCTGCAGATTTTACAGAAGCAACCTGTTAACATACGAGCTATTTATGTCACTCAGGTAGCATAACTTACTGGTTTAAAGCACAGGCTCCAGCACCAAACTTCTCAGGTTCAAATCCTCCCTGAGCGACTTACGAGCTGGAGTGGAGCCCCAGTGCTTAACACCGGAGACAGAGTCCTTGCCCTCACCAGTTCAATGTGAACATCACCCAAGTACACATGCAAATCTAAACATATAAACTGAGGAAATGTACAAAATGCAATGAAATACAATATAATTGATTTCATTTAACTTGGCGGTCAGGAAGGGATTCCAGAGGGAAATGAGATAAAGGCTGAAATCTGAAGACTAAGGAAGGTTTACCAAGCAGAGAGGGGGCGAGGACAGAACGTTCAGCCAGGTGAGGAGAAAGCAGGTGTGAAGGCTTTAAGGGAGCGGAGACCTGACATATTCCAGGACCTGAGAGAAGGCCAGCACGGCTGAGCTGCAGTGCGGAGAGACAGAACCAGAGGCACGAAGCCAGGAGAGTACGCAGTCACGTGAACGACCACAAATACGGTAAGAAGCTACTCAGTAGCTTTAGATAAGGAAATGACAATATATGAATCAACTGTTAAGAGACCATTCTGTTCCCTGCCTGGAGGCTGGGGTGAAACGAAGGGAGAGCAGAGGAAGTGAGGAAGCTGCTTCGGTGAGACACACTGGTTGAGGCTGGTGTAGAAGCACAGAGGACAAAAGTAGCTTTTGATTTTTAAAGTATTTTTCTTCTAACAGCTCAAAATCTGTTCCCACCTACATCTTATCTGACCACGTGAACTCTGTGGGAGGCCCCGGCACGGAAGGGTCAACTGTGCTAACACAGGGAAACAAACCGAATCTGAACCTAGAGCATCTGATTCCTAACCTCATCGCTCTTCTCTAGACATGCAGGGGCAACTTGGTAGCCACCGGCCACAGAGATCTATTTTTATTTAATTTCTAGTTAATTGAAATTCAATGAAGGTACAAATTCAGCTCCTCGGTCACACCAGCCACATCTCAAGTGCTCAAGAGCTACAGCGGCTAACGGCTACCACACTCGGCACACCCTTGCCGAAAGCTGGACAGTGCCGCACTAGACATATTGCTCTTAACCTTTTCGGAACCACAGACCTTTAAAACTAGCCCCAGAGAGCCTTATTACACTGTTGGTGGGAGTGCAAGCTGGTGCAGCCACTCTGGAAAACAGCATGGAGGTTCCCCAAAATGTTAAAAATAGAGCTACCCTAAGACCCAGCAATCGCACTACTAGGTATTTACCCTAATACCCATAATAATTTACACTACATACAAATGTAGTGATCCGAAAGGGCATGTGAAGCCGAATGTTTATAGCAGCAATGTCCACAATAGCCAAACTGTGGAAAGAGCCCAGATGTCCATCAACAGATGAACAGGTAAAGAAGATGTGATATAAATGTACAATGGAGGGGCGCCTGGGTGGCTCAGTGGGTTAAAGCCTCTGCCTTCGGCTCAGGTCATGATCCCAAGGTCCTGGGATCGAGCCCCGCATCAGGCTCTCTGCTCGGCAGGGAGCCTGCTCCCCCCCCCCCCCCCCCACCCTTTGTCTGCCTCTCTGCCTACTTGTGATCTCTGTCAAATAAATAAATAAAATCTTAAAAAAAAAAATATATACACACACACACACACACACAATGGACTACTATGCAGCCATCAAAAAACCTGAAATCTTGCCATTTGTAACAATATGGATAGAACTAGAGTATATTATGCTAAGCAAAATCAGTCACTCAAAGAAAGTCAAATACCATATGATTTCACTCATGTGGAATTTAAGAAACAAAACAGACCATCAGAAGGGAAGGGAGAGAAAAATAAAACAAGATGAAATGAGAGAGGGAGACAAACTGTAAGAGACTCTTAATCATAGGAAACAAACTAAGGGTTGCTGGAGGGGAGGTGGGGGGATGGCGTCACTGGGTGATGGACATTAAGGAGCGCACGTGATATAATGAGCACTGGGTGTTCTGTAAGACTGATGAATCACTGAACTCTGCCTCTGAAACTAACAATACACTGTGTGTTAATTGAATTTAAATTTAAATTAAAAAAAAAAAACTAGCCCCAGAAAATATGCACCACACAAGTACAAACAAACAAAAAACGGCACAGAATTTTGGTGACTTTAAGGGCTCTGTTACCCACAAAACTCACAAAACTCACCAACTACATGGACACTCTGCATTTAATTAGAACAAGTCTGTTTACTTATTAGATTCACTGAGATCTGTTCTTCTAGAAGTGGAAGGTGACCAAGTCTTTGATAAGAAGCATGGGTAGAGAAAGAAACATTTATAGGCCATGGCCCTAAATGGTACCGAAGTATGTTGGGTTTCACAAATTTGCTAAGAAGGACATGAGTGGAATAAAGCACCATAGTCGCATTTACTCTCACGGTCTGGACAGAAGCGGCCTTCAGCGCCTCCGTCAGGACGGAGTGGGAAAGCGGACCGATCAACCGGAGCCTGTTCATCTCCATGGTCAAATCACTGAAAGAGAGAAAAGGTCTCAAGATGGAAACGTCCACCGTACACAGCGTCTGAGCCACTGGTGAAAACGGAGCAAGTCTTCACCAAAACTGTTCAGTGGGTTCAGAGCAGATCCAGCCTGTACCTGATTATAATGCCTGTGGCTGCGGAGATCCAAGAAGACGGCTGGTGTGGATCTCTAGTTCCGTCACCGATGACTTTTTTAACGGGTTTAGCGTTTTCTCCATCATCTTTCCGTTTTCTCTTCTTGCCAATTTTCTCATCAGGCAGTTCGGTTTGGCTTTTTTCTTCGGATGTTGTCGGCAGGGGGCCAGGGGTGCAGACGATGGGTTTGATGGGTTCCACACACTGGCATGCTGCTTTGAGTTCCTCTAAAATATCCTAAGGAAATATTGAGACACTTCAGGGGTTTAGTTTATATTATTTTTTTACTCCCTTTAAAAAATTTACATCTTTATCCCTTTACAAATTAAATGAAATTCACCATCATCAAAAAGCTTTTGGGGCACCTCAGTGGCTCAGTTGTTAAGTGTCTACCTTCAGCTCAGGTCACGGTCCCAGGTTCCTGGGATCGAGCCCGGCATCAGGCTCCCTGCTCAGCAGGAAGCCTGCTTCTCCCTCTCTCACTCCCCCTGCTTGTGTTCCCTCTCTCTGTGTCTCGATCTGTCAAATAAATAATATCTTCAAAAAAAAAAGCTTTTTTGTTGCTTCAAACAGTACATGGCATTTGAAACAAAAAAACTCCTAAGTGTCAGGGGCGCCTGGGTGGCTCAGTTGATTAAGCCTCTGCCTTAGGCTTGGGTCATGATCCCAGGGTTCTGGGATTGAGCCCCGCCTGCTTGTGCACACTCTCTCTCAAATAAATAAATAATATCTTGGGACACCTGGGTGGCTCAGT